>OZ017790.1:1936863-2243557 GCA_963969325.1 Lycopodina hypogea
CAGCAATTAACAAAAATGTTTGTCAGACATGGCCATCCAATGAACTCTGGAATAAGCCTGGAAGAGTAGGGATATCTTGTACCTCTTTATTTGCAGAGTTGGAGGTTAGATTGTTACTATGCCATGAGCGGGGCAGCCATGAGGAGCAGCAGAGATGATGGAGCATGTTGATAAAGATAATTTCTGTAACTTGGCAACAGATGGAACTCTATATGCTTGATATGAATAATTCTACTTTCTGTGATGGTTAAGTATCCCGGAAGACGTAGATGGAACTCTGTTCAGATACCTTTACTTCTTGTGGACTCCGGAGATTCTGTTAGTGTAACAGACGTTGTATTCCATTATTTCTCTGCTGCTTAAAGCAACAAAAATTTGGAACTGGCTCAAATATAATCTAAATTTGCTTTTCCCAGTCCATCTAATCAAATATATTATCCTTTGAAATTAGAGTTACGAGTTTAATCCAGAATATGCTAATAGTGTATGTGCCAACATGCAATCTCGTCATTCTTTAGTATTTTACTACTTAAGCTGTTTCTACATGTCATGACTAACTCAGTGTCGACTGCTGGATTACAATCCGTGTGCTCAGAAGATCTTAATAGTTCTGTATTCACGCTGACACTGTCTGGAGCATTTATGATCTCACTGTTGCATTCCTTATCCACCCACAGCCAGTGCAAGTGATTGAATGTTCATACACCATCACCTGCTGAATTTGAAGACACACTTAATTATCATGCTACTAGCCGTTGGCTGCTGGTGCCAGAAAAATAAATATGGTTAAATGTATTTATAATTGGAATTAACAGCTGTCAACTGTCTATTAGTGGTCCTGCCAAGTGTATATATAATTTATTCAGTTAATCCAAAGGGGAAATATGTTTATTATGTATGCAGTAAATGGATTTTGTTTGACATACACCACACAAATAGTGTTTGAAGTCCAATATAAGTCGTCATGTAGCTTTCCATTAACACTCAAAATTAGACATACGTTTTATTTACTGCAGGAGTTTGCTTGTTTACAGCAGACCTGAGAACAGCTTCCTGCATTACGACTCTCTCAGACCAATGAACTTGGCTGCATCACGGCATTGCTCTGAGAAGCTGACTCCATATTTGATGGGTGAGTGTTTACTGGTCTTCCTCATGCAAACCTTCAAGAATAGAACAGATGAAATTCAAGGAGGCATGAGAGAGAGAGAGAGAGAGAAAGAGAGAGAGAGAGAGAGAGAGAGAGTGAGTGTGTGTGTGTGTGTGTGTGTGTGTGTGTGTGTGTGTGTGTGTGTGTGTGTGTGTGTGTGTGTGTGTGTGTGTGTGTGTGTGTGTGTGTGTGTGTGTGTGTGTGTGTGTGTGTGTGTGTGTGTGTGAATGGAATTACACTTATAAGCTTCTTCAGTTTGGCACAAGTGATCAGCCAGCTGTGAGGTGAAGGAGATGGTACAATGGAGAAAAAGATAGGCAGAGCATGTAACAGTGGTGATAAACAATGGCGAGAATCTATCTCTGTGGAAACAGTAGCGGGCATGTAACCATGGTGACCAAATACTAGCAGGTGTGGAACTGTGAAGGCAAACACTGGCAGGTGTAACCATAGTTGACGTGTAACTATAGAAACAAAATTAAAATTTATGTACTTTTAATTAGGAAATCAAAGTTTGATTGTGTCAGTCATGGCACAGCCTCTGAGTGGGAGAGAATAGATGCGTCCTCACCAACTGTTTGGCTCCAGACAAACTGCCTCAATCTTATGGCATTACTGTTCACTGTTATTGGGTGTTGACCAGAAGCAGGTGGCCTGCTTGTGTAAGGAGTGTGGATAGTTGGACCCAACCAAGAAGGTGAGGGAACTCAATTGTTCCTGTCTGGTGGCAGGATGGAGGTCGAGCGACTGTAGGTCATCCTTGGACCTGATGGCAGAGAATATCTTAGTTTGTTTAGTAAACACTTCAAAAATTATCAAAGAAAAAAGCGGTTTCATTTTTTAGGGCCACCTGATGAATGGACAGTCAACCAGGCTACAATACTGTTGGACAAACAATGATGTCAATTACTCTTAATCTCATTGTCCCCCACGTGGGGATACAAGACATTGGCCCACACATGGGGGTACAAGACATTGGCCCACACGGGGGTACAAGATATTGGCCCATATGTGGGAGTACAAGACATTCATAATGTGAATGTTCAAGAAAATAAGAAACCAATTTGTTCTGCCATCATATTTACACTGTGTTACATCCTTAGCATGAAATCTGTTTGCTAGCCAACCAATAATATAATACATGTATAGTTACACAATATTTGACTTCATTGACTTATGCATTGTTATTCTATTTATGTAGCACCATCAAAGCCACAGTTTATTGAGGTGCAAAACTGCCCGCAACAGTCCAATGGTAAGACCGTACACATGCAGAGATACTGGACGACTGACTGTTTGTAAGATACATTCTCACATATTAATAGTTATTATTGTCAAACTAGATGATTCATTATTTGGCATGAGATATGGTGACTCACTGTAATAATGTCATGCAAGCCATTCTCAATTGCAATGCTGAAATTACAAATCCTTGTTTCAATATATATGTAGTGTAGTGGGTGTGGTCTTTCGAACTAAAGTCATAATTTATTTGACCAAATAGAATTTTTTTTCTTCTTTCCTTTTACTTTTTCTTCTCCTGATAGCTATGTATATTCTGAAAGATACGGGACTCTTGTTTTGTCCAACGGAGCCTCCATTCCCTTTTATCTTGACCTTTGAGAGAAAGTGGATTTAGAAATGATCATGTGACCAGCAGAGGTCCACAATATGAATATATTGTGTAGTGAAATCTCCCAGTCCTCACTTTACCAGTCCCTCTTGTTACTACAATTTAATAGAGCCACTATTCCACCCGAGCCCCTGGGCCTTTCTTCACACTCTATCTCTCTGTGCCAGTATTAACCCTAGCCTAACTCAGTTCTATCCCAAGCTGGCTTCCCTCTCAAACACGAGATTTGGTATAGTTCAATAACTTTGCACAAGTCAAATCAATACAAGTATGACTAGAGGCCATCCAAGGATGAAATTCAACAAGCTACTATGTGCATTCCTTCTTTTTATGCTATAGTTGAGGTTTGTGTGCTTCACACTTTTACTGACCTTATTTTATTTTAGGTATTTTGGAGGGACTGAGTGTTTTAACATCCTGATTAGGTTAAGTGAACCATTCAAACAATTATAATAACTAATTAGGAATGTGAAATTCAAGGGTAGACAACAAAAATGCAGCAATTTAAAATTCTATTATTTAAAAGCCACCTCCCACCCTCCTGGAGGTGCTCACACATTTTATCTAAATTGGCCCAACAGGTTCTCTCAAACTTTGTGGTTACATAATAGAGTGGACAGACAGACACTAAAGATGCGCGCGCACACACACACACACACACACACACACACACATCCACACACACACACACACACACACACACACACACACACACACACACACACACACACACACACACACACACACACACACACACACACACACACACACACACACACACACACACACACACACACTGAGGTGAAACCCACTATAGTAATATAATCAGTCTCACTAACACGACTCAACTCCTCAAACACTCAACACCTTGTAATGTTCTGTTCTTTATGTAATTAGCAATTTGATGGCATCACTCTGTCTTCCCATGCCAATTAGAATTCCTGTGTCTGTCTATTGGTTTCTTTGGTTTCTATTTATAAATACTCCCAGACTTCTTGTCTCTTTTTGTTCTTTATCTGCATAAATAGTCAGAGTTTCTCTGGCACATTGTAAAGGCTAAGTATTACCATGGCAACAAACAATATCATAATAGGACATCCTAGTGTTGAGCTGAACTATGGAGTTCTGTATATCACCTAATAATAAACTTATCCATATGCCTTGGGTTCATCTCGGATACCTTGGGTTCATCTTGGATACCTTGGGTTCATCTCGGATGCCTTGGGTTCATCTCGGAAACCTTGGGTTCATCTCAGATACCTTGGATTCAACTCGGATACCTTGGGTTCATCTTGGATACCTTGGGTTCATCTCGGATACTTGGGTTCAACTCATCTTGTAAGTTACTTTTTTCCCTTCTGAATAGTCTATTCACTTCATCATTTTATCATAAATTTCTAAATTGTTTTCATCATCAGGACCCAGGTTTTTAATGGGAAAACAATCAGACAAGCAAACAAAGGTTTCTTTCAACTTCATTCATTCTGTAAGTCCAGGACTGTTGCCACCAGATATGAAGTGGACTGGTTGGCTTTGCATCATTTATAATCTGCGGGTAGAGTGGGTTTGAGCCTCCCAAGGGGTGTTAATATTTACGTCCCACCCCACCCTAATTTTACATGAAAGACCCTTTACCCATTCCCTTTGCAAAGGGAATGCTTGCAAGATCCCACCACCACCCTTACCTCTTACATTCTTCTTTTTCCTCCACCCTCTTTCTTACTCTTTTCCCTTTTCAAATCATTCGAGAACTCCTCCACAGTACCAACCATCTCATCCATCCTTCAGAGATATGCTTGTAAACTAAACAGCTCAAAAATTTGATGTGCACATTGTTATGACCCCAAGTGGACCATAATGTCGATATTTATGCAATATTTATGCAGATAGTAATGGATATACTTTAAATAGTGATATGAAAAAAGAATAGCATTCCTAATCTAATGTAACTGAAAAAGAATTAAGTAAACATAGTGAATATGTTTCTCTAGTTTCTTTTTTGTCCTGTATAGTCAGTGTCTATAGCCTTCAAGTCAAGGTTAGGGCACTTGTCCATGTGGTAAGGCAGATCGTCAGATGGTTTAGCTTTGCCTAGAGATTGTGGCCCTGAGGTATGAATCACTGTGATCAGGGACACTGAATGATCACTCAGGGCTAGGGCAAGATGCATTCGTTACTTTTAAGATCAACAGTAACTGAAGTAGCATGCATTGTTTGTAAGCAATCTATGGTGGAGTCATGGTGATATTCAACAGTGCAGTCTTGATGCTACCAACTTGTATCACCTCGTCCTCCATCACTGAACAATAGAGCTCACAGAAGGTCAACAGCTCTGCTGCCATTTCCTCTGTCAACGCCATGGGAGAAGAGAGTGTCAACTATCTCTAGTTACTTATTGTAGCAGTCAGCTAGACATGTTATCAACAGATCCTACTTTATATGAGGGGAAATCTTGACACCCTGCTGATCAAATTTACTACATATACTTATCATAGCAAGGCCAAGAGCCTCAGAACAATCACACTCCCAGCGGGATTCATCTTTTGGTGATTCTGTAAACTGAACAGGAGAACTTCCTTGCTAGAATCTCATTGGCTTCTCTCATCTCCTAGCTAGCCTAGTTTCATCAGCATTGATGCTTATCTCGTCTTTTCAATCTTCTTCTCAACTTAGTAAGAGCTGTTATCTGTCTGCAAACTTTCCGAGGTCTTAGCAGTTAGCATTGCTATTTTGTGACCTTCAACACCAGAGAGCTAGTGGTGTTGTAAAAAAAGTCTGGCTCGCTTTACTGTAGGATCAACTCTGAAAAGATCAGACCAAAATGGGACTGAATGTATGCATCTGACTCCTCCCATCTCTAATCCTGGCATTCATCTCATACCAGATGCAGCACACAATACTCTACCAAAGCAGAATAATGTTGTAATATTTTAAAGTATGCTGTCCAGAGACTCAGCACAGAGGATCTACCTTGTTGGGTACAGGGTTCTCACAGCAGGATCATCGCTACCTATCTCTTCCATTACTTCTCTATTTAGTATTACCTCTCATTTTGGAGAGAACTTAATCAGCTTCACCAGTTCAAAACATGTGTGCAGGCAATCCTTCATGGTTGGTGATTGTTTCATGGTGTCACTTATATCAAGGTTGAGAAAGTGTCTGAAGCACTGGGTGAACAACACAGATAGTCATGATAAATGGTGCCACCAATATTTAACTTCCTGCAACTCCTGCAAAACAACCTTATTGAGGGACTTTTGTTGCCACACAACCTTGGCTAGCCAAAGTCAGCAACTCCCCTTGCTGCGTAATGCTCCCGAAGAGTGAATCAAAGAAATTAGCAGCTGAATATTTCTTAAATTTAATAACAATTGGCATACAAAATAGATATCAACAACAACACTAGTCTCTAACTAATATGTCTAACGAGCACACAGCTCAAGTTCGGTTGCTTTTCTTTCTTTTTCTCCTGTTCCTTTGTTCTTCAGTTTCTTTTTATAGATCAGGCCCCGCCTTTCTGGCACAGGACTCTGCCAGCCAATCAGGACTCACGTCGTGTTTTCCAGACTCCCGGATGTTTGTATCTGGTGAGTTGTTATAATTACTTCCTCTCAGCAATTGTTGCTTGCATTCCACAGGCTCCCCTGATCTACTTGTGGGTGTGGTCTCTTGTACTCCCACTCCATTTGAGTTCCTCTGGTTTGGCAACTCCCATTACCTTGCCACTCATATGGTAAGGTCTTCAGGTCAGTCAGGATATCCATTCCTGACACAGATCATGGCTCCATTTCTCAAATTTTTGCTGCTCCACAAGCCTTTGCTCCTGCCACAGTGCTGCACCCACCATAACACTGTCCTTGAGCTTTCCATGTGGAATCTGGAATATAAAAAAAACAACAACCATCTAACATTACCTGAACAATACTTTGTGCATTACTTGAAACAGAGAATACATTCCCTGAAGCTCCTTGGACACCACGAGGACCTCACTCACCCACCCATCTCACAACTTGGACACCACGAGGACCTCACCCACCCACCCATCTCACAACTTGGACACCACGAGGACCTCACTCACCCACCCATCTCACAACTTGGACACCACGAGGACCTCACTCACCCACCCATCTCACAACTTGGACACCACGAGGACCTCACTCACCCACCCATCTCACAACTTGGACACCACGAGGACCTCACTCACCCACCCATCTCACAACTTGGACACCACGAGGACCTCACTCACCCACCCATCTCACAACTTGGACACCACGAGGACCTCACCCACCCACCCATCTCACAACTTGGACACCACGAGGACCTCACTCACCCACCCATCTCACAACTTGGACACCACGAGGACCTCACTCACCCACCCATCTCACAACTTGGACACCACGAGGACCTCACTCACCCACCCATCTCACAACTTGGACACCACGAGGACCTCACTCACCCACCCATCTCACAACTTGGACACCACGAGGACCTCACTCACCCACCCATCTCACAACTTGGACACCACGAGGACCTCACTCACCCACCCATCTCACAACTTGAATCAGCTGTTCATTGTTGGACTAGTGAGTGACTCGTCAACCATCACAGCAAGGAGTGGGAGCTGTGAATATCATCAAATATCGTGCATAACAAATGGCGTGCCATGAGTTTTATTTAGCATTGCTTTGTGATTTTCAGGAGCTGTGTGCTTATGTGCACTCTTATCTAGCCAGGCACTTGGGAACAGTGTTCTGCCCTTACATGAAGCAGCCGGACCAAGTAAGTTAATGTGTCCCTGCCATCACCTCGATGGATCAGTCTTTGCCTTGCAAGAAATGAACATTGGACAGAAGTAGCTGTAGCATCCGCCTTCCCTGCTCCTTCTCTCTCTGTGCTCTGCTCCTTAGCAATTCCCCAGACGTCCTGTTTGTCCTTGATAGTGTTGCAATAACTGCAACTACTTCAAAATAAACTTAGGACAGAAAATGTTTCTTGAAAGCAGCTATCTCATCCTTCCAGTTACTGTACATCTTCCTGACAAGTATCAAATGAAAACTAAGTGGATGGCAACCATGCTCATTGGCACAGACTGCAAAATATCATAATTTTTCTATTGCTATTAAAGGAGCAAACATGCCTCATTCATTATTCATGAGATATATATATATATATATATATCGCCATTTATCTATCTGTTCTTTTACCCTGACTCTTCATTAATCCTTTTTATGTAGTTTTGATGACCACATCACTGCTCTACTATTACTGATCTACTCAATCTAGAGCTTCACTTGTGGGCTGACCTGCTGTCGGTGTTGCTGTGTAGTAAACAGGTTTTGAACTTGTGGGTAAATTTGCTGTGGCTTGCAGTGGTCAGACTGTTGGACTTCCTTGATTTCATTCTTTTCCACACTTGTTTGTCTTTCAGGGGCATTCTAGGCTCTCTCTCTCTCCCTCTCTAGTCAGGAGCTCTCCTGTGTCCTGGCCACCCTCAACATCAGGCCATTGAGCTGCTGGTAGTTTATTCAAGTCAACATGTTTATCAGAGAGCCAGTCACCATTACAGAGCTCTGCCCTGACCCCAGTAGTCAAACTAACTCTGTGATCCAGTAGTTAATGGGCTCATCTGGGTGTGCCTCTACACGGCCAGTCTCCTGGCTTCTGTACCAGTGGGGTGGCACACACACGCTTGGCTGAGATGTGAGCATATGAAGGAAGCTGTTGGACTAATGAAGGCTATTTATTGGAACTGACAAAGGCCCTTGTCTGGCGATATGTCAGTAATCAGTCAAGCTTCACTCCGAGGTACATTGGTGTGGCCTCGAACTGGAGCTGGCTGCCATTGACCTTGGCTTTGAGCTCGCACCTGGCCTCGAGGTTGGTGAGATGGAAAGCAGGGGACACTATTTTAGATATGCTGAGCTTCAGTCTCCAGTTCTCCAGGTGTATGGACAGGATGGTCATGTCTGCTGTCAGGCCTTCCTAATGGTCTGCCAGTTTTTGTTGGAAAGCAAGATAGCCAGGTCGTCTGTGTATCTGTACTTCTTGGTGTGCCAGCTGTTGAAGTTTCGGGTGTAGACTTCTGGTGCTGAGGCGTCTGGCAGTGAGCCTTGCTCTAGACAACTGGACGGTGGCTTGTAAACATTTATGATGGTGTTCTCAATTACTCTGGTGGTGATCCATTCTGCTGCAGTGTCTGTGGTGGATTGGTGACCACCGTACATTCTCTTTGACCACTGTAGCCCGGCCATGGTGTGTGTTCTTAGTGTGGCTGGAGAGTATGTAGCCCGCAGTTTCAGAGTGGTAGGGTTCTCTTTGTGCATCTCTGCAGTATGATGACGGTGGTAGAGTTACTATTGGCTACTTGTTGGAGGATATCAAACTTTTTGGTCGTTGTACCCTCAACGTTGAGCAGTAGAATTGAAAATTTATGACTTTCTACTGTCTGAGAGACCTCCTGTGCTGTAAAGGATGCATGTTGTCAGTGTCAAGTGTAATAGCTTGGCAAAGACATTGGTTTTGCTTTAATGAGTTAGGTGGGGGGTGTGTTAATGACCCTTTACTAGAATCATTTAGAAAATTTTAAAAACACTGAAAAAATGTCTGTGGTGCAGCAGCAGCTGCATATCGAAACCAAAATATTTCTGTCACATCCTGTGGCATAAAGAAGATTGTGTAAAGTTTAATCAAAATCAGTCCACATGTCTAGGAGTTCCCCCAGACACACATGCACACACATTAGTGATTATTATATAAATTTCTTCCTTGTGTATTATTGGCTGTCTGTTGATAGCTTGTGTATACAGCACATGCATTGCCATCTAGAGTGGGTGTATTACCTGCTGTGTTGCAATTGTATGTCTGTGCAGGTCATGATTGTGGAGTGTACAGTGTGTGCTTTGCTGAAGCAGTGTGTGAGATGAAATTGAAAGGAGCCAAGGAAGAAGACACACTGTTGACCATCAACCCCAGGAAGGCTACAGAACATCGTGAATTGATGCTTACTCTCATTCTGAATTTAGCATAATTTTAGGGGAAATGCCTTATTTATTTTAGATTTTCTGAACTAATGAAGCATCCAACCTCTTCAAATACTGTTTACCCTTCTCTTTGGCCAATTTATATTGTAAATCAAAGCTGCAGTATGTACTTGATATTTTTGTTATTTTGTTTCCAAATCTTTTATAATTGAAATCCTTGTTGGGGGGGGGGGGGGGGAAGATTAAGATGATTAACTAAAATTGAGAAATTCTGTATTGAATGACTTTACCTGCAAATATATTTGATACTAATTCTCCAATTTTAACTTATTGAAGATCCCAGAATATACCCTCCCACCAACACTCAGTGCACCACACACACACACTTAGGTCATGTGGAGACCACATGCTGATTTCATTGGTAGATCTGGTGTAGATAAGGTAAGATCAAGTGAAGTTTTTGGGTGAAATTTTGGGTTGGGTGGGGTTTGTAAAAAATAATAAAATGATTCTGAAAGAGTATGGCAGCTGATTGGGGTTGTAATTTAAAGTGTGTGTGTGTGTGTGTGTGTGTGTGTGTGTGTGTGTGTGTGTGTGTGTGTGTGTGTTCAGTGCCTGGGTATACTAGCAGCATATACCTGGGGTTTGCCCAGGTATAATGACATGCCCACAGGAAAAAGTGTGGCCAAGCATACCCCAACCCATTCCCTACCAGATTCAAGTTGTTTGCATGCTTCTAGGTGTTGAGGTCCATGAGTTTGACTGCTTTTAGTACCATAAATAAATTGCATCATTTTTGGCCTTTTTGACCTGGCATTCTCATAGGAAGAGATATGGTTAGGTGATCCAATTTTTTCGTGGATAAAAACCATCCACTGTGTAGGAAGTGCCTACCCTGGAGTGTGGGTTATAATTTTATGGTGGATTGATTGGCAAGAGGGTAGTGTGGCCAAGTGTGACCCTCCCTATGTCCAAGAGTTTGTCCAAGCACAATTTTTGGCATTTTCAGCCTCACAAACCTAGAGAAAGAAGTTAAAATGGGAAAACCACACTGAGTAGAGTATCATTCCTAGTGAAAACACTTAGTAGACACCCAAGGAACATGTCTGCAAACTCTTAGCTCTGTATAAGATTTGTCTGGCCAAAGTACAATTTTTTTTGGTGCATTTTTGGCCTGACTCAAACACAGTAAGTGTATTGGTCATGTACTTAAATGTTCTCCTGGGGACACTGATTCAAAAAATATATGGGTTTGTGGGTCTAATTTGCTAACTGAAGGTGCTACAGGAAGCCATATGGACTACAGACTACAACTTTACATATACTAGCAAAAAACTAGCCCTATGGGTTGTAGTCATAAAAATGTCTGCTATGAAGACATTTTGTTGAGTTTTGATACAAGAGTGAACATGTGGTTAAGTCAGACTTTTTTTTAGAAGTACCATTTAAAAAAAAACATTTTTAGCCTTACACAAAGAGGAAGAGATGTGGCCTGATGGGACCCACCCCATGTTATTTAAAGAGTCAAGCTATTTCTGCATGCCTAAGTTTTAGGTCTGTAGCTCCATTTTTTTCCTGGTGAAAGTAACATTTTTTGGCTTTTTTTGGTTTGAATACAGAAAGTAGTGTGACCATATAGATGTGCTTATTCAAGCATGAATGGAGGATATACAGACCGACAGCCAGACAAACAGACAGCCAGACAAACAGACAGCCAGACAAACAGATAGCCAGACAAACAGACTATTCGTACTTTATAATATAGATAGAGTAGGGAAAAACCCACCCTGGGGGCGGCATTTCCATTGCAGTTACAAAATTGTTTAACTTGATTGTTATATTACGTAGGAATTTCTTATTTTATCTACCTATACTTGGCAGTGACATTGTTATGCAGTATTTAATTTTGTATGACCTTAATCACTTAGGTGTAGAAAAAGATCTTTCTGCACTAGATGATGAATCAGAACTGTGAAAAAAAAAAGTTTAAGCAGCCATGAAACTTAGAGAACAGTTCTGGTGAACTTCACTAAGGATCTCGGATATTGTTTTCACATTGGCATTATTGCTACACCAGTGACCACTACCAGTTGTATTTCTGGTTCTGATCAAATCTGGCAGTATATTGAGCTGAGTCTGTAGTCTATTAAAATCATTCTTGTACACTTGAAATTCATCAAGTAATTTAACCTTTTTACAATGTGAAGCATTAACATAGCTTTTTCAACAATGGCTGTAGCAGGCATGCCAAGTTTTTGGTTAAGTGATGTTTTAGCTTAGTAGTCTTTATATCAAGAATTGGAAATTTTACCTTCTGGATAATCCCTTGACTATCAAAAGAAAAATTTTCTGTGATTCTATATCTATTCATCTGGGTGGTCTTCTATATCTGGGCAATGTAAAATTCACTGTTATTTATCATGTCAGAAAGTTTAGAGTGCATGGAGGGTGTAACTGAATGAAACCTATTATGTCAATCTCTTCCTGTCTATAAAGAGGTTTACTGGAAGTGAGATAATGCAGTGATCCTAGCTTGGGAAAATGAATGCTGCCTAGTGCAAATGCTCACTAGTGACAGGAGCACTGTTAACACTTAGTGTCCATGAAACAGCTGTCTCGTTATTAAAATATTTTTCACTAACAATGGTAGCTCTGGCTTTTGAAAAAAAGGAACAAAAAAAAAAGAGAAAAAATATTCACTTTCCCATAACTGCTCATCATTTTGCCAACTCAGGTCAGACTTCTATATAGTAATATAACTCTCCGCCGTTATGCCTAACAAGCTTTCTCTGCTTTCACTAAATGGCAGAAATTAGTTCTCTCTTCAGTTATGGTGGGAACTCAACACTCCACATTGAACTATCCCGAATCTCCGTTCTCTCTAGTCTTCATAAAAATGTCAACTCAATATAGCTATGCAGCTACTCGCTTTACAGCTTCTAATTCTTTACTTCCCGACTCATCTCGGTGGTTTTCTTTCGTTCTTTTTTGTTCCGTTGCAGTTTTAAGCACAGTCAATTATAACTTAAGATTGTCTACATTCCGGAGGTGTGGACAAGCTTGGCTGGTGATAGCTGCAAATTACTGGGCGGGGCTGGGAATTCTGGAGGCTCCAATTATACGAACTGTTTCCTGGCACAAAAGCAAAGTCGAAATAAACATGGCTGCGAAACAGTTTCTGTGATGGAGACAGATATTCTATAGTTGTAGGCTTGGGTGGTGTTTAAGCTTAGAACTAATTCCAGTTGTTTGTGGAGACACTGTTCCTAATGTAGCAGAGTCCATGGTGTAGGACCTGGGAGCTCATTCCTGCGCCATAATTTCAAATTTGGTTAAGTAACCTTGAGGTTTTAACACCTTGGGGCGCGCTTTTCTCGGAAGCCTAGCTTTGTGGTTTTGACAACTCCGTCCAATGGCTGGAGAAGACGGATTGTTTGAAGGATGTACATGGGAGGAATTCGAGAAATGTGTCATTGCCAAGGGTATGTTGAAGTTGTGAGTACTAGAGAATGATTCATGATGGTGTTTACTTACAATTTCTATATAATGCCCATTTATTACTTTCAACTGCTATTAAAGATGTTTATAAATTGAACTCCATTTTGATACTATACTATTGATTATTAGTTTCCTAAATAGGCTAGTAGTAATTCTATTATGCCTGTTGAAATAATTCTCAGGACCTTTAAGTGCCAGAGTGGATGGCATGAGTCCTGTGTTAAGAAAAGCTAGTTTTTTTTAAAGATTATTTTTGAGATGTATACTCAGGTGTGATGATATTTGAGAGTAATGTAAGTGTTAATGTAATGGTGTTAATTGGTGGCTGTGTCAACCATGTTCTAATCTCCACATGTGTCATATTCCTGATGGGGTTCACACCACATATGTTTTCATATTCCTGATGGTGTACATACCTAATATTATATCCCTAGTGGTTTTCACACCACAGAGTCATCATATTCCTGATGGGGTTCACACAGATTAGCCAATTTAACTGCCAGTAATTGATAGCCAGACCCTCTACCCAATATATAGGGTTTGGGTAAACTGTGTACAAGAAATCCGCACAGTCATCAAATATTTTTATGGCTCATTCATGAAGAGTATTTACATCACAAAAACATGCTAAATATTGAAAGAATGATTAATCCTAACAATGCTTGTAGGAAAGTTACATGAAAGAAATTACTCACAGAATTGACATTTTTCTAAATAGTCTGATGATGATGTTGCTACTTCAAATGTTTGATAACTTAATATGAACAGATCTTTCTAGTATTGGAAATCTTTTTATGTGATACATTTTCTGTTTTTATGCTGGACCATAAATGTGGTATGGAAGTGGACTAATTCTCTTGGCTGGAAATAGTAACTGCTTCGTCAACATGTATCCTTTTTGAGCCCCCAAACATCTTCATTATTGAGCTAACCTTCATTATTGAGCTAACCTTTAGACCCATTTCTATTCTTTAACAGTTACCCTTTTATTTTGTCTGGGAGCAGACAACCACAGAAGCTGCTACCCCAAAGCAGCTACCCCAAAGCAGCTACCCCAAAGCAGCTACCCCAAAGCAGCTACCCCAAAGCAGCTACCCCAAAGCAGCTACCCCAAAGCAGCTACCCCAAAGCAGCTACCCCAAAGCAGCTACCCCAAAGCAGCTACCCCAAAGCAGCTACCCCAAAGCAACTGCACACAAATGCCACATCCACTACCTTTGGACAGAATTTAAACTGAAACATGAGCGTATGTAGCAAGGTACTGTTGGGGCAAGTTTGGATATAGTTCTGTTTTGTGGACAAGTTGCTAAAGGTTGTTATTCTTTTTTTTTGGTAGTGGGTAGTATCAAAGAAATAAAATGGAGCTCACTATGAGGGGGCTTGGCTAGAGCTTGCTGCACTTAAGCAAGAGCTATTTCTGTTGTTCATAGCTAGCACCTAGCTCGATATATTCTGCTGATAAATTAAGTGTTTTTTTTTTTTTTTTTTTTTTTTTTAAGATTAAAATTAAGTATTGTTTGTGTGTGTAACCCTATTTCTCTCAACTTTGGAATGCTTGCTGACAATTTCTTCCCTTCAAAGTACAATGTTTTAGGAACCAATATTTGCCTGTCCCTGCAGCTGCTCTGGTGAGGTGGACCTTGTCTGGTGGGAGCAGTGATAGAGAATTTCTGCAAGTGTGAAATTGTTGCCCTATTTTTCTTTCTGGGATTCCTCGTTTGTTTTTATTTATTTTGGGCTGAAGTAGTTCACCCATTTATAGCAATCTAAAACTATGCCACACTCACTAAAAGAATGGATTTATAGTTAACTAGAGATATGTCACTGACTGAAAACAATTTATAGCTCTTTAAAGCTATGCCATACTAACTAAAAACTGTAAATCCCACCCCCCCAACTCCCCAAATAGGTAAATATTTCTAAGATTGCACAGATTTAGCATTATGTGTCTGGTATAAACAGGGTAGGAGTGCAGGAACATCTAAACTGTTGGTATTCTTCTATCAGTTGTGAACAGAACATCATGACTTGTGGATTTGAAGACTGTCTTGTAAAAACTAGTCAAATCTCCTTGAAGCACTCTTGCACATATTGTGAACCAGGCTTGTGTGTTTGTGTTGTGTTTGTATTAATCCAGCTGAACTCTTGGATAGCATCATGTCTTGTTGTTCTACATAGCCTTACCTCATGGCCAAGCCATGCTCTGATGGAGTTTGTGTTCCTTCAGCAGTTGTCAAATAACTGATCAAGTCAGGCTCAAATTTTGGTTGTGGTGTCTACCGTTAATATCAAGACAAAACTTCAGGCAGCCATAAAAGGCAGTAGGTTCCTAATTTATGGTCAGGAAACTTTCTGTGGACACAAAGGTCACACCCTGAAAGTTTCATAAGAGTGAGTCCAGCAGTGTGGGAAGAGATGATGTATTCTATACACGAATACACAATTTTTTTTTGTTTTTTGATTGGCCTTCAGCCTACTGTAGTACACTAGTCCCTCTCTTGAGAGACCACTCTTAAATCTGACAAAAGTTGGTCTTCCAAGAGAAGTGGTCTTTCAATAGAGGTAAGTTTATACAGCAAGTTAAAAAAAATCTTGTATAAAAAAAATGTGTGGACTCTCAAGAGAGGTGGTATTTAATTAAATAGAGGGGGACTATTGTAACAGACTTGTCTTGCTTGCTTTATATAATTTTTTTATTTTCTTTTATTTTTTAATTTTTTAAATAAGGATATTGTGGGGATTTCCCCATTTCAATGACACTTTATTCTCAGACAATAACCCAGCTACTATCCCATAGTTGCAGACTGCTGAAGCCACCTTCACTGTGTTTTAGACTGAATTTATGAATTTAAGTTGATGCTAAGTGTATATGTTTTGTGTGTTTAAGCAGGCTGTACTGTATGTTGTAGATGAGAAAGTTTGAAAAATCCCCCCCCCCTACCATACTTTGATAGGTTTTTTCCAGTTTGTCAAGCTCCTGGTTCAGTCAGGCTAAATTTGGCTTGTGGTTTCCACTTTAATGTCATGATAAAATTCTTGGCAGCCATAAATTTCAGTGAAGTGCAGTTGTTTTTTTTTTTGTTTTTTTTTTTTTTTTTTTTTTGGGTGTTTTTTTTTTTTTGGTGTTTTTTTTTTTTTTTTGGAGTGAAAAACCTACCTGTGGACCCAAAGGTCTTAACCTGAAAATTTCATAAGATATGGTCCAACCATTTTGGAAAAGATATGAATACAATTTAGCTCCCACATTCCCACACACTCACACACTACACACTCAATTCACTCACAGACACACACACACACTCGCGCGCACACACACACACACACACACACACGCACACACACGCACGCATGCACACACACACACACTCACGCACGCACGCATGCACACACACACACACACGCATAAACACTCACATGCATAAACACTCACACATGCAGACACACACAGGCACATACACATACACACAGACATAAACATACACACTCTCACATACAGGGAAAATATACACTCAAACTCACAGACACACACACACACACACACACACACACACACACACACACACACACACACACACGCACACACACACACACACACACACACACACACACACACACACATGCATACAGACTAAAGTCAAAATGTAACATTGTGATCACCTACAGCAAGAGCAGGAGATTTTAAAGATATTTTTGCCGGCTTCTATCTCCTGTCACGACACCCAAACTTTAATCCAGACTTCCATTTTTATTTCTGCTCTGTGGTTAAATGATGTCTAACTTGGCTTCAGTCCAAGAGTCTGTCCGTACCCTTAACAAGGTTTCCATACAATGTTCCTTTCATGATTCTCTCCAAATTTTCATCCCAATTTTTGAGTGGTAGTTGCCCAAACCTGAGAGCGTCAATGCTCTTACACTGTACTGGAATAGAAGCTCATGGTTGATTTGATGGGGCTTCTAACTCTCACATTACATTTAAGCTTAACGAGCTCATTTGCTTTATACAAGCCCAAGGCAACAACACTTGTGGAGATAGTAGTTTTTCGAGAGAAGTTAACCAAGGGTCAATAAGAATGCTCAGCTGGTTACCCTTAGAGCTGGAAGTTGCACTCACCACAACAAAAAAGTGGTAGAAAGTTTCTCTGAGATCTAATTTTAATGTTATTAACTTAACCTGAGCATAAAATCAGATTCTATGTGAAGCTAGAATCTTCAAAATTTACCCAACTCAGATCTTAATGCTCCCTGCAATGAAATGCAACAGCAGAGATCTTGTCTGTCGGTTTAGGGTGGAGCCGACTTATATTCGACTGCTAGACTGACTTAATCTCGCTGAGACTGTGGTCTTAGCTGGAGCCAAATTCATCCTAATGGCAGAGGTACCATTTGATATCTATATATCTATCTATCTATAGACTTTATTCCAGATGCTACATAATCACATTTGAACCTAGCCCAACCGCAGAACTTACCCCAGCTTCAACATAGCCTCAATTGTAGCCTTAATCTTAAACTCTGACCTTTACCCTTGTTTTATTGGGCCACTCTGATGATGTCATAAATGTCACACTGCTCTGTGGCCTGTTGCAGGGGGTTCCTGCAGCACTGGTTGAGGGATTGATGCAGGTTGTGAAGTGTACTGATTACCAGGTGGTGTGGGAACACACTGTATAGCCCAACACTTGATAACCACTTTCTGGTTCAAGTAGATTGACAAGCTGACACTTATGGCTGCTACACCTGGTCAGCATGTTGTTTGATATCAGGTTGTTCTATTGTAGGCAAGTGGGTATGTACTGTGTTGAAGTATATTTACATCACCTGTGGTGTCTGTGACTGTCATGAAACATTTGATTCAACATCAACTCAGTCTATGTAACATTGCCACCAAAATAGATTTTCCATTCTATTAACATTTTGGGTATTAATTACTGCCAATTTCTGTTTGGCTACCATCTGATTGGTCATCACCTGATTGGTCAATGACCTACTTACTGTACAGGTGAAGATTTACTACACATAAACAACAACCAATGGAGTCAAAATGCACCCAAATATAAGAGTTGAGAATGAAAATTACAGCTTTTCCAAAGGAATACTCTAACAATAAATTTGTCGTTACTAAAAGAATGCAGATTTAACAAATTTGACCTCCAGGGAGAAATCATTTCATCATAATCATATATTTTATCAAAGGAAAAGAAAGGGGGAAAAAAACAACACCATATAACATATCAGTATACCCATTATGACCTTATCCTACTGCTAAAAATGAATTTCAAAATCATTCACTGGGAGAGGAACGAAGTTCTCTGGTTTTTCTATTACTTCAATAATTCTTGGTTTCTTTAATCCATTTTTTTTTGTGCATATCTTTGGATTGTTCTGGAAGTAGTTGTACATGGAAACCAGCCATCATACTCCTATTTCTTTCATTTATTCAATCGTTCATGAAGAAGAAAATTATCCTCCTGGAGTCCAAAACCATCCAAGCTAGATGTTGGGACATGAGGTTGAGAGCCATTTCATGGTGTCATCATGCATAACCTGCCGACCATGTTGCCATTTGGTGGCGAGTATTGGCATCTTTGTATAATATGGTCTGCAGTTTGATCCTCCACGCCACACTCACAGATCGCTGAAGGGGCTATTCCCCATTTGTGCATGGATAAACAGAAGCGCCCAATGCTGGTTTGAAGGTGGTTTAGCCTCGTCCACGCTGGCCTTGGCATAGCCAGTCCCGATGGGCGAGGTCCGGCATCAAATATGAAGGAGCGCAGTCTGGAGTCACTGTTGTGCCATTCTGCGCTCCGAGCATGACCCACCCACCATGCCACCGTGATGTTTTGCTCCTCGACGGTCTTTTCATGATGGTCAGCCGCTGATCTACAGATACTTCATCAGGATTCTCTCCACCATCCATTTTCTCTTAACCTTCTCTGTATGCCATGCATTAAATTTTTTCCTAGGTGATATTTTGCTGGTTGCTAGGGATCAAAACTGCCCAGAGGTGTTGTTCTTCCAACAGCTGATAGACTAGATCATGTCCAAAAAATACAAGTCCTCAGTAGGAAGGTACCAATCCTTTGTCATCTCTGTCTTCTTTACATACTGAATAATAATGATCTCTATAAACCTGTTTGAGATTTTGTGTCCTGTTAGAAACTGTCCTGATAGAAACATTATCCTGATAGAAATATTGTCCTGTTAGAAATATTGTCCTGTAAGAAATATTGTCTTGCACTTTCTCAATATCAACCAGCTGCCATATTAGGACAAGCTGCTACAAGCCTTGTGGTATGCTTTCATCAGAAGACAAAGTGGCTTTAACCACAAGACCCACTGGTAAGAGTCCTAAGTTGTCAAAAGAAATGACTATCTTCTTTGGAGAAAAAATAATGGCAGTGTAGAGCAAGAAATAAGCAATGGTGCAAGCTGCTTAATTGAATCAAGCCATAGACCACTTTGAACATGTAGATATCCTTTCTGTTTTAAGAAATTAATAGAAGCTGCAGAAAATCTTTGCATCAGCTTTTTAAAAAACATATTTAGGTAAGTAATCTCCAAGATATTGCTCCACTAACAAACTGATTTCCCCCAGGGGCAGAATATTCCCACTTTTCCAGGTTGTAACACCTGCACTATCATCAGCCATTACGCTCCAGTAGGATGCCTCTTAGATGTTCTAGCCTCTTGTATTGATTCTATAGCTACTGTGCCTTGACCCCCAACAATGTCTAGATGGCTACAGCAGCATTAGAAGTAACATAACATAGCGTTGCTCCCTGTGGTCTCCAGGAAGTGCTTCAGATCCTTACATCCAAAAAATATTACGAACTCAACTAATTTCTCAAGGTGGATTGTGGGTGGAATGTGTGTGTGCATTGTATTGTTTGAGAGACTCAATGGCTGCTCTATTCTTCATTCTCTCTGGCCTCCTCTCCTATTGGTGCCAATGCTCCCAAAAACTGCTTCGTTTGCAAGAACATGGACACTTTTTCCTTGTTGGTTTTCATCTGGTCCACAGATTTCTTCCAACTGGTGAATGGTGTGGAAGCCCATACTCTGCGAGTGCAGAAGTGCTTTTATAATGTCAACTCCGAGTTAAGCACGCATGAACCATAGAAGTTTAAACTCTGGATGGGGGGCGATTTTCAATGGGAGAGGGTGTGGTCTAGGGCATTGCTAAGCAAATGTATTAATATTTTTTGTTTTATGAAATGTTTTTGGAGCAACAGCTCCTACTCAGTTGCTTCCAATAGAAACACACACGACAAACCTCTCCCGTTACAGAATGGGCTCAATTTGAACCTTAAAAACTCTATCAGTGATAGTTATTCTAAAGATGTGTTTCAGCTCTCACCCCTTTTCTCCCACACCAATATTTTGTCTTCTATCATGCAACGCCTTAAAAAAATCAATTGGTTTATTGACGTTTACTATCCCTATTTGCTTCTCCCCGTGTTGTGTTGTGTTGTGTTGTGTTGTGTTGTGTTGTGTTGTGTTGTGTTGTGTTGTGTTGTGTTGTGTTGTGTTGTGTTGTGTTCTCGTTGCACAGAGGTACCACCAGGACATGACTGTAACCCTATTTCACCGACTGCCGGCAGACTCCCCAGAGAAGGTGGGTCGCATGGCATAGGGGAGGAGCGAATGCAGTAAAGAATGAGGGTGGGGGAAGAGGGGAGAGTAACTTAAGATGGAAGAGAAATGGGCGGTCAGTGTGTGGTAAATTCCTATACAAGTTTTATTGCAGTTCGCTCTGATCAAATCAATGCTGTGGGCCTGTATAGGTCACTTCGGTGTTCTCACCACAGACTGTGCAGATGTTGCTAGGGACACCCTTAGAAGTTGTCCCCAGAAAATGGATTAGAGTGCATAGTTGTGGTCACTCCTACATACTCATGTATAGGAACAATAACCCTAGCCCCCCAATGTGGTGCAATTAATAATCCTAGCCCCCCAATGTGGTGCAATTAATAACCCTAGCCCCCCCAATGTGGTGCAATTAATAACCCTAGCCCCCCCAATGTGGTGCAATTAATAACCCTAGCCCCCCAATGTGGTGCAATTAATAACCCTAGCCCCCCAATGTGGTGCAATTAATAACCCTAGCCCCCCATGTGGTACAATTAATAACCATAGCCCCCCAATGTGGTGCAATTAAAGTGAAAATTAGTTAGACTGTCATTTGAGATTATTTATTCAGTTGGTTTAGTTTATCACATGATTTTATTTATTTAAACTGGATTTTGATGTCCACGAATTCAAAGTTGCATTAAAATTGAATTATGGGATTATCCATGTTTGTGCTCAATTTAAAAATGATGGTTCCATTTCAATGCGTCATCCATTTTGAATGGTTTTAATCTAAAAAGGTAGCTAGCTCATGTGTACCCTCCAAGAGGCTTTCTTTCTTCTTTTTTTCTTCTTTTAAAATACTCCTGGTTTTTGAGGGCTAAGGATCTGGGTTGACCTCCTTATTTGTTGGAGACAAATGGGACATTCAGAGAGTGAAAAGTAAATGAATATACTTGCTTTAAAAAAACGCAAATCTTATATATTCCTTGCATTTTAAGATTAGTTCAGTTTAGTTCATTAACTTGTGTCAATTTTGGTTGAATGATTTAGTTACAATGTAATTTAAAAAAAAAATTATTTGAATTAATTAGTTAAGTTGTCACAAAATTTAATTAAATCCCACTGCTTAACTATAACTCTTATGGTGACTTCAACAGATGTTACATAAGAACATTATAACATTTAAAAATGATTACATTGATAAAGGATAGTCATCTTGCTGGTTGCATCCATCAGGTGACATTATGGTAGAGTTATCCTGTGGTTTAGCTTCCGACAACAGGTGCATGAGGAATTAAGTGTGTACTAT
This sequence comes from Lycopodina hypogea, assembly GCA_963969325.1. Taxonomy (NCBI): domain Eukaryota; kingdom Metazoa; phylum Porifera; class Demospongiae; order Poecilosclerida; family Cladorhizidae; genus Lycopodina; species Lycopodina hypogea. Next base: position 1,959,009 of record OZ017790.1, read on the forward strand.
TAGAATTGTCATGCTCGTATGTATGTAGTGAGTGCTTGTCACTGTGAGGACGGATGCTTGCTTGCTGTACTGGGAGCATGCTTCACTAATCTGTTTGAAGATACTGCAACAACACACACTTCTATTAAATGTTATTAGTTGCCCTTGTGATGATATGCAAATAAGTTGAGGGAATACAGTTACGTTGTCTCCAAGAGTGAGAAAAAGGAGGAGGAAAGAGCTAATAGGAGGTGGAGAAAGAGGAGTGGAGAAAACGAGTTGGGATAGAGAGGAGGAAGGAGGCAGCGGAGAGAAAGGGGAGAGGGGGGGAGGGTGTATGAGAAGGGGGGTGGAGAAAAATAAATGAAAGGGAGGAGGGAGAGAGAAGGAGGGGAGAGAGAAGGAGGGGAGAGAGAAGGAGGGGAGAGAGAAGGAGGGGAGAGAGAAGGAGGGGAGAGAGAAGGAGGGGAGAGAGAAGGAGGGGAGAGAGAAGGAGGGGAGAGAGAAGGAGGGGAGAGAGAAGGAGGGGAGAGAGAAGGAGGGGAGAGAGAAGGAGGGGAGAGAGAAGGAGGGGAGAGAGAAGGAGGGGAGAGAGAAGGAGGGGAGAGAGAAGGAGGGGAGAGAGAAGGAGGGGAGAGAGAAGGAGGGGAGAGAGAAGGAGGGGAGAGAGAAGGAGGGGAGAGAGAAGGAGGGGAGAGAGAAGGAGGGGAGAGAAAGAGAAAGAAGGAAAAGAAGGAAAGAGATAGGGGGAAGAGAAAGAGAGTTGTTTTGCCAGAAAAGCCTTAGTTTTCTTTCTTGAACACTTCGAAAAAGTTATGTTGTGTTTCCAATACACAAACTCATCCACCTAGTCATTCCTCTCCTGCTCATGCCAGCTATCAGATAAATAAACCAGAAAACCGCGCTGTACATTTCTGTGCGTGTGCAAGCAACTGTAGCACATAGGCTGGCCACTTGCTTGGTGGAGTCCAAGGAAGCTATGACCCCCTTGTATGTTATAATGGACATGTGCTCCATGTATGTAACAGTCCATGTGCTCGCCCTCTGTAGAGAGACTGCCATGTCAGTGCAACGCATGTGTAGCATCTGCTGCTTCCAGAACTTCAACTTGGAGAGATGATGAGCTTGGGAAATGCTCTCAAAGTCTTTTTTACATCCCAGAGCCTGATCTGTGTGTAGCTTCTCTCAGTGACGTGCTATTGCTTGCACCATGGAAGGGCTCAGATGCAATCCTCCATTGGTTGTGTCCCCAACATCCTGTTGCTGTAGTTAGAAAGGAAGATGTGGATGTCCTGGCCTTGGTGATGTTCTTAGTTTTAGCGTTCATAAGGAAGACCGACTGAAGTTTCAGCCTAATTTTTAACCCTCCTTCACCCCACCCCACCCCACCCCACCCCACCCCACTCCACCCCACTCCACCCCACTCCACCCCACTCCACCCCACTCCACCCCACTCCACCCCACTCCACCTCACTCCACCCTTCCCCCGTGAGGGGAAAAAAATGACCAAAAATTGTCACTATCCTAACACAAAAAAAGGAAAAAAAAAAAAAGTATCAATACAAAGCAGTAACACACAATCTAAACACTTTGAATGTAACCACAGACCCACAGTTATGTGTTAGATTTAATTAAGTGTAACCACGGACACACAGTTGTATGTTAGAACTGATGACACACAGTTGTATGTTAGAACTGATTGATACTTGCCACCATCTGCATGAACCAGTAGGAAATAATTGGGTGGAATAATGATGATCATTACCAAAAAATATATTAGTGAAGTAAATATCACTATCTGTGTTTTGTTGTGTGTGTGTGTGTGTGTGTGTGTGTGTGTGTGTGTGTGTGTGTGTGTGTGTGTGTGTGTGTGTGTGTGTGTGTGTGTGTGTGTGTGTGTGTGTGTGTGTGTGTGTGTGTGTGTGTGTGTGTTCCCTATCCCAGATATGGCCATCTATGGTGAGACGCCCCTCACAGACACCATCTCTCTCGTGAAGTGCAATCGCTGTAGTAGGGTATTCAAGGTTGAGTCTGTGGGCAAACATGAACGTAAGTAAGGTTGACTGTCTATAATATGTAAGGCTTGGGCCTGCACTTTTAGTTGATACTCATTAAATATTTGTGTTTCATTTGTGTCACATTAATTAAATGCTACGAATCTCATTTGAATATCAATAAACCGGTGCAATTATAGGTAGCGATCAAACAGAACTGGCTACTCGTGTATATTAATATGCTCTGTCCGTTCATCAGTCACGTTTGTGCGCACAAAGTTATAGGAATTGGCTGCTGTCTGGGAACAGCAGAACTTACGTGAAAAAGTGTGGGAGGGAGGTTATGTTCCGAACAAGGATATCTGAAGCAGAATGCAGAGTAGTACATGGGCTATGTTTTTCCTGGAGAAAGTCAATCTTAAGCCATAATCTTTTTACCAAATCTCTACTTTTCAAATTGCAGCCGAAGACAAATAGTCTCCCAAGACGACACTTTACCTATACAGGGAAGTTTACAAAAATAGTTGTGATGGAGACCAGGAGAGCAGCAACAGTTGGGAACAGAGAAGGGCAGCAGCAAGTGAAGGTCACGTGAGAAATGGCAAGATAAATTGAGAAGAAGGGACAAAGGGAGCACAGAGTTGATACCAACAGAGGCACAGAGAGAGCTGAAAGCAGTGGTTGGTGGAGGCAACTGATGGGTGGATATTTAGCTAGACACCGACACATCAAAACTATTTCCTATCTGCTTGTGTTAATTGCCTTTGGTGTGCATATTACCTTTGATGTGTTAAATGCCTTTGGTGTGTTAATTTGCCTTTGGTGTGTCAAATTGCCTTTGGTATGTCAAATTGCCTTTGGTGTGCAAGTGTTTTCAGATTATCAGAATTTGGGTTAACTGGGGTTCTGTTATAGTCTGGCAAAGCAAGTCTACTGTGACTCTAGCTCGAAGTTTCCCTCCCCAAAAAGCGAACAATAGTTGATCTTTTGCCTACCTATCAAAGCAAAGCTATTTCTGTCCATTAGGTGTGCATGAACTTAGATATCACAGAGCCTGCTGAGGGCCTTGGCAACCAATTGCAAGGTGTTGTATTGATGGACTACAGCAGTGCATGCCTGTTGTACTTGAGAGGTGGTAAGTTATGAAGTGTTTGCAGGCTTCGAGACCTCTAACTAGAATATTTGTTGAACATTTGTGAGTGCCACTTTTAATGCATTCACAGCTGTGAATACTGCATGGTTGGTTGTGTTTACTTTACTAATGATCTTATGTTGATATGAACTCCCATCTGTTTGAGGGATAAGGCACCATGTCAGTCTGTGTCCTTGTGCTAGCTAATCTTGTCCCCTGGTCCATTGTAACAGCTGTGTGGTGGAGAAAGTACCAGTGCTGAATACTTATAGGAAAACAAACAAGCAAGAAATATTCCAAATATGGAATTTGTTTTCTCTCTACTCTCATATGTCCTATTCTTTCCATCTCTCCTTTTCTCTTGTTTTTTTTGGGGGGGGGAGGAGGGATTCCTTTTGATATTTTTCTATTGATTTTTTTTTTTTTTTCCCGATTGTGCACCCTTTATTAGAATTGGATATCAAGACAGAGTTTTGTCTCAGTTAGTATCAGGGCCAGGGTAATGGTGAAGGTTAGGTAGACATTAGCCATTATTCAAACTGAGCCATTATTCAAAACTGAGCCATTATCCTGACTTTAAAAGGACCAATTTCAATATGGTAAAGGGTCAGTATTCTCCCAAATCTGGTGTACAAATCTCATAGTGCTCTCCCTCTCCCATCCTCCCTCTCCACCTCTCCCTCTCCCATCCTCCCTCTCCCATCCTCCCTCTCCCATCCTCCCTCCTCCCATCCTCCCTCCTCCTCCTCCTCCCTCTCCCATCCTCCTCCCTCTCCCATCCTCCCTCTCCCATCCTCCCCTCCTCTCCATCCTCCCTCTCCCATCCTCCCTCTTCCTCTCCCATCCTCCCTCTTCCTCTCCCATCCTCCCTCTCCACCTCTCCCTTTCCCATCCTCCCTCTCCCTCTCCCATCCTCCCTCTTCCTCTCCCATCCTCCCTCTCCCATCCTCCCTCTCCCATCCTCCCTCTCCCTCTCCCATCCTCCCTCTCCCTCTCCCATCCTCCCTCTTCCTCTCCCATCCTCCCTCTCCACCTCTCCCTTTCCCATCCTCCCTCCCTCTCCCATCCTCCCTCTCCCATCCTCCCTCTCCACCTCTCCCTCTCCCTCTCTCCCTCCCTCTCCCATCCTCCCTCTCCCTCTCCAATCCTCCCTCTCCCTCTCCAATCCTCCCTCTCTCCCTCTCCCATCCTCCCTCTCCCTCTCCCATCCTCCCTCTCCACCTCTCCCTCTCCCTCTCCCATCCTCCCTCTTCCTCTCCCATCCTCCCTCTTCCTCTCCCATCCTCCCTCTCCCATCCTCCCTCTCCCTCTCCCATCCTCCCTCTCCACCTCTCCCTCTCCCTCTCCCATCCTCCCTCTTCCTCTCCCATCCTCCCTCTTCCTCTCCCATCCTCCCTCTCCCATCCTCCCTCTCCCATCCTCCCTCTCCCTCTCCCATCCTCCCTCTCCCTCTCCCATCCTCCCTCTTCCTCTCCCATCCTCCCTCTCCACCTCTCCCTTTCCCATCCTCCCTCCCTCTCCCATCCTCCCTCTCCCATCCTCCCTCTCCACCTCTCCCTCTCCCTCTCTCCCTCCCTCTCCCATCCTCCCTCTCCCTCTCCAATCCTCCCTCTCCCTCTCCAATCCTCCCTCTCTCCCTCTCCCATCCTCCCATCCTCCCTCTCCCATCCTCCCTCTCCACCTCTCCCTCTCCCTCTCCCATCCTCCCTCTTCCTCTCCCATCCTCCCTCTTCCTCTCCCATCCTCCCTCTTCCTCTCCCATCCTCCCTCTTCCTCTCCCATCCTCCCTCTTCCTCTCCCATCCTCCCTCTTCCTCTCCCATCCTCCCTCTTCCTCTCCCATCCTCCCTCTTCCTCTCCCATCCTCCCTCTTCCTCTCCCATCCTCCCTCTTCCTCTCCCATCCTCCCTCTCCACCTCTCCCTTTCCCATCCTCTCCCACTCTGCAGGTTTGTACCACTCTGATCTGTCGAAGGCGACCTCGCTGTGTCCTGTGGTTGCTCCATTCCCTTCTCCCTGCTCTGTAGGACAGCCATCGCAGGCTCTCAGCACCAGCTTCCCATCAGCCACACCCTCAAGACACGCCCACCAGATGGAGGGCAAGGATGACGAGACTACATTTGGATTCACAGCCACTGCCTTGCCAACCATTGGCTCATCATCCTCTGCAAGAAGCAAGAACAAGAGGAAAGGTATGTTTGTTGTCATGGCGTTATGGTGGAGTTGGAGGATCAAGAGAGAGGTCATGGTCTGCTAACACGTGGAGGCCTGATCTATTTCATTCAATTTACCTGGTTCCCTTCTCTCTCTTTTTTTTGTTGTTTTTTTGAAGTATTATTTTCTGTGTCATCGTCTGCTGCAACAAGCCAGTCATGTTCTGAAGTACCGATAAACTCTGTTCTTAGTGAAATGTCAAACATTTGCTGGTGCAGTGCATTGTACAATTATCATTTCACCTAATGAGAACTTGTCAGCAACCAAGGCTTCATAATCTACTGTGAATAAGTCCGCATTATTTAACCTCTGTGGTGGTGACCTCAACTTTTGTAGTATATTTCCCAAATTCACTTTTATATTTCATAAGTTTTGTCTTTTTTCCCTGCGCACTTGAACTTCATATTCTATATATAGACCTTGACCTTGACAAGCACTGCGGTGTATGGATGAAGGCGGAGAAAAAGGCATGTGGGCACTCTCTCTTTTGCAAGGTGAGGTCACATGACGCACTAATAGTGACTGACAGGAAATGCAAATATAATTCTGTATCTGATTTACATAAAATGTATTATCAATAATAAGTATTATAAAATGTGATTTAAAGTGCCATTTGGTGCATGTGAGTGCACACGTTCATGTATGTGCATTCATGTATGTGTGTGCGTTCATGTGTGTGCGTTCATGTGTGTGCGTTCATGTGTGTGCGTTCATGTGTGCGCGTTCATGTGTGCGCGTTCATGTGTGCGCACGTTCATGTGTGTGCATTCATGTGTGTGCGTTCATGTGTGTGCGTTCATGTGTGTGCGTTCATGTGTGTGCGTTCATGTGTGTGCGTTCATGTGTGTGCATTCATGTGTGCGCACGTTCATGTGTGTGCATGTTCATGTGTGTGTGCGTTCATGTGTGTGCACGTTCATGTGTGTGTGTGTGCGTTCATGTGTGCATGTGTTCATGCATGCATGCATGTTCATGTGTGTGCGTCCATGTGCGTGTGAGTGCACACGTTCATGTGTATGTGTGTGCATGTGCGTTCATGTGTGTGCGTTCATGTGCGTGCGTTCATGTGCGTGCGTTCATGTGGGTGCGTTCATGTGGGTGCGTTCATGTGGGTGCGTTCATGTGGGTGCGTTCATGTGGGTGCGTTCATGTGGGTGCGTTCATATGTGTGTATTCATGTGTGTGCGCGCGTTGTATGAATAGTTGCTGATTGAAACACTGGCGTGGAGAAATTGAACAAATTACCTGCCAAAAAAATTAGTAAAAGAAATCTTACTATCCTGGGGATGTTAAGGGTCTGTAGTCAGTAAATGTATGGGCATCTACACTCTCCACTCCTCCCCTCTATCTCTCTCCAGTCACAGAACCTGAATTCTGACTATGTAAGTTTATCAATCCTTACCTTCTGATAGAACTGCTCTGTGGTTGGCTAGTTGGGGGAGAACTGTGGGAGGGGAGGGGAGGGGAGGAGGGAAGTGGATGTCTATATCTACCTCCTGTACTTTTGGCTTTCCAAAGGAAGTGTGCTGGTGATTCTGTGGTGTGGTTCATTCCAAGATGGGAGGACATGTTCTTGACTGCCATCCATCAGGCAGTCCAGTATGGGGAGGACAACTTCTCCCTAGTGTTGCATGTCACAGAGTTTTTTAAATAGCTCTGGAAAAAATGTAAAATCTTCTGAGTCTCGGTTTCTTTTTATCTGCTGACCTGGCGGCTTCTGCTAATGTTATTTATACAGGCAAAAACAAAATGCTCTATTATCCCTTGAACTCTAGTGGTGATGTGAAAAACTGTCCAGACTGAAATTATTTTTCAAGGATTTATTTTTTTATCTATCTATTCATGTATCTATCAATCTATCTATTTATTTAGCTATCCGTTTACCTATCTATCTATCTATCTATCAGTATCTATTTATCAGAAATAATAATAACTTAACAACGGCTGTATGTGCATGAGTTAGCAACTGAGTGTCAGATGTGATCTAATATACAGATCATACTGGAATACATAACAAGGTGCTCCATCCATCCCTTACCCTTTCCATCCCGCCACATTGTGGAGTAATTGTCAATAATTAAGTACGCTCATTCCGCTGAAGTCTAAGAGATCACTGGACCACTGCATGTAGTCATTGCACAGGCAACAGTGTGATCAGGTGACATCTCTGCTGCTCACTGATGTGGTGTGTATATCCCACTATGTCCTGTGCAGGCCCACTCCTTGTCTGAGCGTAGGGCAGTGCATGGCCGCAGCGTCAGGTTCGACGACCTTCAGGAGGAGCACAGGAAGAAGAAGAAGAGACTTCGGCAGCGGACGGACGGAGGACTGCCACAGGTGCCGTCCATGTTTGAGGAAGGTCACATGTCTCCCATCAGGTGAGGAGCGTGTCAATTTCGATTAAAATAACATACATTATAATTATATAATTTGAACATTTAAATGTGATATTGTGTATTGAGAGAAGGTTGAGGTTGGTTGGTTGTACGACACTCCTGACACAAGCACAACACAATGAACTGTTGTTTTTCTTGAATTCTATGAACTTACTGGATACATTTTTTTAATTAAATTTCTTAGAAGGTTGTAAACATGGATCTTATTCTTATTCTCCCTCCCTCTCTTCTCCCTCCCTCTCTTCTCCCTCCCTCTCTTCCTCCTCCCTCTCTTCCCCCTCCCTCTCTTCCCCCTCCCTCTCTTCCTCCTCCCTCTCTTCCCCCTCCCTCTCTTCCCCCTCCCTCTCTTCCCCTCCCTCTCTTCCCCCTCCCTCTCTTCCCCTCCCTTTCTTCCCCTCCCTTTCATTTCCTCCCTCCTTTCTTCTGTCCTCCTCTTTCTCCTCCCTCACTTCTTTCACCCTCTCCTCCTCCCTTTCCTCTCCACTCCCCCCCCCCCCCACTCCCTTTTCTTCCCCTCCCCCTCTTTCCTTTTCCTTTCTCCTACCTACCTATTAGTCCCTTCACTTCCTCCTCTCCTTCACTCATGGATGGAGCCACTTCTGGCAGAGACGTCAGCAGCAGTGGGAGTTGCAGAGTGAGCTTCCCCTCCCCCTCCTCCCACATGGACCAGCAGTCACCCCAGAGTGCAGAGTCCAGCTCACCGAACACACCCGAATATGTGACCGACCACCACACAACTTTTCCTCAACCTCTGGCAGTGAGTATTACATTAAGAGGTGGTCTCATTGTACGTAACCTGGTGGTTACTCAGTTGGTGTCTGTCACATGATTAACTTTTTAAAAAAATTTTTATTTTTATTTGTATTCTTTCATTTGATTGTACTGAAGTGTGTGTGATTGGCATGTGATACTGTTGTTGTTTTGTAGACCTGTTCATTGAGCTGTCGCAGTGCTCGTGGTTCATTGGTGTTTGACAGGAAAAGTGACAATTTCCGCACTCTCATTGCACGACTCAGTAGGAAGGAGGGAGAGTACACTGCAACCATACCTCACAGGTGACAGTTCACTAACTCACATCACACACCCTCCCTCCCCATCACACTCACTTCCTCCCTCCCCATCACATACCCTCCCTCCCCATCACACACACCCCTATCGCACACCCACTCTCCCCATTGCACACCCTCCCTCCTCATCGCACAACCTTTCTCCCCATCGCACACCCTCCTTCCCCATCGCACACCCTCCCTCCTCATCGCACAACCTTTCTCCCCATCGCACACCCTCCTTCCCCATCGCACACCCTCCTTCCCCATTGCACACCGTCCTTCCCCATTGCACACCCTCCCTCCCCATCACATACCCTTCCTCTCCATCACACACCATCCCTCCTCATCACACACCCTCCCTCCCTATCACACACCTTCTCTCCCCATCACACTCACTCCCTCCCCATCACACACACACCCTCCCCATCACACACACCCCCATCACATACACACCCTCCCCATCGCACACCCTCCCCATCGCATGCCCTCCCTATTACACACCCTCCCTCCCTCCCTCCCCATTGCACACCCTCCCTCCCCATCACATACCCTTTTACAATCAGTGAACTGTTTCCATCTACAATATTTTAACTGCTCTTTTCTTTTTCTGTCTACATCTATACATGTGTTGACGGACTAGTGGCCACTTGGACTCCATGTTTTCCTAACCCTTTTCCTCTCTCCTCCACCATTCTACTCCTAATTTTTTTCTCTTTTGCACCAACTCCCCTCCTCCCCCTCCTCCCATTTGTACTACAGTAGTCCCCTTCTTGAAGACCCCTCTATTGGAAGACCACCTCTCTTGAGAGACCACATTTTTTATGCAAAAAGTTGTATTTTCTATATAACTTAGCTCCATTGTAGGACTACCTGACCGATTTTTGGTCTGATTTAAAGGTGGTCTCTCAAGAGGGGAACTGCTCTATGTCCTCTGTCCTCTATCACACCATTTTGTCATGTCATGTCATGTTGTTTTGTGTTGCCTGCAGGAAGCACAGCTACAACTTGTTACTGGAGAGCCTGAAGAACAGGAAGAGAAAGTACTCCAGTGAGTGGTGGAACGTTTACCTTCATACATACATACATGTATACATGCATAAATACATACATACATACATACATACATACATACATACATACATACATACATACATACATACATACATACATACATACATACATACATACATACATACATACATACATACATACATACATACATACATACATACATACATACATACATACATACATACATACATACATACATACATACATACGTACATACATACATACTTACTCACAGGATACACGGGCATACATAGGTGAAATACAAATCATTCATTCGCTGGTTTAATCAAAGTCGAGTGAGGATGTAACCATGGAGTTATAATAATAATAAACAAGTAACTTTCTCTGTATGATACACTGGATCAACAGCACACTGGGTTGAGACAGGTTGAAATAGACCGACAATAGCTCATGTAGATACAGTGGATCACTATTTCATTAGTTTGTTGCTGGTTGGAGAAGTTGTTGATTGTGGACACACTGGACCAACACCACACTGGGTTGAAGCTGTTGTATTGTGGACACACTGGACCAACACCACACTGGGTTGAAGCTGTTGTATTGTGGACACACTGGACCAACACCACACTGGGTTGAAGCTGTTGTATTGTGGACACACTGGACCAACACCACACTGGGTTGAAGCTGTTGTATTGTGGACATATTAGATTAACAATATATTCGGTTCAATAGGTGGTCAGCAGCTGGTTGAAGTGGGTTGAATGTAGACACTCTGGATTAGCATCACACTGGGTTGAGGCAGTCCAACTGATGTTGTTATCTATTCTGCTTATGAATATTGTATGTTATTTGAATATGTGTGTTCTATGCAGGCATCAAATATGACCTGATCACCGAGCTGTTTTTTTAATTTTTTTTTCTTTTCCTTTTTTTCTTTTCCAACCCCCTCCCCCTCTAGTTTGATGTGATTATGATACATATTTCTCCTTGTGCAGGTCATCCAGAGCAGCTGTCCCACCTCCACCCTGCCAGTCTACCTGTCAGTGGTGCATCAACATCCACACTCAGACCCTCCACACTTCCTCTACCACTCTCCCTCTCTCTGGCACAGACCCTTCCTCCATCTCCCTCACAACTTCCCCCTCACACTCCCTCACATCCTCACCCCAACACTCCCTCACACCCCCTCCCCAACACCCCCTCACACCCCCTCCCCCCTCACACTCCCTCACATCCTCACCCCAACACTCCATCACTCGTCCCACCTCACACTCCGTCTCTCCTCCGGGACAGCAGCTTCTTCTCCTTCACTTCCTCCTCTAGCCCTACGCTCACAGCTGCTTCCAGTACAACTGTCAGCTTCACCAGCGGCAACATTGTGGATGCCCCCAGATCCACTGTTCCTTCTTTAGCAAACACTTCTTTGGAAAGCTGTGGCAACACCATCTCCACCACTGCAACTGCAACTGCCACTTCAATTTCACTCCTTTCCATGTCACGTCACGAAGCAGACCATCAGGTATTCCTGTCAGCCCATGATCCATCATATCTGGGTCCTGTTCTAACGTCCAGTTTCACTCGTCCTTCTGAAGGATCTGTATTGCAATCTGTTTCCAGAAACTTTTATAGCAACTCTGTGCACGACCCTCAGACTCTGCTCCATCCGGTGGCAACCCAACCACAGCAGGAGCCGGGGTACCTCGAGCAACAGCAGCTACTGCAGCTACAGCATCTGAGAGAGAAGCAGAAGGAACAGCATCATCAACAACAGTTGCAACTACAGCACCTACAGCAGCAGGAGCGGCAACGTATGCAGATGTTAGGGCTTCCATTCTCTCATGGAATGACACCTGTACTTGAAGTCAGTCCTGCTGAGTCTGTGAGTGCAAGTGTGTGCTCAGAGGGATTGGGTGCAGGTGTTCGGGTGGCAATGCAGAGTGGCGCTCTTGGAATCAATGGTGATAGCATTGGTGTTGACCCAGATCAGCTGGCCATGGAGAGAGGATTGAGTAGGGATGGTGGTGAGGTTGTAGAGGAGGGTGGAGAGAGAGTAGTCGTGGGGATCGGAGGGAAGAGAAAGAAAGGCGTTGAGAAGTCCAAGTCCAAGAGACAGCGCATGGATAGTCGTCATGGACATCACCCGAGACATCCTTCCACAGACAGCGTGCTTTCCTCTGCATCCCCTTCTTCTGTGTCCTCTTCCTCAGTGAGGGAGATAGGAGTTCCTCACACTGCAGGGCCTCCTGGTTACATGCATGCAGCTTTGACCCCACCCATTCCGACCATCTCTGCACTGGGAAATTCAAGAGTAAGCAGCTTGGGAACTATAGGAAGTTCGGTAATGCGTGGTGATATGAGGACAGTTTCATCGGTACATCGTTCTGTTCCATCTTCATTCCAAAGTGGGAATGGGTTACCTACAACTTCCCATTCCGATATTGTAGAACATGGTGGCGGTGGTACACGGCATTATCAGAATATTCCTGTATATGCGTCAGAGGGTGTGAGAGTGAGAGCTGGACAAATGGTCCAAACCAATGTAACCACACCCACATCTCAAGTGATAACACCAGGTGGGCATGTGGCCACACCCATTCATCATTTGGCAACCTCCAGTACAGCAAGTGGGATAAACCGCTTAGCTCCAGAGTTTGGCCATATCCGAGTGAAGGTTGAACCAGGTCTCTCCAACCACGACACCAATAAGTCTTCGATTAACAAGGTATCACACTTATCTTACTTGCTTTATGCTCCCTTTAAAATTTTGTGAACCCAATCCTAAATTTGTGGAACACAATGTGATTAGGAATCTAGTAAGAAATTTTAATTTTTTTCCTTTCCCCCCTCCCCCCCCCCTCCCAGTCGCTCCCGAATGGACTCCTCTCTCCACACTCCAGCACTCACCAGTTGACTGTGGCTAGTCCTACAGCAACAGCTGGAGGTGGAGGAAACAGTGGCACAGGCTCTGTGTTGCCAGCTCTCCTGGCACGCCCCCAGTCCTTCAATTCTTTCCACTCCCTTGGGATGGTGTTGAATCCATCAACTCCTCATAACCTTTCTCCTCTCACTCAGCAACATGTGGGCAACTACCTGGGAATTCCATGTGAGTTATGCCTACATCTTCCAATAGCATAGTGCATTCAAGCTCTCTCTCTCCCTCTCTCTCTGTGTGTGTGTGTGTGTGTGTGTGTGTGTGTGTGTGTGTGTGTGTGTGTGTGTGTGTGTGTGTGTGTGTGTGTGTGTGTGTGTGTGTGTGTGTGTGTGTGTGTGTGTGTGTGTGTGTGTGTGTGTGTGCGTGTGTGCATGTTCCTGTATGTATGTATGTATGTATGTATGTATGTATGTATGTATGTATGTATGTATGTATGTATGTATGTATGTATGTATGTATGTATGTATGTATGTATGTATGTAGCACCAGTGAGCAAGACATTGTTGTTCTTTATATACACTGGAATAGAATAAAGAGTTGAAACACTGAGAGTGAATGAATCACTAATGTGAATATCTCTCCTCCTTTCATCCTCCTTCAACTTACTCTCTCTGTTGACCTTTCCTCTCTAATGGTTGTCTCTAATGGTTGTGCTCTCCACAGTGTTATGCTTAAGGTTTATGGTGTGATGTTATATTCCCCATCCTTTCCTTCAGCTCTGTATTCCAACCAGCAGCTTGCAGCAGCAGCCGCTGCTGCTGCTCAGGCTCCCAATCAGTCAATGCAGCAGCTGGCAACCATTCAACAGCTTCACAGCAGCACCCTATACAAGCAGGCCTTGACTAACAACAAGTCTTTTCATATACTGCAGCAGCAACAGCAGCAGCAACAGGCCAGGCTACTGCGGCAACCCACCACCTCTACCACCACCTCACCAATGAACCACTCCAACCTTGGAGCCAGTGGAGGAGTGGTCAACTACCAGCAAGTTGATAGTGGCATTGGAGGCAGCATACCACACATGCAACTGATTGGAGCCAACCATGGCTTGCCCTCTTCTAACCAACAGAGACCGAACATGCCAGTGCTCCGAACTGCTGCCCCAATAGCTTCTGGTGGAGCAGCAGTAGCAGTCAATGGGCCAGACCCGCACAGGACCATGCCAACCTTGCACAGAACTAAAAAGTCATTGCCCACTTCTCACACACCATATAATCAGAACAAGTCGTCTGTCCCTAACCCAGCTAGTGACAGACCACACCTCCCTTCACAGCAAGTCACATGACATTAGGAAACTGTCACATGGCATCAGGTGATCGATCGTCACATGACTGACAAGAATATCTCATTGAAATGGTTATTACTCAAAAGCCAAATTAAGTCCATTATATATTATATACATGTTCAAATTTAACATTTCTTGTCGTTCACCTCTTGTGTACAATATCTCTAGCATTCAAATTTTATTCCTCTTTCTTGTGGACACTTAACATTGTTTTACTTTCTTTTTTTCTGTTCTGTTGCACCAGCTGATTATTTTAGTGGTTCAAAGTGTAGTTTCCCCATTACTTTTCTATATTTGTGTGTAAGTAATAATATATGTATTAAAGTATATGAACTTGCATATTTTATTGGCAATGTGTGATGTTAAAAATTCTGGTGTTTTTTCTTTGGTGTGGGTCAACTGATCTATTACCCTGCTTCAAATATTGATGAACCTGTGGTTATACATTTATCGTGTGAGCTTTTTGTAGGCACTTAAAAATACTTCTAATAAGGAAGGTGGTTGGAATATGACAAGGAAATCTTACTATCAAAAGTGTTCAGTTAGGTGTGTAGATGTGGTGGGGAATCAATATATTACTGTATCCAGCTCTTCTGTCTAAACAGAAATATAATTACATCTTGTCCATTCAGTAACTATTATGCCTAACTATCCTTAAAGTTGCACACCAAGCTTGCTTCTTTAAATCACAAATTTTTCATCCCTTTTAAAATGATGGGATAGAGATCAATTTGTTGATTGTCAGATATGGGGAAGATGCCTTGAAGGTGTGAAGCTGAGGCTGTTTTCCCATGAGGTTACACCTAATCAAGTAGGCCTTGTTAGGTGTCTTCACAAATTTGCTATTCCAAGGAGGGGCTGAGGTTAATAGCATCATTTGAATTATACTTTTCCTTTTATTTAATTCAGTTTAATAACCAAATTGTGTTCAAAAACTCCAACTGCATATGTATATAATGAATATTTGTAGTCCACAATTTTTTTAAAGAATGTCAGAAATTAACCAAGGTCTCAAGAGTTGTTAGGACTTCATAGCTGGCCTTGAGGCAGAAGCCTTTCAATTAAAAAACAAAACAAACTGGCCTTGAAGTTCCATGCACATCCAGTAGTAGTGGAGACTGGATGTGGTCGGAGCTTGGCTATGGAGTCTAATAGCATATCCATACTACAAATGGGTTTGTACCTCTCTCCAGCAGCACCAGGTTCCAAACATTTTCTTGCGTCCACACTAGCATAGTGCTGAACCAGCTTTACATTACCTGTGTGGGATGAATAATTAGCTGCTCTACCTAGTATAGAAATGGGACATTTTTTTCCTGTGTGTTACTTTGTTTTGTCTTCATCTTTCTGCAATGTCATTGCACAAATGGAGGAGAGAAGTGTTAGTAGCTAGACTTGTAATAGTGCACATCAACAATAAAGCCACAGGAATGTCAAAAAAATTTGAGCCTCTTGAAACCTACCTTTCTGAAGGTTTCAGATGGAACCTGGTGGAACCAGTTGGGATAAAACCAGGTATAATGCAGCTGTGTGGCAGTGGAACCAGTTCCAGATATAGATAAAACCAGTTTTAGTGTGCAGTGTGGACAGGCCTTAACATCAGGACAAACATATTGTGGTATTTACTGACCATTCACATATCTCCATGATACGGTAGTATGTGTTACACACTCCCACTAGCACAGTAGCTGGTCTTCCGGCAGACACCAAATAACTTCACCACCACATGCACTATATATGAACTTCCAAGTTCCTTAACTAATATAGCCACCACTAAGAGTATTCATATCCAAATGTAATTGATGAGTCTTCACTCAAGGACTTCATTCCAGGGGAAGATTAAAATTGTTCCTGGGGAGAGTTGTAATTCCTGGGGAGGGTTGACACTCCAAGAGTAGACTACTTCTCCAGATTTCCAAGCATACTTACTTTTCCAGAGATCCCCTCCCCCCCACCTTTAAATACGCTGGCTTCCTTCTAATTATGATGATAATAGAACAAGTAACAAGGCATTCAAAGTTTAATTTCTTAATTACAGGTAGCAAATGGTATACAACCATTTGGTGAAATTCTGTGTCTATGGAAGTTCAATTTCAATTTGTTTGAGAAAAAGCTGTTTAAAAGGAGAGCAAAGAAAGTTTAAAGCAGAGAAATGAATTGAAGAGAATAGAGTAAAGGTTTAACCAAACAGAGATCACAGAGAAAGGCTTAAGAGAGCAGACAAGAGGGTTAAAAAGATGTGTTATGGAGAATAAAGAGGGGAGTAAAAGAATAGGTAGACCAGTCAAGGAGATGAAATGAAAGGTTGAGTAAAGAAGAGAAAATTTTTAGAGTAGTGGGAAGGGTTGAGGGGAAGAGAGAGGAAGTTTAAGAAGAAGCATTAGTAGAGTGCATATAAATAGGAGCTGTGTGTGTGTGTGTGTGTGTGTGTGTGTGTGTGTGTGTGTGTGTGTGTGTGTGTGTGTGTGTGTGTGTGTGTGTGTGTGTGTGTGTGTGTGTGTGTGTGTGTGTGTGTGTGTGTGTGTGTGTGTGTGTGTGTGTGTGGGATTGATCAAGCTGCAATTTGGTATGTGGTCTCCAAGTTCCCAATGCCCCGTCAATAACCACATGTGGGTGTGGCAAAGGCGTGGTTTTTATCATAGCCACACAGTCCACACCCATAAAAATTATTTGGGTTGCCAAAATCTTATTGAAAGATAAATCAGGCTGAAATTTGGCATGTGGTCTCCAAGTAACCTGGTGAGCATTATTAACCACATGTGGGTGTGTTTTTGTTATGGCAACACCCGCAAAAGTTATTTGGGCTGCCAAAAGCTAATTAAAAGACCAATGAATCAGGCTAAAATTTGGCCTGTAGTCTCCAAGTACTTGGCTGAACATTATTACTACGTGTGGATGTGGGAATGGGTGTAGTTTTGGTTTTATAGCCACACTCACAAAAATAATTTAGGCTGCCAAAAGCTAACAGAAGGATCAATCAGGTTGAAATTTGGCGTGTGGTCTCCAAATAACTGAGTGAGCATTAATTATGAACCACCTGTAGGTGTGGCAATGGGTGTGGTTTTATAGTAGCCATACCCACAAAAAAATTTTTTTTGGGCTACCAAAAGTAATAAAGGACCAATAAATATGGCTGAAATTGGGTATGTGTTCTCCAAGTAACCGTACGAGCATCATTAACGACATGCAAGTGTGGCATTGGGTGTGGTTTTGTGGTAGCTGCACTCATAGGAAGTTGTTTTGGCTGCCAAAAGCTAATTAAAGGACCAATCAGGCTGAAATTGGGCGTGTTGTGTTCAAGTACTCAGGCGAGCATTATTAATTACATGTGGGTGGGACAATGGGTGTGGTTTTGTACATACACAGGAGTTGTTGTCACTGACAAGAACCACTCACTTAAACTTGGTATGTGGTCTCCACTAGTTCCAGATATTTGTTTCTGTTTCACAAGTCAAGTGTCAACTGGGATATGGTGGCAAGTGCTTGAGAGTATCCATGGCAACATTTTGGTCCATCAATTTAATTCACAGAATGAGTCTAACAATATTAAGACGGACTAAGTTTGCTCATGCGCTGAAAGTCTGCTAAATAGCTCCGTCCACCAAATTATTTGTTGTGCAATTTGTGCTACCAACCTACTCACTTTTGCTATGGACGTGGGGTGGATGAAACTGACTCTGCCCTGAAGGAGGCTGGTGCTGAAACTTATTTGACACAGACAAAGAAGGTGAGTTATTGACGTTGATATAAACCCAATCAGGGGCAGCTTGTTAGAGCTAAAAATTGATGTATATACTTTATAGTGAAATTGATATAGCTATACTCCTAGCTCTTGGTGCTTGTGATAAGGATTGATTCCCTATCATTCACTGTCTCCTAATAATTGCTTGCATACTATGTATTTCTAGTGTGAGGCAGAAAAATTATTTTCTCTTCTGAGAAGAATAAAGACCTACTTGAGGTCCACTATAAGTGAGTAGTGTTTGTCAGATATATCTGCAATTGCCATGCACTGTGGGCATTTCCTTCATCGAGAAGCTTCTGGAATAATGTAGGAAGGAACACCACTTCAGGCAGAGTTGGATGATACCTTTGGATGAAGTTTTGTCAGGCATTTGTTCAAGCCAATCCAGAAGACTTTTTCATGTTTATTTGTTTGAAAAATATATTATGATATGATTGTATGTTCTGAAGTATTGGTGTTGATTATTTTAATAATGATATTCTGATAATATAAATTTTGGGTATCATGCAATGGCTACTATGTGTGGCTGTGGTCATAATTTGTATGAGTGGTTAAAGTTGTGGCCACACCACCCACTTTTAATAATTGCTAGATCTGCCCCTGTTTCTTTGTTGCAATCTGGGGCTTTCTGAATTAACTATATTTTCAATATATTTTCCATCATTTTACACCCCTCCCCCTTTTTTCCTGGCAATTATAATAAAAATTGATACAGCATTATTCAAATAATTAGTTTTATTCAAAACATTAATGTCAATTCTTTGGAATTTGCCTTTTCCTTTAGCCATGGACCTGAAAATGAATAATAAAAAAGTTTAGAAAGAATTAAAATGTCATGCAGGAAATGTGCTTCACCATGAAGTCGTACTACATTGTTGTATGAAAGATAAAATATTTAGTTTGAAAAAAATATGGAAACCACAACCCACAGCGTTATCTCCATAATAAATTTTTGTTAGAGGTTGGAAATCCTGTGAATGTGTCCAGCCATATCCATAAAATATTAGTGGAGCCAGTCAGATTGGTCAAGAAGAGCAATTAAGTGGAACAAGATTTTATTGAAATCTTGAAGTACTAACATAGCCACACCCACAGGAGAGTAACACACTTTCCGGTCAGATGCTGGACCAATCGGACTCAAATTTGGCATGTGGCTTCATGTGATCATGAATATTGTTACCCTCCTCGTGTTTGTGGTTATGGGTGTGGTTTGGCCAACACACATTAGTGTAAAAGTATGAATGTCAAACAGACATATTTCATTCAAGCTACTACTAGCAAATTTGGCTTTAGTTACTTGACCACTTTCATACTTCACTGCACCAATATTATGCAGCAAAGCTGCAACAGGCCCACTGGTTAAATAAAAGTTGATATTGCAGAAAAACAACTCCTGAATTGATATATTGCTGAAGAAATAATCCTATATAATATATAAAGCAGACTAATAAGTTAGTAACTTCAGGGACCAATTAAAAAACAAACAAACAACAAAACAACAAAAAACAAACTAAAACTAAAACTAAAGGACTCCCAACATCGTGCTGGCAAGATGTTCTCCCCGACGTTCTATACTCTATTCTCTATTCGGTCACTGCTCTGCACTTCTACAAATGCTACTCCACATGAGTGAATGTTCAGCTATGTGCGAAGGACCACAGTTGGTAGTTCCATCCCAACTTGGCTCATGACACTAGGTACTGTTCTCCTAAAGCGGCATGTCCGAGCTCATAAGTCTGAGCCCTGGTAGATGAAGTAGAGCTCCTTGAAGCCAACCCACAGTACGCCCATGTACGCCTCACTGACGGACGTGAGACAACAGTGTCTCACAGGAATCTAGCCTCTCGTGGAGATGTATCCCTGACTATGGAGGAACAGAAATCAGTGCCACAGTCATCCTCTGAAGTCAAAGAAGTAATAACTACACCTGTACAGAAGACCGGACTGGAGGCCCTCACTGATACTTCTGCGATAGATGACCCCTCTAGGTCTTCATGGCCCACACCAGCTGAATCCCCTTCTCTATGCCCTTCGAAGAGGAACCGCCCCCCGCCAGAACGTTTGATGTTGTGAACACTTTTCACACAGGGGGTGAATGATGTAAATGACATCACATCCGGTTGAACACCAAGTCATATGATAATCTATAATTAACGCTCACCTAGCATGCTCATTGTTTTCATTGTTTAGTACTTACCTGTGTTCTTAGTTGTATAAAACCTATTTCTAATGAAAGGTTTTGTCTCTTACATATCACACTCATACCAAGAAGAAATTATGAAAGAAAAGTATGAAAGTTTGAGTGTTCAAATTATGCTACAGAGAAATTCTGCATCCCAAAATCTTGCTATAAATATTAATCACTAACTTAAAAATAGTCTAGTCCAGTGCTATCCAGTGTTTTCCTGAGCTCTCTATTGAATATAGTCCAGAGCCATAAAATTATAGTGATAAAATATATAGTCCCAGCAACCAACTATTTAGGTTGGACAAAAATGTTAATGAGGCTTTCTCACCTGCATTGTGTTCATTTACATTTTTTTATACCACCACAAAAATTCCACCAAAATTCATCCATGACAAAACCTTGTTTCAGGCAAAAATCAAAAATGGCCACCAATATATAGGGCCCAATATTTAATTTAATCTAATTTTGGAACTACAAACCATTTGAAGTACATATTTCAACAATAAAACAAGCCTGAAGGATTCATATGCTGACAAATTGAAGTTGTTAGTGGTGAAGGTATGAATTGAAGGTCCACATCAGGTCAATTGATCGTAATGAGTCAAAATATGGTTTTATTCTTATATCTACAGTTTGACTTGGGACTATTACTGAAGCATGTTTTGTACTACTTTGTCAGTAGTCAACCATAAAATATAGTCCAGAGGTAACAGATATAATTTAGAGTTTTCAAATGTGGTGCAGGGAGCTACCAAATATATTCTGAAGCTATAAACATAGCGCAGAGCAAATAATAAAAAAATAAAAAAAAAAATAAAAAAAAAATAAAAATAAAATAAAATAAAAAAGAGAAGAAATAAAAGAGAAATAAAAAAATAATTGACTATAGTTATGCATTACCTCATCAAATAACTTAGGACCTTTTGGACTCTTTCTGATTATTATTTATTACAAGATGGTAGCAGTGTTCCTCTATACCCTCGTTTCTATTTTGGTGACTGTAATTATCTTCTGTTATTACAAGTACGAGAAGGCTAAACCGGTCTTAAGATTGCGCTTAACTCATTTATTCATTCCAGGTTTGAGTACAGACCATATCAGGTGCTTACCAATCTTTAACAATCATCTTGGGGGACATTAATGCCCATCATGAACTCTGGTTTTCAGAGCTCCCCGAGGACACCCGTGGGGGCCTAATTGCAAGTGAGATGGAGGGCTCCACCTTCGCCGTGCTCAATGAAGACTCTGCCACCAGAGTCACAGCATCAACATTGAGCTCTCCAGGTATTACACTGGCCAGTCTCACGCTCTTTCCAGGGGCAACTTGGGAAACTGCTGCTGCCCTTGGCTCAGATCACATGGCCATCCTGGTCTCCCTATAACACGAGTCAGTCAAGGTGACCAACAACCGCACCTTCATCAACTTCAGCAAGGCCAACTGGCCGGCCTTCATGGGCCTGAGCGAGGAAGTCTTTGGCATAGAACCCGCACCGACTGATGTCTATGTTGGTGAGCACTGATTCTGACAAATATTGAAGAAGGGCACCACCAGGACCATCTCGGCTGGCTGCATCCGTGAGGTCTGGCCCTTCTTCCCAACTGAAGCGGCAGTTCTTGCTCAGGAGCGGGACGACCTCCAGGCCAACCTCCCCGGAGACCTGCGCATCTCACAGCTGACCAAGGAGATTGACACGGAAGTCACCTCATACCGGCAGCGCAAGGGGGAGGAATATTTCGGTGGAGTGGACCTCAAGAGTGGTGCAAAATGTCTATGGTCCACAGTAAAGAGCCTCTGCAGTCAACAATGAGCTCCAGACAATCAGCCTGTGACCTTCAACAACGAGCTCGTCTGAGACGGTGCGCCAAGCTCTTCAACGCTCAGTACACACCCCACCCCGCCACCACCACCAGGACCAAGTGGCAAATCTTCCACAAATTCCACCATCTGAATCCAGAAGAAGTGGAAGTCACTCCAGATGAGGTGCAACTGGCACTCAAGCGAACCAAGGCATTGATAGCCCTAGGACCAGATGACCTGGCTCCGATCCACCTCCAGCATCTGGGCACTTCAGCCCTCCGCTATCTCATGACAGTCATCAACCTCTCCATCAATTCAACCAAGATACCCACATGGTGGAAAGAGGGATGCATAATCCCTCTTCTCGAGCCAGGCAAGCCCGCAGATCAAAGCAAGAGCCACCACCCGATCGTGCTGCTGTCTCTTGTTGCCAAGCTGATCAAGAAGCTTCTGCTGTTGCGCCTACAAGAACACCTCCCACTAGCCGACCACCAGCATGGCTTCCGCAGTGGCCGAAGCATCACCACAGCCCTCAACTGCGTCACACACAAGATCAGCACTGGACTCAACCACCCCAAGCCCTGCTAGAGAACCATGCTCGTCGCCCTCAACCTCACATCGGCCTTTGACACCGTGAGTCATGAGGTCTTGCTGGGTAACATCTACAACACCAACGCCCCCAACTACATCAAGAAATGGCTCACCACCTACACCAACGGATGATCCACCTACATCAAGTTCAAGGGGAAGACATCCAAGAAAAGGAAGGTGCGGCAGGGAGTACCCAGGGGGACGTGCTGTCTCCGGCCCTCTTCAACACCTACACGAGCTCGCTGCCAGCCCCGCAGGACATGTCACTCTTGTGAATTACGTGGATGACATCACCATCATGTCCTCAGCTGTCCAGCCAGAGCAGGCGTGCACTGCCATCAACAACTACCTAGTCCACCTGGCCACCTGGTTCAAGCAGCACAGCCCCATCCTCAGTGTGGGGAAGTCATCAGTCACACTGTTCACCACCTGGATCAAGCAGCTAAAGACCCTGCTGAACATCTCAGTGGCTGGCACCGCTCTCCCAACCTGTCTGACTGTGAAGGTGCTGGGGGTCATGTTTGATGGCCTCCTGACCTTCTCACACCATGTGAAGAGAACCCAAGCCAAGATAGGACAGCGCAACAATATCCTCAAGAAACTGCCAGGGACAAGCTGGGGGTGCAGCAAGGAGGTGCTCCTGAAAACCTACAAGGCAGTCAGTCGCAGCATCATCAACTACGCAGCCCCCATCTGGACATCGACCCTCAGCTATAGCCGCTGTAAAGACCTTCAGAGGAAGCAGAACGCTGTGCTGCGCACCATCACCAGCTGTCACGTCATGGCATCGGAGCTCCATCTTCATCATGAGGCCAAGATTATGCCTGTCAAGCAGCACACCTTGCTCAGCACCCAGTTCCTCCTAGGTGTCCACAAAGACGACAGACCAGACCATCTGACAACTCAACAGACCAACTTGGCTAAACTCGCCCCTCTGGAGGACCTGGATGAGTGCCGCTACAAAGAAGACATCTCCAACATCCACCAGTCCTTCACGGCCAAGGCGGCAGGTGCGTACACCTCGAGAGTCTGGCCAGCCGACCGGCCCCACTGCCTGACATCAGCGCTGAGGAGAAGAAGCTTCCAAAGAAGACGAGAACAACACTGGCCCAACTGCGATCCGGATTCAGCCGAATGTTAAACAACTACATAAACAGTATCGACCCAAACATCAACGACCAATGCCCAGACCACATGACACGCAACACCTGTTTGCGTGTGCCGGCAACCCAACAAACCTTGAGGTGGGGGCCCTCTGGACAGACCCCATTGGCGTGGCCCGACTTCTCCGGCTGGACTTGGACGACGACTAGTGACTCTGGCTACTACAACAACAACAACAACCACAATCCTCCCCACCACCTACCATAAGTAGTGGGAGGGGCATGGGGGCAGAGAAAAGTATGCTAACTTCAGTTTCTGCTTTTCCAGACCACCTTACTGCTCGAGTGTTGGTATGCTGGACTATTTGGTGGAAAAAAAAAAAAAAAAAAAAAAAAAAATGCTGCTTTTTCAATGACAAATAAGACCAAAATCCCGGACATTTTCTGATATTTCAAAAAATCCTCACTGACTGATATATAAAGACCAAAAAGGAGGACATGTCTGGGTAAAGCCGATATAAGGTAAGCCTTACTAATATTTAATATTATTTTGAGTTTGGGTACAAGTATATTAGAGTGGTCCCAAATGAAAAACCCTTCAAGGGGTAAGGTATTGAGAAAAAATTAATTTAAAAGTGAAAACCTTCAGGCTATGTTCAGGTCTCACCCCTTGACTGTGCCAGGGCTATATATAGGATTACCATATAATCTGGCTTTACCCTGGCATGTCTCCTTTTTGGTTATTATATATCAGTCCGGAGAATTTTGAAGTATCTGGAAATGTCCGGGATTTTTGTCTTCTTTTTGTTGAAAAATACTTGTCTGTTAAAAAACAGCACTTTTTAAAAAAACAAATAGTCCAGCTTAACAACACACGGGCAGCAAGGTGGTCTGGAAAAGCATTTACTGAAATTTAGCATACTTTTTCTCTGCCCTTATGCCCCTCCCACTACTTATGGTAGGTGGTGGGGAGGATTGTGATGGGGATTGTGGTGGGTATCTTTTTATATATATATATTTCTGTTCTGTCAATTATCCTGACTGTGTGCGATGCACTATCATAAATCCTACCACCTTTTCTTTGAAGGCTGATTTTTTAATTTCATGATTATATTTTAAAGCTCACAATGCCCAAACGTAAGTGCAAATCCACTCCAAAACTGAAGACCAAAATTTTCATGTTATGGGAGAACTGGAAAGGAATGAGAATCCCAGTGTTTGGAGGAGTATTTTTGTGAAATAGGTAACAATGCAATTTGTGCAATAGAGTGAATTTTTCATTTCACACAGTGAACCATCGTCAGGACTGCAATCTGCCAAGTTGACCAAATATTTTTAACCAGAGTGAGTGAAGGTGGATCTTTTCAATTCCAAACTATTGATTTTTTTTTGTATTAAATTGGTGATATGAATATTTTATATTTTTACTGTAGTCAGGTAGAAGGTTAAAGATTGAGCCTGGTTCTCTGTTACGGTGAATAAAAATGAGGGAGCCTGAGATTAGGGATATTTCTTTTTTCCCCATAGCATTTTATTAACGGTCCTCCTTCACACACAAAAAGTTCACTCGGTAAAATGTGATACTCCCCCTCTCAGTGTCCTCTTCTTTGAATCTGTAAATATGGTTGCCATACTAGATATGAAGAGTATTTCTTGAAACAGAGCCATATAGCCCTAGCCAACCCTGGTTGGTTCTAGCCCTAGAGTTGGCGAATAGTAAGTACTTTAGCCCATGCACTTAATTGGGCATTGGTGTTCAGCAGCTTTGCATTTTTTGACAGTGATGATCCCTACCATTAGGGACCACTCTTGTGCAGTAGTGCCTTCACATTGATAATCTGTTAGTTTGAACTAGGATTTTAGAAAATAATCAAGCAGCTTACTCTTTCTTTTTTCTTGCTATTTTTGCTTGTCCCTGTTGTGGTGACTAAAGTAGCCACACTTCTACCAGGCTAGAGAGTATTGAATGTCCACCACGTTCTACCACACAGGTTTAGCGGATGTACAAATCTATTTGTGATCTTGAAATAGGTATGTGACTATGTATGTTACCATGCAAGCATCTGATCCAACTGTTACCATAAGTTTCTTTTACAGGCTCTTCTTTCTCCTTTGTAATAATTGTTCTTGCAGACTTTGTTCCTATAACAATATTGGAAACATTGGTACTATTTATTAAATCAAACAGGAAATTCTACGATCCAGTCTATTAAGGGCATGGAATTTTCTTAGCTGATATAAGATATCTCAGAGTGGAATGATGAATAATAACTCGCCAGGACATGATCCAAACCTGGTAGCTATAGCATTGCACTTTATCGGACTGAGCCAAGGGAAGTCTTAGTATTCTGAGAGCCAATGTGCCAAAACTTTTTTTTCTATCAAGACTGGTGTTTTCCTTGGGAAACACTACAAGCAGCTTCACCAAACTCTGCATGATGACTGGGATGATCTAGGAGTACAATACAAAGTGGGTCTCGACCCTCTCATCCTTGTGGAGTTGTGCCAAAGGGATCATTTTTGGCACTTTTGTGACATAAACACCCACACAGAGAGGTTTGAACACGTGTAACCCAGCCCTAAATCACAAGATTCATATCTGCCAAGTTTCATCAAAATGTATTCTGCTGTTTGTTTTGTTAATTGACAGCCTAAACTCATTTAGGAGTGAAGGAGGCCAAATTTCTCTAACCTTATGAAGTTAAACATTTTGCTATTGTATTTTATTTTTGTACATTTAGGGATTTATGAAGTTCATTGAAGACCTTCATAACACGTATGGACAAATAGTAGGGTAAGTGAGATATTATTTAAATCTTATGTATAAATACACATGCCCACAAATGTTTTTAGCTCTAACTTTGTATGCAAGCATGACTTGGGGCCTACAAAGTTTTAATACTGACCTCGGAGGTCAATAGAGTTTACTGGAAGAAGATATGCCCAAGTATGGCCATATTTGGCTGTGTAAACTAGTGCTCCATATTAAAGATCTCAGTGTGTTTGTTATTCCCTGAGATTTAGTTAATTTACTTCAATTTACTTCAACAATTTTACCTCAAATATATAGAGGAGTGTAGTCACTACTTTTCTAAATTATCCTAAATTATTTCTAAATTATCCTGTCAATTAAGCAGGAATAACAACTGTCTTAATAGGGGATTTGCATGACTACGTCGGGTACAATCTGCCACGCCTACTTATGGTATCAGTGAACCACAAGCACCATAGAAAATATGTTGGCATTCATGACTGACAATGCTATTCTTGAGAACTGCAACTGCAAAATTGATTATATTTTACCATACTAGAGGAACAGAGAGTGTGTAAAATTTCCTGCGTACTGATAGAAAATTCCAGAATATGTAGAGCTGTGTTGGTGGAGAAAGTGGAGTGTGAAAGTAAAAGAAAGGTTAGTTTTACCTTTACCAGATTTGCTGCTAATTCTCAGAGCCCATTGACAGGCGGCAGTAGTTGTGAGTGTCAGACAGTTACCAGAGATAATCTTGGTCCAGAAGTAGCTGCAATACTTTTTAAAACTCTTTCTCAGACTGCACCTCTGGCAATCCAGAAATCTTTGGAGAGAAGTTTCTGCCTAACTAAGTGTTTTGAGAAGAATTGGCAGCTATTTCTTGCCCTACATCATGTCTTGCAACTGTCTGGCATTCGTCACTCTGCCCCAATGAGTTCTGAGATCTATAGGAATGCTGACATGAAATGTCACAACAAACCTTTCCTTCACTTTCACGCTCCATTTTTGCCACAACTACAACTTTGAATATCTTGAAATTGTGACCAGCACGCAGGATATTTTATGAAGTCTTCGCTCCAATAGTACGGTAAAAGCATGAGCTATTTTGCAGTTACAATTCTCAAAAATAGCATTGCCAGTCATGAATGTTAATACATTTTCTATATTGCTGGTGGCAGGTTGTACCCAATGTATTCATGCAAGTCCCCTTTTAAACGGGATGTATTTGAAATGATACATTTAAATTCTACATATCACCTTTAAATCTAGTTGAAAGTATGTAATGCCATAATTTCTCATGGTCAATTTCTTCACATTAGGACAACACAGGATACCTCTGCTAGATAAATATTAATTTCCACTTTTGATACTATATTCTATTATTCCTTTCTGAAGTATCCATGCAAGGTCAGGTGTCCCTGCTTATATATTGTGTGTGTGCAGAAGGAGGTCAATCAATGTCAGATGTATGTGTATATTGTGTTCAGGTTTTACTCGGGGAAAGTGGTGATAGTGTCTATCACTGACCTCGAGCTCATCAAGAAAATCACTGTGAAGGACTTTGCTAACTTTATCAACCATGAGGTAAGTGATTGCATCACAGTAATAAATTCACTAGTATATAAATGACATGGAATATTTCTGATCTCTTAGGAATATCTGTACGTACAAATAATTCAGAAGGCATTTTTCTAATGAGGGATAAGGATGGCGTACAGCACGACAGACCCTCTCACCAACCTTCTCTGCTGCTAAGATGAGATCAGTATGTCTGTGTAATTATTTTAGTGTATGTAGTAACCCTGGACACATGTTATATTATTCATTAGTTATATGAATATTGGCTTGGTGTGTGATTGAATATGAATAATACCACAAACTTCCTGTGCCTGTTTGTCATGATCGCCCCACTTGTCATGATCACCCCACATGCTATAATCATCCTGCACTCCTCTATGGTTGAGTTGAGAAACACCAGTGCTGTGTAATTGTTCTGCAGTTATCCTTGTTCTTTTTTTATTCTATGAGCTTGTCTGTGCAAATCTAATAATATTTGGCTATCAAGAATATTTTATTGGCGACAACGATTTAAAGCAACCATGGTTACTCACGGAACTATTAGGGAATTTTCAAGCTCTCAAGAGGACTGGAAATCGTACTCTGAACGACTCCAGCAGTATTTCACTCTAAATGACATTGAACGTGCTGACAAACAGAGAGCTGTTCTACTCAGCTGTGTGGGTGCATCAGCATACCGGCTGATACGAAATTTATTCGCTCCACGGAGTCCTACAGAGTTGTCATTTGTAGAGATTGTGGTAATCGTGCAAGACCACCATCAACCTCCACCCTCCACAATAGTGCAAAGATTTAATTTCAACTCCTGCTACCGCCAGCAGGGTGAATCTATTTCTACATTTTTTGCCCAACTCCGTAAGCACTCGGAGTTTTGTAAGTTCAAGGACTCCCTAAATGATATGCTCCGAGATAGGCTAGTGTGTGGCATTAATGACAAAGTCCTACAGCGGAGACTTCTCCGTGAAACAAATGTCACATTTAAACAAGCATTGGATATTGCACTTGCTCAGGGGGCTGCTGACTGCAATGCTTGGGAGCTGGAGCAAGCCACGCCTTTACAGGCTATGCATGATATGTCATGCCTATCTATTAAGGGGAAGGGCAAGAACATCGACCTGCTACCGGTGTGGAGGGACGCATTTGGCAGGTGAATGTCCCTTCAAGGAAAAGGAATGCTATAATTGTGGCAAGAAAGGCCATATTGGAAAAGTTTGTTGTAGCAAACGCACGGAGATCACTCCTCAGCAGAAATTAAAAAGTACATAAGAAACGTATCACTTTGACAGTGATACGGAGGAACTATCAGACCAGCAAAGAAGAATCTTAATTGTAGCTACACATGCAAGGCCAATGATGGTAACAGTGCTGGTGAACAGTATAGAACTGCAGATGGAAGTGGATACAGGTGCTTCTGTGTCACTTATCAGTGAAGCTTCATACAAGAGATTATGGACAAAAACTCACTGTCCTAGGTTGGAGCCGTCTACATGGTAGCTCCATACCTATACAGGAGAAGGACTTAAGGTGCTAGGCTCATTGGAAGTTGAAGTTGCTTACAAGGCTCAGGAAAAGATATTACCACTGCTAGTTGAGGCAGGCAGAGGTCCAAGTTTACTAGGACGAGACTAGATGCTCAGTATTTGCCTGGATTGGAAGGAGCTAAACTCGAAACTGAACCTCTATTCTCTGCAGTCAGCACATAGGTCTGCTCTTCAATCAATGTTAGACCGTCATGCCCAAATCTTTGAAGATGAACTGGGTCAAGTCAAAGGTGTAACTGCAAAGATTTTCATTAGTCCAAAAGCAACTCCAAGGTTTGCAAGCCACGCTCAGTCCCCTATGCCTTGAAGAGTGAGGTTGATCAGGAGCTGGAGCATCTAGAAACTGCTGGTGTGATTAAGCCAGTGCAGTTTGCTGAGTGGGCTGTGCCCATTGTTCCAATTCTAAAAAGAGATGGGTCAATCCGAGCATGTGGTGACTACAAGGTTACAATGAACATGGCAGCCAAATAAGGCACCTATCCATTACCCAGGACTGAGGACATTTTCTCTTCACTTACAGGAGGAAATCATTTTCGAAGTTGGATATGGCACATGCCTATCAACAGATTCCTCTTGAGGAGACTTTCAAGAAACTAGTGGTGATTAACACACAGAAAGGTCTTTTTCAGTACAATCAACTTCCTTTTGGTGCCTCATTTGCACCTTCCATATTTCAACGTATGATGGAAAGCATCTTAAGAGGTATTCCACATGTGTCAGTCTACTTAGACGACATCTTGGTAACTGGGAATTTGCCAAAAGAGCATCTGAGTAATCTTGAGGTTGTTCTAACCAGACTAAAGGATGCTGGACTGCGCCTGAAAAAGAAGAAATGTGCATTCATGCTAGAAGCGATTGAGTACCTCGGGCACCAAATCTCGGCAGACAGCCTAGCATCAAAGGAGGAGAAGGTAAAAGCTGTGAATGATGCCCCTGCACCTCTAAATGTATCGCAGTTAAGTGCATTTTTGGGATTAGTGAACTACTATGGCAAATTCCTGCCTAGATTTTCTAGCACCTTAGCACCTGTATATAAGCTCCTAGAGTAAAAGGAAAAAATGGATGTGGGCAAAACCTCAGGACGAAGCTTGGCAGGCCATTAAGAAGGAACTTACAGCTGCATGTCTTTTAACTCATTTTGATCCAGACAAAGAGGTTATCCTTGCATGTGATGCTTCGCCGTTGGTATTGGTGCTGTCCTCTCGCACAGGACAGAGGAAGGAGAGAAACAAATTGCATATGCATCATGCTCTCTCTCAGCAGCAGAGAAGAAATATGAACAGTTAGATAAGGAAGGTCTGTCAATCATTTTCAGTGTCAAGAAATTCCATAATTACCTATTCGGTAGAAAGTTTGAAATCAGAAAAGATCACAAGCCATTGGAGCATTTATTCTCAGAGAATAGACCTATTCCTCAGTTAGCCTCAGCCTGTATTCAACGCTGGGCTCTCACCCTTGGTACCTATGACTATACCATAGCATATAAGCCAGGTAAGAAACATGCAAATGCTGATGCACTCAGTCGCCTTCCACTTCCAGATCATGAGCCAGCAGAAGTTGTTCTTTGGATGGAGACACTTTGAGCATCTCCAGTAACTACACAGGATATCCGACATTGGACGGATCGCGACCAGTTATTGTTGAAAGTACGAGGCCTTATCCAGCATGGTTAGGAGGATTTAGGAGGGAAAGAGATGAAACCCTACCACAGAAGACACACTGAACTCTCAGTGTAAGATGGCTGCATCTTGTGGGGATGTAGAGTAGTGGTGCCAGCAGCAGGACAAGAAAGAGCACTACAACAGTTGCACAATGGGCATCCAGGAATATCGAGGATGAAAAGCATTTCCCGTACTCTAGTATGGTGGCCTGGTATAGATGAAGCAATAGAAACTCAAGTGAGAAGATTTGCACCGTGCCAGGAGTACCAGAAAGCACCAGCACCATCGCTTTTACATCCTTGGGAATGGCCTAGCCACCCATGGTTGAGAATTTACATTGATCATGCTGGCCCATTTCTTGGGTAGTTGTTCTTGCTACTTGTGGATGCTCATTCCAAATGGTTGAAAGTGATGACTATAGCATCAATATCAACAGAGGTAATGCTTCAGAAGCTGAGAACAGTCTTTGCTACCCATGAATTCCCAGAAATCCTAGTGTCTGACAATGCATCTTGCTTCACGAGTGCTGACTTCAAAGAGTTTATGTCACTCAATGGCATCAAACACATTACCTCTGCACCATACCATCCAGCCTCAAACGGTCTAGTAGAAAGAGCCGTCCAGACCTTCAAGAATGCCATAAGGAAGGCAAAACCAATCGATATCAAAACCCAAGTTTCCAGATTCCTACTTCACTATAGGAATGTACCACACACAACCACAGATTCCACGCCTGCTGAGTTACTTCTTCAATGGAAGCTCAGAACGCATTTGACATTAATGAAACCAGATCTAGGGTCTCGGGTGTTCAAGAGAGTTGAAGCTCAAATAATTAATCATAACTGGAATGCCAAGAATAGACAGTTCGAGTTAGATGATCCTGTCTTTGTGAAGAATTTCTCAACAACCGGTCCAGTATGGCTAGCTGGGATCACCAATGAAAAGAAAGGGCCTCTAACCTTCCACATTGAACTTGCAGATGGACGCATCCTTTGACGACACGTGGAGCACATCCGACAACGAACATGTGAAAAAAGAACAAACAACCAGTGGACTGGGATGATGATTCGTTGCTAACACCGATCTCCACATCTGCCACAACCCCAGTGGTCTATAACTCCGCAGCTCCTCTGCAGCCAACTCCTTCCATCTGAAGGTCGTCCCGTGTTCGACAACCACCTGATCAGTATCATGAGAGGGTTTAAGCTAAGGGGGCAGGAATGTAGTAACCTGGACACATGTTATATTATTAATTAGTTATATGAATATTGGCTTGATGTGTAATTGAATGTGAGTAATACCACAGTTGTGCCTGTTTATCATGATCACCCCACTTGTCATGATCACCCCACATGCTATAATCATCCTGCACTCCTCTGTGGTTGAGTTGAGAAACACCAGTGCTGTGTAACTGTTCTGCAGTTGTCCTTTGTCCTTTTTTTGTTCTATGAGCTTGTCTGTGCAAATCTAATAATATTTGGCTATCAAGAATATTAGTGTATCAATGTAGTATGTGGTGTACTGAAGATTGGGCCAATGGCAACATGAAACATGATTGGAACCACTCAAACACTATTCTAAATCTTGTGGTTTCAATCATATAACAGCAGCTCATAGTAGGCATGCAACCAGCATTGCCTATTGATTTTTTTTTTGAAAAATATATTAGATGTGTAAAAATCCAGTGTTTCAGGTCCTCATGCCACTGCCCCCTCCCCCAGTCACCCCAGGGTGTTTAACATAGCCCAGGTTACTCCCTGGGTCAACTTTCATATGCATCTATGTTATCCAAGCTAATTACAACATGAAATATGATTGAAGATGCTCAAAATACCATTTCTATAACATGTAGTTCCCTATCCATTTGATTGTTGTATGAATGCTGTAACAATCAGCGCTTGCTGAGTAAGGCTAGTTCAGTAGATACTCAAATGGTATATTCTTAAATCATTCAATAGGCAAAAGCATACACGTGGAAGTGACCAGAATCAATGATGACATGAACAATATATATCAATAAGAGTTTTACCACAACAGGAAATGAGCATCACCACATCTCCCCTCTAAGATAGTCTGGGGGACTAGCTTTTGTTCCAGTCATAGACAGGGTAGTTATTCTCTTGGGTTCCACTTGTACGGAAGTGGGATGAGAGTCTGTGACTTCACTTGAGTCCTGTATTGCATCCGGTGTGGCAAAAGGTTCAGGAACAATGTTCAACTGACTACGATTTCTTTGTATGTCACCAGATCGTGTTTCTACAATGTATGACCTTGGAATACATGCTGGTTGTAGAAATCTGCCTGGTACATTCTGCTGGTCTATAGTAATCACAACATCTGATTCATCTGGGATTTCAGATTGCTTTTTGGCTCCGTATCGACGGTCAAAGTCTTCTTTCTGTTTCTCTTTGAACTTCCAGTTATCTTTCTTGAATTCAGGGAGATATGACCAGCTTGGAATTAATTGCTTCATCACCAGAGGAATAGTGGTCCTTATCCTCCTTCCCATACACAATTCTGAAGGGCTCAATCCACACCACAGTATTTGTGTGGCCCTGTATGACAGTACTTATAGATGAATGTCTACTGAATGTTTCAGCAATCTTTTGATTGTCTGAACCATCCTTTTCACTTGTCCACTACTTTGTAGAAACCTTGGACTGCTGGTAAGATAGTTGAATTGGTATGACTCCGCGAACTCGGAAAATACTTCAGAAGTATACTGTGGACCATTATCACTCCAAAGAATCTCCGGAATCCCGTGACGGGCAAATATAGACTTCAGCACTGCAATAATAGCATTTGATGTTGTCGATGAGAGCTTGTAAACTTCTGGATATCAATAAAAGTAGTCAAGTGCTGATAGATAGTGATCTCCTTTGAGCTCAAACAAATCTGTTGCTACCATTTGCCATGGGTAGTTTGGCAGTGGTGTTGGTAAGATAGGTTCTCTCCGCTGATGAGTTTCCTCTGCATATTCTTGACAGTTTTTGACAAACTGCTGAACTTGACTTGCAGCTCCGGGCCACCATACAGATGTCCTAAGTCTCGATCTACACCTTTTCACCCCTTGATGGCCCTCATGGATTTTGAATGTTGTTTCTCTTCTGAGGGAAGATGGAACTACAATGCGACCATTGTAGAGTAGTTGATCATCAATGATTGTGAGTTATCCTCTCACTTTCCAGTAGGGCTTCAACGAACTCTCCATGGAGTGTTGCCCTGGCCATTGGGTTTTACAGTACTCTCCAATCCTCGAGCATTCACATTCTTCAATTTGAGCCAATTTATAAACCTGCAACCTCAGAGGTGTTGCTGGTATGGAAGGCACAGTGACATAGTTGACATAGGCCTCCACTTTGAAGTTCTTGATCTCCTTCCTCCCTGCTTGGAGCATGTGATAATGCATCAGCTGCATGCAGGAGTTTTCCTGGAATATGATGAACAGCATAATCATACTTTACCAACCTCAACCAAAATCTCAGCACTCGTGGTGGTGCATCATCTAAATGCTTCATGTTGAGCAGTGGAATCAGTGGCTTATAATCAGGCTTCACAAGAAATGGTCATCCAAGAATGTAGGTACTGAACTTCTCACAAGCCCTGGTTGTGTCTAGAGCTTCCTTCTCTATCTGCACATATCGTCTTTCTGTGTCCGTGAGCGATCTTGAAGCATAAGCGACAGGCTTTCATGACTGATCATTTAGTTGCAACAGTATTGCCCCCAATCCAAAGGATGAGGCATCTGCAGACACCGTTGTCTCTGCTTGTGGGTTGTACAATATCAATACTGCTGGTTTGGTTAACTCCTGTTTAATCTCATAGAATGACTTTTCTTGATCTGGACCCCAAATCCAAGCGCAGCAGCTCTTTTACTGGCTGACTTATCTCAGCTATTAGAGAGGAAAATTTCCCTAGCTGGTTAACAAGACCCATGAATCTTCGTAACTATGAAACTGACTGTGGTAGTTTGATGCTGGAGATAGTGGTTGTCTTCTCTGGATTGGTATGAATGCCATTCTTGTCGATAACATGACCAAGAATTTTGATGCTTTCTTGGAGAAATTGCTGGAAATTCAGAGTCATGCCTGCTTTTTCCAATCACTATAGAACTGCCATCAACCTTGTATCGTGTTCATCTTTTTAGAACCGAAAATCAACGCATCGTCCATGAGACACACCATCCCCTCCAGTCATTACAGAATGGTATTCATTCTTCTCTGTAATAGCTCTGGAGCACAGGAAATTCCAAAGGGAAGTTTATTAAAGTGGTACCTTCCAAATGGAGTTATGAACATGGTAAGGGGATGAGAAGTCTCTGACAGAGGAATCTGCCAGAAACCACTGTTGGCATCCAATTTACTGAACACTGTGGCTCCATATAATAGAGCTAATGTATTATCAACCTTTGGTTTTGGGTGAGATTGAGGTTCTCCCAATACACTCTCATTGAGGGCTTTAGGTCAACACATATCCTCACTGCTCCTGACCTTTTAGAAACAACCACCATACCAGCACACCATGGTGTTGGTGTTATTATTTTTGAGATCACACCCATCTTTTCCATGCCAAAAAGTTCCTCTTTGACCTTTGGTCTATGGGGTATTGGGATATTTCGAGGAACAAACAATGAGTATGAGGTTGTTTTCTCCTTCAACTTGATTTGGTAGGCTTCCCCTAAATTCTCTAAGCCATCAAAAATTTTTGGAAATTGTTTCACAGTATCAGGTTCCTGATTGTATGTGGCATACACCCTCTGGATCAACTGCAAAACAGTAATTGCACTCAGACCAAGTAAGTTAGTTTTCAACCCCTTTACCACATATGCAGTCTCTTGTGACGAGTGTTTTCCATATTTCAGGTATCCTGAAAACTGACCCATGACATCCAATATCTGGTTGACAGGACCATAAAGGACCTTGCTAGGATTAGCCAATTTAGGCTTCCCTTTTAGCTGATGGGTTTTCCCACTTATTGCTGTTACTTCAGCACCTGTATCAGTTTTGAAGGTAATTACCTTCTGCCTCATCTGGATATCAATGTACCAGGAATCTTTGTTATCCTCAGTCATAGTTCCCAAAAAGATGAAGCTTTCTCTTCTATATTGCCAGTAGACACTGCATGCAGAGGCTTTGTAAAACAGTAGGCACTAAAATGCCCTTTTTTTGAAACAGTTGTGACAAATTGCACCAGTGGCTGGACATTTATCTTCAGCCAAGTGATTATCATGATCACATCTTGTACACTGTAGTCCCTTTTGCCCCTGTCTGAAAAAGGTCTGTTGAAGTTTATTATCAGATCTGTTCAGAATAGGCTTGTGGCCTCCAAGTCTACCAAGGTCAGCAGCTTCACTGCCCATCTGGTGTAGCTGAAGCTCATGTCCATGATCTTTCATTGCAGCTTTTTGCCTTATCAATGTTTTGGCTTTTTCCAAAGTAAGCATGGGATCAGTTTGGAGTTTCTCTGACAAGCTTAAATCCCTAATGCCTACAACTAATCTATTCCTTAGCATTTCATCTTTCAAAACACCAGAGGCACAAAATTCAACAAGGTCATATAGCTCAATTATACATTGCTCTACAGATTCAACTTCCTTTTTTGCTTTTCGATTAAATCTTGCTCTTTCAAATATTGTGTTCCTCCAAACCTCAAAGTAGGAGTCAAATTTTCCCATGACATTGCTGTATTTGCTTCGATGGTCAGCTGTGACATTAGTAGACACTAGAACACTTTCTGCCTCCTCACCCATACAATAGAGTGTCAACTTTTTGAGGTTCTCCCTCTTCGTCAAGCCCAGAGTCGCTTCTATACTGTTGGAAGCGTTTCCTCCATTTGGGCCACTTGTCAGGTTTGGAAAAATCAAACTGTCCTGGCTTTTGCAATCTGATGCCTGCCATAGGATCCCACTTCTGACACTATGTACTGAGTAAGGCAAGTTCAATAGATACTCAAATGGTATATTCTTAAGTCATTCAATAGGCAAAAGCATACATGTGGAAGTGACCAGAATCAATGATGACATGAACAATATATATTGATAACAGATTTACCACAACAGGAAATGAGTATCATCACAAATGCACATCCAGCCAGAAATTTTCTGTGTTGATTGTGTCCCAGGCCAGCTCCTTCATCATGGGGCACTTCAACTCCAGTTCTCCCTGGACAGGACACAGGTATTCTTTCTCCAGGTGTAGTTTGCAAGAACAGTGGCAATTGGAATGGAGCTGTCTTAGTAAGGAGCCTGATTCTTTCTGCAGCCATATAATATCATCCTCAGGAACTTGAATGATTTCTCTTTCAGTCCCCTCTTCTTCTGCATGGGCAGCTGGCTCTGATTCTACTTTGTCTGGATCCCCGACTCTTGAAAATTCACTACTTCTTTAGGGCTTTGGAAATTTCCCAATCAAACCTTTCCTCTCCCAATTTATTTCTAAAGATCATACTTATGGGGAAAATTTACTTCTGGCAACACTGCTCAAAACTACTCCACATTATTCAGTGATCAGGCTCCTTTAAATATGTTGGCTTCCCTCCAATAGAAATGGTAAAATGTCTGGCTTAATTTCATGCATGTTATTTTTCTTGTAGGTCCAAAACAATGAAAATTTGGCTCAAAGAATTGTATTCTCAAAAAAATTAGTTTCCCCAAACTATTGTAATTCATCAAACTGATTACTGTGAATGGGTGGCATTTCAGTGGTGTTGACACTTCTGTATCTGTAGAAATTTTAAAATCATCATAAACTGTCTTATTATTACTATTTTCCCCTCTGTTATCTCCAGATGACACCTCTGATAGTTGACAGTGTGAGGACGTTGGTGGAGATCTTTTCAGATCATGCAAACTCTGGGAAAAGCTTTGAGTTCTTCAGGTGTAGAAAGGAAGTCCTCTATATACCACTGTAATCTATGCATTTTGTTTTAACATGCACTAGGACCTATGGGAGTTTCACCATGGAAACTATCTTAGCCACTGCCTTTGGTCGAATAGTCAAACTCCAAAAAGGGGAATCTGATTCACTGGCAGAAGCAGCTGCTGATATATTTGCTGATACCAATGAGAAGAACAAATATTCCCAGGAACAGGTTATAATGACCTTAAGTGAGTTTAAAAGTAATTAGTGGTTATTTATTATATGCTGTTGTTGTCTAAGCAGGTAATGTCCCTTGGTTGTTGTCAGTCTAACAGTTCATTGTGTGGCGAAGTAAGATACAGAAGCATGTTACTTATCTATATGAGACAGCGGCCATGCTTATTCAAGAGCGTCGTAAGGATAAGGAGTCCAGAAAAGTATGTAGTTCCCTTCTTTAATCTCTTTTATCCTTATTTTGTTTACATAATGAAATATAATGTCTTGTAAGTGTTTTTACCTGTGTCACACAGGCCTAGGAACATTTGGAATGGTGGTGGAGGGCAGCATATGTCCACAAGTTTTGCTCAAGAATTGATTTTTAACAAATTATTTATTATGGAAAGCCAAAGGGTTTTTTTTCTCATTGTTGTGACTAAGTGGTTACAACTATGTACCTTTATGTATGAAAACCCTGTGGCTAAGTATTATTGTAATTATTTGCTACAGGTCTTAGTGCAGGACTACTTTTGTTAAAAATCTAATTGATCTGTGAAATACAGGAAATAGTGAATTTCATCCTCACTTCTGCCAACATTTAATGGAGGCCTAACCAGGATAGAAAACCACACCTGGTAAATAAACCCATCTTTAATAGTAACCATTAAATTCAGTGATTATAATCACTAGAAAAGTACCCACCTATGGATGGAGACAACGCCCCCCATCCCCCCCCCCCTCCCTGAAAGATATTTTAGCATAGCACTCTTCCTATGTACAGAGAAAACAAAAACCTATTCATATAATTGTAGATCTGTTGTTTGCTTTCTCATCCCAGATGCTTGGGCCTTCAGGGTTCAAAAAGAAGTTAAGAAAAAGAGCTAGAAGTACTTTGGGCACATTTATGCTGATATTCATGTTTACATAATTGTAGTAAGTGGTGTGGTTTACTCAGTCATAGAGTTATTACTACAACTAGGAAATTTTTTGGGAAAAATAGCCCCAAGGGTTGGGTTTTACTCCATTCTTCACCGAACTTCCTTATAACCACCCCAGGGTGACCCTTATTTAACCCTGTATATTTGAGCCCTATAGGCCCAATTGTCTGGAAGGGGTTCGAGAAAAAACGTATCTTCACCAAACCTTATTATAATGTCCCCAGGGTGATCCCCATCAAACCCTGTAAATATGAACCCTTTCTGGGAGCGATTACCGGACAAACAAACAAACAAATTGAGAATTATAGTAAGACTAGAAGCATACACCAGGCGTTGCGGATGTAATGACATTTTCACAGGAAAAGTTGTGTCCTAGTGTTACCCAACCCGTTCCCTACTAGATGAAGTTGTATTAGTATGCCTCTAGGTCTCAAGGTCTACGAATTTGACCATCCATAAGTACCATAAATAGATGCATTATTTTTGGCACATTTGACCTGGCATGCCCACAGGAAGAGATATTGTCAGGTGATCCTATTTTTTTGGGGGCTAAAAATCATCCACTGTGTAGGATGTGGCTAGCCTGAAGAGTGGGTAATAATTTTATGGTGGTTTAGTAGGAGAGTGGTGTGGCCAATTGTGACCCAGCCAATTTCCAAGAGTTGTCAGAGTACCACTTTTGGCACTTTTAGCCTCACAAACCAACAGGAAGAGGTTTGAATAGGAATGACCACACTGAGTAGAGATTATTTGATCAAATATAATTCAAGCTTCTTCATTCACAGAAGTATTATTGAAATACTCATGACTCAAGACAAGTGTTACCAGATGGATTCAACTCAGAATCACTACTTTTTGTCACTACCTTTTGAAAAAATCACTACAAAAACACCAACATAAGTTATGTTTAACATTCAAACCACATATTATAAATTTATATTGGAACATATTACAGCTTTTCCTTCAGATCACAGCTTCAACATTTGCCCTTGCGCCACTATCTGCACTCAGCAATTTGAAGACAGAACATTTTCAGCACACCCAGGTTGAACAATTGGAATGGGAAGGTTCCATATTGGATCCTTGTATGAATTCATATACAGCCTGAAATTCTCTGTGCTGGTGTCCCAGGCCAGTTGCTTGATCATGGGGAAGTTAACTCCAGTTCTCCCTGACATAAAATATCTTATGGAAGGGATTGTGGACACAGATATTCTCTCTCCTGTGTAGCTTGTATGAACAATGACAATTGGAATGGAGCTGTCTTGGTAAGGACCTTGATCCTTTCTGTAGCCTTATGAATATGTTCCTCAGAAACTTGAAGGTATTCTCTTCCAATCTCATCTTCTTCTGCATGGGCAGCTGGCTATGATCTAATGTTGCCTAAAATCCTTGACTCCTGCTGAAAATTCACTACATTTTGAGAGTTTTGTCAATTTCTCAATCAAACCTTTCCCCTCCTAATTTGTTTCCAAAATATACTACTTGTGGCTCAGGACAACTCCACATTCTCCAGAGATCAACTTCATTTAAATAGGTCTACTTTCCTCTAATGGAGATGACAATATAACATAATAATTAATTCAATGATAAATACCCTAATTACTAACATGTTTGAATGTGTGTACAAATATGCTTCCTCCTACTCCCATTAATGGATATGTAACAAATCAACTCAATAAATAACAAATCAATTCAATGAATAGTAAATCAGCTTTAGTCATCATCTACAGATAACATTTATTCAGGTCCCTAATCAATAAGTAATGACGAGAATTTGTGTGTGAATATATGAGTGTTCTCATTTAACCTACGATTTTTGAAATAATTGTTTTAGACATTTGAGCGGTGTCAGAATTTGAAAATAAACAGAGAAAAAGAAGATAAAAAGAAAAAAGGGAAGGAAATTAGGGAGGAAAAGGGGATTGGAGGGGGGAGTAGGAAAAAAAAGGAAAGAAAGGAGGAAGGAAAGAAAAAGGGAGAAAATGAAAAGAAAAAGGGAGAAAATGAAAAGAAAAAAATTAACCTAGTCCAGGTTCGTATCCTGAGGATACTTGGGCATTGTTAAAAAAATATTCACTCTTCCCAATCCACCCCAAGTGGCTCTTTAAGTTAGGATTTTCCTGGTAGATTGTGCAGGTAAAGGTGGAAACATTGCATGGATAACAGCAACTATGTAACTGATAATGTGCCTCCTAAATGAAAGAAATCATATTTAGTTGTAATATTCAACTAGAAAAAAAAATTAAGTGAAGTATGTGCCATTTTATTTGCAGTACAAAGATTTACTTCAACATATGATTGAAGCTAGTGTTGAGAGTGGCAGTGGTAGTGGATGTGGGAATAAGATTGCTGTTCATTCAGTCATGTTCATGATGGCTGGCTATGAAACAACTGCCAATGCTCTGACCTATGTCTCCTACCTGCTGGCCCTCCACCCAGACATCCAGGAGAATCTGCAGGTTGAGATAGACAATTACTATGATAATAATCCAGTAAGTGTGTCCAGAAGCTACAGTTGCATAGTATATATATTTTTTTATTGTTCTGCTTTTATACAGAATGGTTCTCCTTACCAAGCCTCGGCTGACTTAGATTATTTCGACACTGGTCATATGGGAATCCCTTGGAGTCTACCCTCCTGCTCCCAGATAACACACTTCAACATTTCTTGCCTTTATATGTTCTAAAAAGTTAAGCCTGATATTTGCATACTGACCAGAGAGTGTGCACAAGACTACCGCTATAAGGACATTGTCATCCCCGAAAAATCTATTGTTATGATACCTAGTTCCTGTTGCACAAGGACCCAAATTATTGGGAAGATCCTGACAAATTTGACCCTCTTTGGTATAAGTGTTCGGTATATTATGCAATATTGTTTCAGTGCATTTTCACCCAGCAGATTTACTGATGAAGAGAAGGCCAAGAGGCCACAATTCTGTTACTGTCCATTTGGTACTGGTCCATGTAATTGTATTGGTATGAGATTTGCTATCTTGGAAATCAAGATAGCTTTGATTGAGCTGATGAAAAATTTTACATTTATTAAAGCACCAGAAAAAGAAATGATTTTAGTTGTTATTGTCACTCCTATGTTTATTTATTTGTGGATATTTGTATTCTTATTTATATGCAGATACCTTTGGAAACAGAGTTTGGTGTTACTATGCATCCACAGGATGGAGTATACCTGAGAGTAGTTAGACGAAAGTAATTTGTTTGTCGATAAAGTGTGACTATTTAGTTGTATTTTTCTATTGTTTTCTTCAAAAATTTAACAAGGAAGTTAAATTACATTCCCCCCTCTCTCTCTCACTTCGACCTTCAAATATTGATTTCTGATACTAAATTAAATGTAAATAATCAGTAGGTTTTATCAATATACACAGCTTGGTGTTTGTATTATTTCTGTCCCTGCAAGTAATTATATCACGATAGGTCTGATATTTTTTTTGTTGCACAGTATATATATTTTTGGTTGTTGTTGCACTTACTATTTAAATTTTTAAGAACAATTTGTAAAAAAAAAAAAAGAAATTGCTTGTTTAAAAATATTTCAACTTATGTGTAAAATCAGGTAGCTTGTGGTCAGGTAGTTGTTTAACCATTTGTTACTGTGTTGTGGTTGTTACTGTGTTGTGGTAGTCACTTCCCTGGCATTACAGCAGGTAAAGGTTGGGTGTGAGGGGGGGGGGGGGGGGGGGGGGGGGTGTGTTTCTGATACAGCCAAGTATATGGATGGCTTATTAGGGTCCATAGCACAGTTACCTAAATCTTCTGCAATTCCCCCCTTCACCCTCACCTCCACCCCCTCTGCTTACTACTTACATCTCAGTCCATCCTTCAACAATTTAAAACGACCAGCCTATTAGTCCTCC
This sequence comes from Lycopodina hypogea, assembly GCA_963969325.1. Taxonomy (NCBI): domain Eukaryota; kingdom Metazoa; phylum Porifera; class Demospongiae; order Poecilosclerida; family Cladorhizidae; genus Lycopodina; species Lycopodina hypogea. Next base: position 2,001,869 of record OZ017790.1, read on the forward strand.
TGACTCAGAATGTCTTCTGGATGTCGGATCCTTGGCAGCAAATGGACATTCATATTCTCAAGGAAGTAAATTTACTTTTGTGGATTTTTCATTTTTTGAAAGTGTGCACATATAATCTCCACACTCCACCAACTTTCCACCTATGCACAGTGGAACATCGAGTCACCTGCAATAGTCTCATTAACCACAGCTACTAATGTGTAGTCCTTGGAGTGGAGAAGTGTACACCCTTTATGAAGATTAATGAACTTGAAGCTCCCACACTTATGGACAGTGGAAGTACTGAAAGCTTCATTAATTTAAATATGTGGAAGACCTTGGTCTACTAGTTTATCCATGATCAGGAACTGTTATCCTGGCATCAGTTTTCCAATCCAACGAGATAAATTGTTATTGTGAAGTTAATCTAGCTTCAATGGGTTGCCAGTACAACAATGTTCATCTCCATGTAAGCCCACCTCTGTGTGTTTACCTCATCTTTGGTCTTGACTTTCAAACTCAATATCAAAGTGTAACCAGGAACTATGGTGGAAAGGAAGCACCTCTAAATCTAATGTGTGGGCTACCTGAAAATATCATTTTTGATTGCTCTATTTGAATGAATCAAAGTTTCAAACTTAAAACAACAACAACCTACACAGGGCTACTATTTCAGTAAAAGTTTCCAGATTTTCATGTTTCTACTATTTTTCAATATTAAGTTCAACTTGCAGACACCGAGACTAAGCTGTGAAATACCAGAAGAAGATCAGTTACGTAGACTCCGTGTGACTACAGCCCATTGAAGGTGGGCCTAGCAATCAATGGGCCTTCCACTCGGGATTGAATGCTGGTGTAAATGAAGTAGAGGTGCTGTGTTGTCTGTTCACCAACAGTGAGAGTAACATAGCATAACCTCATAGTGGGCATTGAAGGGGTAAGACTGATGTAAAGGGTCATGGCTTACATCAAAGGGATGGATCTGGATCAAAAGATGTCTCTTTTCCAAAGTAATTCTCCCTTATCTCCTTATATGAAAATTAGGTGGAAAACTAAAAAAACATAACAATATATATTAAGTAGAGATGCTGTGTTGTCTATCCACGAACAGCAAGAGCAACACCATAATCCCCCAACGTATGGCGAGTTAGTGAGCAGAAAGACACCACAAATATGAATTTTTACATGCATGTGAATCCTTTCATACATGAGCAACCAAAAATCTAGGGAATCTGCTTCCAAAACTGGAGTAGCAATTATTTTCTCTTGAATTGTCCACACTGGATGAAAATTAAAATTTCCTGCTACAAAACATGTATGTGAAAGGTATACAGGAGTCTTAATAATTTATTAGCATGTAGTGAGATAGCAACTGAAGAAGAGCTGGGAGTAGCAAATCTGAAGGAATAAGTGAAAAAGTTCTTTTGGAGAGTGGAATACTTTCTTATAATTTTGAGCTAAGTGACACTGGTTCCTCCCTCTTCAACTACATCCAACTCTGATTCTGGTGCAGAAAATGAGGATTAAAGACTCTCATTTGTCATGGTATAATCTAGCAATTTGTAAAATATTTTACTAACTTGCTTTGGCCACTTTTGATGAGAACTAGATATTTAATAGCTAGCTAGATGTAACTGTGTGTTCTATATACACTTCGTTATTACATTTATAACCTCTACATTATTAGGGGAGTTTAGCTATAAATATTATAAACAATTGTAACAAAGAATAAGTACACCTTTGTTATATAGTTATTAAATATCTAGCTCACACCAAAAGTGGCCAAAGCTGGTGAGCAAGTATTTTGCTAATTGCTAGACTTACCATGATAAATCAAAATGTTTTTCATCCTCACTTTCTGTGCCTGAATCAGAGTTGGACATGAATGACTTAACCACTCTTACATTCCTAAGCATCTAGTGTACTGGGAGTGTCAAAACAAACCTTTCATGACAGTTCACCAGACCCATACATTGTGCATCAACTCAGTCCATCAACTCTGTCCATCAACTCTGTCCATCAACTCTGTCCATCAACTCTGTCCATCAACTCTGTCCATCAACTCTGTCCATCAACTCTGTCCATCAACTCTGTCCATCAACTCTGTCCATCAACTCTGTCCATCAACTCTGTCCATCAACTCTGTCCATCAACTCTGTCAAGGGTCTGACATTGACATTGTTCTTAGTAAGTAGGTTCAAAATGTGGCTTTGCACTTAATAATCCTTCCACTAGTAAAATTTGTAGCTGGCATAACTTGTGCACTATTCATTTAATCGGTTTTGACCACCAATTTTGATAACTCAATCAACAATATAATCACCAATAATAAATAGATAATTATTAAGAATTTTAAGGTATACAATATTTCTTTTCTTTTGATCAGAGTATCTGTTGATAGCTATGTGGAGATGGGAAAGATTACCAACTCTGGATGCAGCCATATAAAGTTGCTCATGGGTGAAAAATGGTTTCTCTAACCAAGCTCCCATTTTCCTCAGAACTTAACCCTATTTTCGGTTTCCCTTAACCTATTCCATGTACAATAATTCCTCATTTAATATGTAAGCTCGAAACCCCTCTTCCTTGTTTATTTGGCCTTGATTATTTAGTAAACCATACATTTTCAACTGTGATTGTGCCACCAACATGCAACCACCTATCCACTCAAGATAAAATTGAATATGTATTTCATTAAAAAAAATAAAAAAAAGTAATTGAAATGCACTTTTAAATAAATCCCTTTGAAACTCTATTTTCACCACAAAAAAAGAAGAAAAAGAAATAACTTTTTTTACCTTGAAACAATGCTACAATTTTCTTTTTAATTAATATAATTTTCTTCTTTACTTTCCCAATCTCTTCTTTCTCCCCCAAAATTTGTCTGGCCAAAGTAAGACAGGTCGAACTATCCATGCCTGCCATGCATATTTCATCATAGTGCTGGCACGCCAACTATCCACCATGTTACGGGTATGCAGAACATACCATATTTTATCACATGCCTGGCACACCAACTATCCACCACATTACAGGCACAAAGAACATACCATATTTCATCACATGCCTGGCACACCAACTATCCACCACATTACGGGCACACAGAACATACCATATTTCATCACATGCCTGGCACACCAACTATCCACTACATTACGGGCACAGAACATACCATATTTCATCACATGCCTGGCACACCAACTATCCACCACATTACGGGCACACAGAACATACCATATTTCATCACATGCCTGGCACACCAACTATCCACCACATTACGGGCACACAGAACATACCATATTTCATCACATGTCTGGCACACCAACTATCCACCACATTACGGTACACGGAACATACCATATTTCATTTATGCTATGAAATGTGCATGACATATGGAATATTATGCAAGGAAACATTCATGAAATATGATTCAAAGTCCCATGCACATTTCCTTCACATTTTGAGTGCAGGAAAAATGGAATTTCGCCCAGTGTCATGTATGGTTTCTTTCCATATAGGAAAAAAAAAAAAATAATAATAATAATTCCCCCTTGACACCTGCCTTGAATCCCCGAAGGTCAACTGAAAGTTTGGGGATGTTGCTCCAAAAACTGAAGGAGAAATGTGCCTAAAATGTCAAATTTTAATGTCTCTACTACACTCTTCTATGTCAAAATACATATGTTCTGGATTTTCGCCTTATCAGGTGCCATATTTTAGGAGTTGCATAACCCTCAGACTTCCGGAATTGGTTGAAAAGTGGACACTGTGTACATTTTCACATAAATACCTGATACATCCAGCTCTAATGGGATAATAATTTTAAACTAGGAGTATATCATTAAAGTGTTAATTATATATATATATGTATGCATTCATGTATATATATATGTATGCATGCATGTACATATATATGTATGCATGCATGTACATATACATAATGTGTGTTAACATCGATATATTTATAACTAGTCATTGCATAATACTTCCATCAGATCCAATTGGTGTAGGACTATGTGAAGCTTGAAGTGTAGAAGAAGTTATGGCAGAATATGCTGACATACAGCGACCCTCAGCTTGTCCTTCCACTTCATTGTCATTCACTTCCCCTACCATTGTTGTAGGATTTGGCTGCTTATATTTGTTTGGTTCCTCTGCTCACCTCCACATTACATCCATAGCATTATGTGAATCAGAGAATCCAAAAGATTTTGTAGAAGAAAATCCGAAAATTTCAGGGGAATTATCTCTGTCAGTGGTTACAACAGAATGAATATTCTGGTATTTTGGAGAATATGATAGGTTGAATCGATTCTTCATGCCAATTACTAAATTTAAAATAGCATTTCTTAAACACTTCCACTGCCATAATATATACGTGAGCATATATAGGCCAGGTAAACATATAAGAAAATACTGAATGGAGAATATCAAAATATGATATCCCTCCTCTTGCAGTGGATATATCTTGTAGTAAACAAATAAGTACAAACTGAAACAGTTTAAAATGGCAAGGTTAATGAAGATCAGCACATCCACACTGTTAATAAACTTTTTCCTGTATGGCTGAAGAAAAGCTACAAATATGATGACCAGTGTAACTGTAAGCTGTTGTATCACAAATTGTTCCAGCCATATTTGACTCAAAATATGAGATAAGTTAGTGATCAACCGGCATAGGAAATAGAAGCCTGCAAAGAAATGCATATTCTTCTTGTAACATGCCTGGAAGGTGTCTAATAGAATATGGATTTTTACAGTAGGGTAGATCCTTCTGAGACAGGCAGATTTAGATATGAGTCATTCCAGTGCTCTCAATGGGAAGTCCAGCAAGAGTAGTGGTGTTAAAGCTACAAAAGTAAAACACATAAACAGGGCTGGAACAGTGTAGTAGTAGTACACAGAATCATTGGTAGAGTACTGGCCAGCCAAGTACAATCTCGATGGTTCAATTGCAGATCCATTCTCATCTTTTAAATACATTGTGCTCATAAGATAGGATGAAATCAAGCTTACCTTAGTGTATGCCAATAAGAGAAATGCAGCAAATGCTGGAAGTAGAGCGTTGTTCACTTTTTTAATTTTGCTGTCAAGATACTTGGAACATCCACTTTTTGTCTGCACACTATTACATCGCCAGCAGGTCTCCTTAATCCTGAGACAAATCACAATAATTACGATCATCAAAAGAGGGAAAAAGGCTACACCATATTGAAGCAACAAGATGTCCAGAGTATTCCAAGTGGATGAGAAGCAAATAGAAGGAAGAAAGTTTTCGATGAAGTTGAGGTTGAGAATACCATAAGGGATATTGTAAAATTTAATTAAGGTTTCTGTGTTGTTCTTTGTGAGTGTATCAAGAGGGATCCCCCCATCTGCATCCAGTCCAAATGTGGTGGTAATGATCTGGCAGTAGAGGATGAATGCATTGGCAGGTCCTGTGGTGAGTCGGATATCAAAAGAGATGAGAATGGTGAAGAGGAAGGCCAAAGGGATATAAACTGAAGCTATGTATTTGGCAATATTTGAAGCCAAGGAGGTATTGTTACAGGGTACACATTCATATGCCAGTGAATTGATCGCTGGTCCATATCCATCTCAACACTGGCCACAAATTAACCCTTTCCTATTAGATGCACAGATATGATCACTTAGGGCTATAGAATTATTGGGCAGTGTGAATTGTTGTGAATGTTTCTTACAATAGATATATGGACATGGTACAGTGTAGTACACACCATTGTAGTCACCCATCCACACATCCTTTAAAATCTTGGCTTCTTTCACCTTTTCAATACAATTCACATTACCTCCATAGTTATTAGCACATTTACAAGACTTTGTTGAGTTCTCCCCTTTACTGATTACAAATCCTGGAGGACATGGCTGAAAATCAACATAGAAATTAAAAAACCAAATGCGTTCCTCGATGGTTTCTACAATAACATCTACACTAACATTCTCTGGCACAGAAATTGAAGTTACTGTTCCCCAAGCATAAGTAAGGTTGTACGATTTGTAAGAATAGTTGTACCTGATACTATATATGGTGTGTTCGCTCAGGTCATAACCATAGTCATCTGCAGTTGTTATGGGCAGTTGGAAATCCCAACCAGGAAAAGCCTTTACTCGACTGCTGGTATTGAAATCATGACTGGAAAACTGTACTTTTCCAGCATCAGTCTCAATAAAAGTGTGGCAATCCATATAATTTAAAGATGGGGATCTGGGAATGTTGCCAGAATAGTGCCATCCTTTCCAGCAGAATGCTGTGTGTATGTCAACCACCAAACCAGTTGTGCCAATTGTTGTGCACGGTAGAACAGATGTCGCATATATGGCGTTGGGTTTTGTACCACCATGGTCTGTGTTATTGAAAAAAAACATGGACACATTCCAATCATCTGGTTTCAAAGATGGATCTATATGTCTGATGAAGCAGGTTGCATCACTCAGCAAATTTTGCCTTGATAAATAAGCAGCATGTATAGCCCCTCCTTGTGTAGTGGCAATGTTATCCTTGAATTCCATTATTGTTCCACTTCCTACATCAATTGTACTTGCTCCAAGTAAAGTGATAGCACCTCCAGTATTGCCTCTGTTTCTCTCAAACAGTATAGAACAACCATCAAAAATCGCATTGCCACCTGAAACTGCTAAAGCTATTCCAGAATTGTTGATGAAGGTAACACTCCCATAGAAGTTCACCACACTGAAATAAACATAAACTGCTCCAAGCCCTATTTCTAGTGGCTGTGTCCTTCCATTAGGAAATTTGCGATAATATTTATCTGTGTTATTCTCAAAGGAACAGTCTGAGACACAAAATTCTGCCAATAATCCTTGACGTCTAGAAATTTTCCAATACTGCTCTATGAAAATTGCAGCCCCTAATTTAGCTGTATTTATCTTGAAGATTGAGTTTGAGATGTGGAACGAAGAAACTTTTTCACTAGACGTATTAACCACCATGTTACTGAAACCCCACCACCCTTGAGTGCCCAATTGTCTATAAAGGTACAGTTGTTAATAACTAGCTCATTACTATCAAGAGATAGCACAGTATAATCAGTGTACAAAGAGAAGTATTGCAAAAGCCGTATTGCTCCACCAGCAGTTACACTTCGTTGAGTATAGGGACAATTATTGCTTCTGAAGAGTGTGTTCTCAATCTGAATTATGTTCCCATATATGTTGCCATTTAATACTACGAAGATTACGTCACCATTTAGAGCAACATTATTCTCAAATATGCTATTTTCCATCTTGAAAATGATTTCAGAAGCAGTGTCTTTCAGGATTAGAGAGAGACCTCCGCATCCTTCTCCTCTATGCTCGAAATTAAATGGGAATAAAAAATCTCTATCTTCTGCATTTCCTACCTTGTTGCCCTCAAATATACATGTAGAAAAGTATAAGTTATACCCACAAATGTGTTGCTACTTGATAGTTCAGGATATAAAAGTGACCCTGACTTGCAACTCCTACTTCCTACTTCAATTAGAATGCCTCCTCCACCAAGGTTCACTACTCCATCTGATGTCGCACTTCCAATTTTGTTGTCAACAGTGTTATTAGAGAAACTACAATGTTTGAAGAAGTTTCTTCCACTTGTATCATAGATAGCCACACCTGTAGCATTGGGGCTATATTTGACATTGACATGTTCCATGCTGATGCTTTGACAGAGGTAGAAGTATAGCCCAACCTGGAATTGGTGGGTGCCATTACCTTCTGGGTTGTTACTACCTCTGACCGCTGCACAGTGGTAGAAGGAGATATTCTGAAATGTTACATTGTCAACATTGATGAAGGCAAGTCCAGTTTCTGGCTGGGTGCAGGAGACTATTGATCCTGATCCAATGAAAGCCAGGGATATAATATCTTGGAAGGGAGGGGAAGACTGAGTGAGGATGTGTTGGCCCTCAGATATCACAAATTGGGTGGAGTTGAGGTGAGCTTCAGGCTGCTGAAAAACCCAGTCAAGTTCTTTGCACGGATGAGAGGCACCATTTCCCCTAAGGCAATCCCTGGTGTTTTGTCCACTAGAACCATTCACATATATGACATGGTTATACTCGCAATATGCCTTAGCCAGAAAAAGTGGGAAGATTACTAGCGTGACAGCAACTTTATTAATCATGGCGACCTGGCCTGGAGAAGACCTTCCAACTGGAAACCACAACTGATTGTGCAACGTTTCCCCCCTGTGGTTCTGGCATTGATCTTATATATGTGGTTTAATCAGTGGGTTTGATTTAATTGCATCCCAGGAGTAGTCTCGGGTAGCGAGACCCTATACCTATTGTGGTCTCAATACTTTCACACGATTTGAGATACGCTCACGACCGACAGTTTTGGGTGCGGCTATGCACTGGAAATAAACCTTGACTGATGCACTTCAGCTTTGGGCTACAAATGAACTCAGACTTACTGCTCTGGGTCATACGAGGAACTCACAGATACAGCTATTGTAAATATCTTGCTTAATCATGTGTCTGAAATCTGTAGTTTAACAATCTGGGAAAATATCCTTGTTCATGTCTTGAGCCAGAAAATTAGCTCGAAGGCTGCAAGCGCTTTGAAACTGAGCTAGATGTAGCTGCGTCTTTTAGTAGGTCAGTCTAGTCCACCCATTAAGATAGGGGGACCCCTATGTAGGTATAATGATTTACCCTGTTTCTCTCCATTTTTAGCAAGGTATCACCATTGATCAAAGAAAGACCATGTCTCTGGTCCTTAACCCAATGCTTTCTTTCCAGCAATCATTGATATCACAAAGCTAAACCTGTAGTTTTGATTGCTTCAATTGCTATCATGGATATCACAAAGCTAAACCTGTAGTTTTTTAATTGCTTCAATTTCAGTTAATGAAAAATCGGTCATGAAATATAGCTAGTGGTAGCCACTTTGGATTCCAAGATGATAAGATTTTGAAGGCTTCATACATCTGGTCAGCTATTCCAGTTTGTATCATAAAATTTGCAATTTCAGTATAGCCCCACATTTATTTTCACAACAACAAAAAATAATGCCATTCACATAGAGTAGTCTGTATTGCCATATTTCATCATAAGCTCTTGTTGCCATGGCTCTTAATGTATGTACAGAATTTATTAATCAAAGCTTTGGAGTCCTGTATTTCTTCATCCAATATTTTTTTAGTCAAGTTCTTTACATGGACAAAAATAATAATTATATTTAGGACTTGCTGTTTTTCACTTTTATATTTTTAGTTGCAAATTTACTTGATCAAGCTTGCTTAATTGACAAGCATGTTAATCTTTATAAATATGGTTATAGACATCTGTGGTGGTTGGGTAATATGCCCGATCAGTAAGATCAGGATCAACATTAGGGCACAGAGTGTTGTATATACATACATATATATATATGTATATATATGTATATACATACATACATACATATATATATATATATATATATATATGTATATATATGTATATACATACATACATACATATATATATATATATATATATATATATATATATATATATATATATATATATATATATATATTGCTTTAATACTCATTTTATTTCTTGGATAACGATTGTTAACTCCTCACTCACAAGCTCATACACTTTCTTAATAAGCTTAGGATGGATATGTTGTGTGCATACGATGCAGTTCCATGGGTCCGATGAAATGCATCATGGGCACCTTCCTCAGGCAAATTTCACAACACTTAGTAATCACATCCGACTGTTCTTTGGGATGATAGCCTCATGCAGCTGATTTATATATTTTTACTACTGAACTGTAACAAGTTCGCTGGAATCTAAATGTTAATTTGTGGGGAATCTTGTTCTTGCAAGTGCTGAGGTTCCTATGTAACCCTACAGGGTAGATTCAACACTTCTTTGGAAGGATGTGGAAAGCAGATAAAGAGTGATGGTGGTGTACCACTATGTGTGCTTTTCAACCAACTTTGTGTGGTCCTTGCCAAAATGTGTGGCTGGAATTGCTTGTAAACTTTTGTTCATAATAATATGTGCCAAACTGGTAACTGAGCTTTAGAATTGGATAAACTGTAAATTGAGTGTTATCAAATTCAATTTCTGTGCTATCAGTAATACTTGAGTGCCATATTGGTAATACAATGACAATATATGATCATTATACAAGGACAATTTGACTGTTAATAGTGTGGTACCAGTAGTGTTTTATTGCCTATGGTGATATGTAAAATAAAAATAATTATAAGACAAGTATTATACAGTCACAGTTCTTAGGGATAGTACATTAAGCGGTGAGAAATGAAATTAAAGTTGATATTGCAGTAAAACAACACATGAACTCACTGATAGATTGAACAAATAAAAGAGATTATCCTATATAATACAACTAAATAAGTTTGTAACTGAAAAAGTAGAAGAAATCATGAAAGAAAGGATGAAAGTTAAGAGTGTTATTAAATTATGCTGGAGAGCAATTACTCTTCCTCCCTCACAAAGATCAGAAAGCCTTAATGCATTCTGACTCAACAAAGTTTACAAATTATATTATGCATCCAAAAATCTTGCTAAAAGTAAATCATTGACTTCAAATTAATTTAGTCCAGAGCTATCTATCATCTATAGTCCAGAGTTATCAAGTATATTCCTGAGCTATCAACTACAGTCTGGAGCTATCAACTACAGTCTGGAGCTATCAAATACAGTCTAGAGGTATCAAGTCTAGCCCAGAACCATCAAATAAAATCCGGAACCACCAAATATAGTCTAGTGCCATCAAATATAGTCTAGAGCCATAAAATGTAGTCCAGTACCATCAAATATAATTCAGTGCTATCAGATATAATTCAGAGTTCTCAAATATAGTGCAGAGAGCTACCAAATATATTTCAAAGCTATCAAATATAGGGCAGAGCTAATAAGAAAAAATATATATATAAAAATAAGTATAAAAAAGATGAAACGAAAGGAAAATAAAAATTAAATAGCTACGCAATTACCTCATCTAATAACTCCGGACCTTTTGGACTCTTTCTAGCTATTAATAATTGCATTAAAGAACACTGACATGATGGTGGCAGTATTCCTATATACTCTTGTTTCTCTTTTCTTGACTATCGTTATTTCTTGTTATTACAGGTAAGAGGAGGCTAAATCAGGATTTAGGATTGCGCTCAACTCATTTCTTTGTCCCAGGTTTGAGTACAGTCCATATCAGGTGCTGCGCAAGGCTGGGATCAAGGGACCTGCTCCTTCTTTCTTCTATGGCAATCATCAACAGAGAATGCTTGTGGTAAGCTAGCAAGTGCACAATAAAGATGGCACTAATATTTAATCTTAGATTGAATTTGATCATCTGATAGGGTGGTTGCACACCAACCCACCTCTGGGCATCAGATTTTCCATAGCAAGTTGAAATTGATAAGAAGCAGTTTAGGCTAGCAGAGATTCATTATATGTGGACAAGATGTATGAGATGAGTTATCCAATTATTTCCCCTATATTAAAAAAACACCACCACTTTCATTTACTGCCTCAGTAATCTGGTTAAGCCAATTCATGTTGATGGGTAAGACTTGGGTTTTTATTTCAGCAGTATATTCGTTTCTGTTAACTGCTTGGAGGTGAAGCTGGTTCTGTGCTTTGTCAGTATATTTCTCTTGAAACATCCACCTCAATATAAAAAAAAAACAACTTGAAATCTTGTAGCGTAATCCTGACAACCGGTGCCTTGATTAAAGCAAGCGAAACTGCAATGGGCCACTGATACTTAAATAGTTGTAAATATCCTTCCTTTGCAACAATTTAGGTGATCATTATAAAGCCAACACCATGTGATGATAATTTTATCTAAATGAATCCTGTCAATGATATAATAAAAATCTTTCATAAAATGGCTGAACATGGAATGACAATCGTTGAAGCATTTAATGATGAATTACGAAAAGTAGACAAATAGTTTGTTCAAGCATTTAATGACGAATTACGAAAAGTAGACAAATAGTTCGTTCATTACTGCACTTATTCCATTCTCTTGTGACCTTGTCATACAACCTCGAAGCCATATTTAACATCAACTGATAATAGCATTACAAGGAAAACTTGGAGGGCAATAACGTCTCAAGACTGATGCTTTTCTGCTCTAAATGGGCATGTGGATGCAGTCTCAAGTGGGATCTCTTTTGGACATTAAATGATGTAGTCACATATATATTCAGTGTGTATATGTGTATCATTGTGTCCACTGTGGGTCATTTGCATTGAACCAACTATGTCCACAGCATTTGCAACTGAAGGTCTCCTTGATGACAGGGGAAGTGAAGGTGTTACACAGACTACTTTATGACTTGCATTCTGAACAGGCTCATTATCATTTGTTTACATCATGATAGAATGGTGATCTTAATTTTTTTAATTAATTTATTTTTTTTAATTTATTTTTTTAATATCTTTGCGCCATTCCTTGAACTGTTTTCTTCTGGAAAGCTAAAATCTTTTGATCCTGGATACCATGTTACTTTCTAGTGATCATCTGTGATTGAAAAGACCATACTCTTCATATATTTTCACTAAAGGTCCTTCCCTTGTCATCTTTACTCAGTGCCAGACTAGGAGGATCTTCTCTCCCTATGCTCTTCAGGACAACTGAACACATATTCAGAGAAAGCTTTGCCTACGTAGCAGAGAAATGCCTTCAGCTGTCTCTTCTCTCCCTATGCTCTTCAGGACAACTGAACACATATTCAGAGAAAGCTGTGCTATGTAGCAGAGAAATGCCTTCAGCTGTCTCTTCTCTTGGCAAAATTTCCACTGTCCAGGAATTGAATAACCTAATATTTTAAACTAGAAGCAGCTTATTATTTTCCTGCTATTTTGCCTGTGCTCTGTTGTGGTGACATAATTAATACCAAGGCTAGATGAGATTATTGATTGTCAACCACATCCTAGCAGGCTAGGGCACAGATCAGGTAAAGTGGATGGTACAGCTGCAATGAATGCTTGTGTGGGGTTATCTCAATCTATTTGTGATCATGTTGTGACTATGTTACCATGCAAGCATCTGTTCCAACTGTTGTCACCAGAGTCCTTTCCAGGTTCTTCTTGCTCCTTTCCAACAATAGTTCTGTCAGACATTATTTCTATAACAATATTTGGACATTGGTACTATCTATTAAACCTAATCTCATATCCAACAGTCCAATCAATCAAGGGCATGTAATCTTCTAGGCTGAAATAAGATATCTAGGAGTAGAATAATGACTACTAACCAGCCAGTACAAGCTAATGTATTGCACCATATTTTTATCTGATAGGTTCTTCCATGCTTCATCCTTCTACATCTTGTCTGCCAACCTCAGTGACTACTTCTTCACCAATGGTCTATATTGCTGCAGCATCTACAGATCTTCCCCATGACCCACATTCTCCTTACTAGTTACTAGTATATATATATATATATATATATAGCTAAATAATTAATATATGTTACTGATGTGTTGCATAAACCTGGTAGTGTATGGTAAATATGTAATAAGAAGCTAATATTGAGATATTAAGTATCCTTGTTATTTTTCATTCAGCATTTGGTACAAAATAATATTTCAACAACATTCCATGTAGTTAGACGAATGCCTTTACTTTCCTTATGAAGTACACATAAGTTCTGACCCTTCCCGTGGTGAGGCCCAGGAACAATATATGAAGGAATGTGTCTGAAATGTTTGAAAAGAGTGAATATTCAAACTTTTAGAGCAAGTTTTGGACGACTATGTGAATGCAATGGACTTTAGTTGCCACTAAGTCTTTTGCTGCCACTAAGTCTTCTGTTCCTGTCAATATTTTGAATTTTTCTTTAAAATTCGGATGTTCGCCTTATATAGTGCTAATGCTAGGGCTAGGGCTAGGGTGCTATTGCTCCAAGACTGTCTCTGTTGACCACATCTTCTCCCAGCCACTTGTATATCCACTCCATTTTATGGACAACTAACTATAAATTAGATTTCTTGTCTTATGGTCTTTCCCATAGATGCCAAATTTCCCTTAGTACACACCGTTGTCTATTCTCCATGTTCAGTTGTCACGCAAACTATAAAACTGAGTGACAAACAGCTGGGGTCAACCTCATATGCCCACACCACTCTTTCTAAATGGATTAAGTTGGCTTTGACACCTCATCCTTTCAGCCATTCCCTGGAGCCGGTTGTCATCCTGCCTTGGTCTGCTAGCTAATTTTTAACAACTTTTGCCCCTCTATTTGAACTGCTATTTCTGAAAAATCTATATGGTTGGACTTTTGTGTTTAATTGAATCTCTTGGTGTCCCTCCTATAACATGGACATCCATCTATCCATCCTACACGACTCACAGGCTCCAGTATCATGTTAGGAGTGCTTTCTAGCTACAACATCTCTGGATTTCTCTTCTACCAGTTGGAAATTGTATGCTATCATCTTCTGGTTCTGCAGGTGATTGCAGTGTTAGACATCTTACAAGATCTGTAGGCACATAGTTCTATCATGCTTGTTCAGATAACGAGAGTTAATCTTACTCTTGGTCAAATATATTTAGTCTCTGTATTAACCTGCTGAATGCTTATCACATTTGGTGGCAGCAATGAGACAGAGCACCCTCAATTGTTGTGGAGAATCCATCCATCACATATGTATGGTAATCCATGAAACTTAAGACAAAGAAAAAAAAAAGTTTCTAAGACTGAATAATTTTTAATCTGAACTTATCATGCCCAAAACATTTGATCTTCCTCCATTCACAGCTGTTTGAGATAAGTTGTTACAAACTCTAAAATATAATTACATCTTTGGATTCCAAGGTAACAAATCTGAAACAATAATTTGTAATTTTGTCACCATCCGAGCATATTTATGTATATACTTGTAGATCACAGATTTAGTGATACGCAGGCATAGAATGAACATAAAAAATTTTTTTTCTCACATGATCGCTTCTTATTTTTGTTCATGTAGGGATTTATGAAGTTCATTGAAGACCTTCATAAAACATATGGACAAATAGTAGGGTAGGTGAGATATTATTTAAATCTACTAAAAATGTCATAGATATACTATATATATGAACACACATGCCCACATTTATGTGTTAGCTCTAATGTTGTGTACAAGTGTGACTTGGGCCCTGCAAAGGTTTAATATTGACCTCAGTGGTCAATAGAGTTTGCTGGAAGAAGATGCTTCCAAATATGGCTGTATGTGGCTGTGTACACTAGTGTTCCATACAAGTGTCTTAATTGTGTTTGTTATTCTTGTTATTTAATTAATTTACATAGTGAAGTCACTGCTTTTCTAAATTATCCTGTATCAGTTGAGCAGAAATAACAACTGTTTTAATTAAACAGGTGTGTTGGACATGACATGACATTGATACTCTACGTATTACTTTTTCTGTATAATGCCATAACTTACCATGGTTAATTTCTTCACACACAGATCACCTCCATTAGATGATACTTTGGAATAATATTTCTTTTTTTATTCGCGATCTTAACAAGTTTGCGGCTAAAAAAAGATGTTTAAATGAGGAAATTAGGAGTCTAAATGTTACTTTGTTGGCAATCCTGTTCTTGTCCTCGGTGTTCTTCTTGTTCTTGTTGTGAAACTTCCTCTGGCCCCCAGTGCTGAGGTCCCTGGTTCAAATCCTGGTCATGTTTGAGTTTTTTTTCCCTTCTTTTTTTTTTACCCACGATTAAGTAAAACATTGAATTATGAGCTGGGTTTTGGCTGGAAATCTCCAGTCTTGTTGATACTATAGTCGATTGTACTTTTCTGAAGTATCTATGCAAAGCCAGGTGTCCCTGTTTGTATATTGTGTGTGTGCAGAAGGAGGGTCAACCAATGTCGGATGTATGTGTATATTGTGTTCAGGTTTTACTCTGGGAAAGTGATGATAGTGTCTATCACTGACCTGGAGCTTATCAAGAATGTCACTGTAAGGGACTTTGCTAACTTTATCAACCATGAGGTGAATGGTTGCATCACAGTATTACTTGCATGCAAATAACATGGAAAATTTTGATCTCTTAAGGAACATCCTGAACTTCTAATGAGAAAAAATCCAGAAATAAAAGGTATTTTTCTGGCGAGGGATAAAGAGTGGAGTACAGCATGGCACACCCTGTCACCAACCTTCTCTACAGCTAAGATGAGATCAGTATGTCTGTGTAATGAAGTGGTTTCATCTTATCAATATAATGTGGTGTATTGAACACAAAACCCCACCTTAAATGTTCTAAACAATTATTTTTCCTAGTCTAAAACACTGTTTTATAAATATTATAGTAATTATTTGTCACAGGTCTTAGTGCGGACGCTCTTGTTCTAGTTGTAATAATGAACAAAATTAGCATAAACAAAGTGACCTGTTCAACTTAGCTAAACTTCGTTATGTTGAATGCAAGTATTTCAGCCTCTAAATTAATCAGAATACACTTTGAGTGGCTTGTTGGAGTGCCTGGGTCATCTAGCGAGAATACCCCCTGAGAGAATGCCCCCTGAGAGAATCCCGAAGAAGACCATGTTTAGCTGGTTACCTTAAACACGTCCCAAGGAGGTCCAAGAAGAAGATGGAGAGACTTGGTGAAGAATGACCTGAAAGCTGTAGGGATCCAGGAGAGATGATGGTATGAGGAAATGCTGCATAGAAACCAGTGGAATGAGGCACACAATGAGGGACTTTCAAGACACCAACATGAACAACAGAGAAGGAATGAGATGGCACCATGGCATGTGAATTACAGTGTGTGTGACAGATGTTTCAGGTCAGGAGGGAGTCAGACCAGGGTTGTGGAGGATGATGAACTGCTCGTGTAATGGGAACAACTGCATCATAATTTTTAAAACAGTTAAATAAAACCATTTCAGTCTGACGATTCAAACAGGGAGCAAAACATTTCCTTTTTTATGTGCATTGTGGATGAAGTTTTAGGGTACACACTACTACAAAAAAAAATTCTATTGACCATTTGTATATACATTTGTGCTTCCTCTGTTATCTCCAGATGACACCTCTGATAGTTGAGAGTGTGAGGACGTTAGCGGAGATCTTTTCAGATCATGCAAACTCTGGGAAAAGCTTTGAGTTCTTCAGGTGTAGAAAGGAAGTCCTCTATATACCATTGTAATCTATGTATTTTGTTTTAACATGCACTAGGACCTATGGGAGTTTCACCTTGGAAACTATCTTAGCCACTGCCTTTGGTCGAATAGTCAAACTCCAAAAAGGGGAATCTGATTCACTGGCAGAAGCAGCTGCTGATATATTTGCTGATACCAATGAGAAGAACAAATATTCCCAGGAACAGGTTATAATGACCCTAAGTGAGTCTAACAGTAAGTAGTTATGTTTATTATATATTGTTGTTTTAGCAGGTAATCTCCCTTGGTTGTTGCCAGTCTTACAATATATTGTGCAGCGAAGTAAGATACAGAAGCATTTTACTTACCTATATGAGACAGCGGCCATGCTTATTCAAGAGCGTCGTAAGGATAAGGAGTCCAGAAAAGTATGTAGTCAATTTTCCCCCTCTTTCATCTCTTTTCCCACTTAAATATAATAAAGTTTTTAATAAAAAATTATATTTAACTAAATTGGTGACTCATAAGTGCTTTTAAAAATTTAATTGACCTTGCAAGTACAGGAAATAGTGAATTTTATCCTCACTTTTGCCAATATTTCATGGAGGTCAAACTAGGATAGAAAACTACACCTGATAAACATGTTCATCTTAGTGACCTTAGGGATTATGATATCTCTCACTATATATATACTTTGCAAGCGTCTGTCTGTCCATAAGTAATACTACTTCCAAATGGAAATTAGAATAACCAAAAAAATTTTACAGTGTATTTAGGGTAGCTGAGTTTCATCTTGGGGAATGCTCTGTGTGAAAATAATACAGGAATTAAAATGTTACCCTGTACAAAAAAAAAACAACAACCTAGGAAACCATAGCCAATCAATTAATGCACAGGTCTCCCAAGCATAAAGTCGGAGGTTTGTATCCTGGACTGGGCTTTGGTCCCCTTTATTTTTCCCATTTCACCCTCTTATCCCATCCCACCCTCTTATCCCATCCCACCCTCTTATCCCATCCCACCCTCTTATCCCATCCCACCCTCTTATCCCATCCCACCCTCTTATCCCATCCCACCCTCTTATCCCATCCCACCCTCTTATCCCATCCCACCCTCTTATCCCATCCCACCCTCTTATCCCATCCCACCCTCTTATCCCATCCCACCCTCTTATCCCATCCCACCCTCTTATCCCATCTCACTATTACAATATATGAAATGATAAATATATAATATATAATATAATAAATCCCTACATAAAAAATATAACAAGCAATTTAGACAATTTCATAACTGCATCAGAAAAACCCATAGGGTGGGTTTTCCCCTAGTAATATTAAATTCACAATATATTTTTTATAGAAGTGAATGAAAAAAAATGATCAAATTGTTAATTTCATTTGCTTTGGGATAGACTAATTGCCTGTTTGCTCTGCTGTAAGGTCATAAGACAATCACTCCGTGGTAGAAACCTAGTATGAAATAGTGTTTAATTTCTAGGACATATGGCTATATATTGTGATAGTTGTTGGATGAAATTCTGCAGGGATAGTTGGCAATATTGCATGGGTAAGAGCAACTATGTAACTGATAATGTGCCTCCTGAATGAATGAAATTCAATTTAGTTGTAATATCCAACTAAAAAAAAGTTTTGAGCCAATCTGTGCCATTTATATGCAGTACAAAGATTTACTTCAACATATGATTGAAGCTAGTGTTGAGAGTGGCAGTGGTAGCAGAAGTGGGGAAGGAATGAACGATGAAGAGATTGCTGCTCATTCAGTTACATTCATGTTGGCTGGCTATGAAACTACTGCCAATGCTCTGACCTATGTCTCCTACCTGCTGGCCCTCCACCCAGACATCCAGGAGAATCTGCAGGCAGAGATAGACAACTACTATGATAATAATCCAGTAAGTGTGTCCAGAAGCTACATTTGCAACACTTATTTTTTGATGTTCTTTTTTTATACAGAATGCTAATCCTTACCAAGCCTCTGTTGACCTGAAATACCTAGATATGGTCATACGAGAATCCCTTAGACTCTATTCTCCTGTTCCCAGGTAACCCATGCACTTCCACATTTCTTCCCTTTATATATTGTGAAGTTAGCTAAGCCTGATATTTGCAGACTGACCAGAGAGTGTGCACAAGACTTTCTCTTTAAGGACATGGTCATCCCTGCAAAATCAATCGTTATGATACCTATTTTCCTGTTACACAAGGACCCAAATTATTGGGAAAATCCTGACAAATTTGACCCTTTAAGGTATTGGTGTGCAATATATTGTGCAAAACTATTTATTTCAATGCACATTCTCCATGCAGGTTTACAGATGAAGAGAAGGCCAAGAGGCCTCAGTTCTGTTATTGTCCATTTGGTTCTGGTCCACGTAATTGTATTGGTATGAGATTTGCTCTCCTGGAAGCTAAGATAGCTTTGATAGAGCTGATGAAAAATTTTACTTTTATTAAAGCACCAGAAACAGAGGTGGTTATTTTTTTGCTAACTTTACACCTGACATTATTTAATATGGATATTTTGTGTTGTGTGCTGTGTATGCAGATACCTTTGGAAACAGAGCTCGCTATAACTATGCATCCAAAGAATGGAGTGTTTCTGACAGTAGTTAGTCGAAAGTGACTTGTTTGTTTATTAATTGTCACCTTTTTATTCATCTATTGCTTACTTCAAATAATTTTTAAAATGTGTTCAATTATATTCCTCCTTCCCTCCTCCCACATTGTCCTCCAAATATTTATTTCTAATAGCACATTGAATCTAAATAATCAGTTGGTTATGTCAACTTATACATAGTTTGGGGTTTATATTAAATTTTGCTCTTGCACGTTTATTAAATTTGATCTAATATTTGTTGTTTTTTGTTTTTGTTTTTGCAGAAGAGGTTTTTTCTTCTTGATACATATGATTTCAATTATAAAATTTCAATTTGTATGTGTGAGGGTGGGTGGGCACCTGCTCGGGAGTTTTTATGAGAGGGTGGATGGGCGGGAGTGTGGTGTGTGGCTAGGGCCACAACCATTAAGTAAACTTTTGTTCATGAGTAACCATAACATTGTATAAAGTTATGTTTACCTTTACTGACTTCATTTAGGATATTTTAGAGTGGTGTTTTTACACAGCATCTGTGTTTGTTGGGTAAATATACCACTGAAACAATTATAGTAACTAGTTAGGAATGTGTGATTTAATCACAATTATTATTTTTATCTGTACTTCAATTAAGTAATTGTAATTAAAGAATACAAAGATGGACAGACAGAAATGTGCATACACACAAGATGAAAGCGAAACAAGCTTTCACTTAGTGGCTTGTAAAGATAGATAGGAAAATAAAGCAATTCAAAATTTGATTGCGGTCCCTTCCCAAGTGTTCCCTTCCCAAGTGTTCCCTTCCCAAGTGTTCCCTTCCCAAGTGTTCCCTTCCCAAGTGTTCCCT
Organism: Lycopodina hypogea; assembly: GCA_963969325.1. NCBI lineage: Eukaryota > Metazoa > Porifera > Demospongiae > Poecilosclerida > Cladorhizidae > Lycopodina > Lycopodina hypogea. The sequence goes on from OZ017790.1 coordinate 2,022,400, forward strand.
TCCCAAGTGTTCCCTTCCCAAGTGTTCCCTTCCCAAGTGTTCCCTTCCCAAGTGTTCCCTTCCCAAGTGTTCCCTTCCCAAGTGTTCCCTTCCCAAGTGTTCCCTTCCCAAGTGTTCCCTTCCCAAGTGTTCCCTTCCCAAGTGTTCCCTTCCCAAGTGTTCCCTTCCCAAGTGTTCCCTTCCCAAGTGTTCCCTTCCCAAGTGTTCCCTTCCCAAGTGTTCCCTTCCCAAGTGTTCCCTTCCCAAGTGTTCATGCCAAATTTTATCCCAATCGGCCTAATGGTTCTCTTAATCTCAGTGCTGTGCACTATTAGAATAAATAGATAGGCCAAAAATATAGCAAATTTTATAGCATTTTATTATGCAAAATCCATTCCTCACTCTCTCAAAGAGTTCATGCTAAATTTTATCATAATGGGCACAGTGGTTCTCTCAATCTCTGTGGTTATAGTAGGGAGTGGACAGAAAGCCAAAAATGTGCACACATGCAAGAAAAAATAAGAAGTTTCACTACTTGTCTTGTATAATAAGAAAAAAGAGAAACTACAACACCTGCTGTTCCTAGAGTGTGGTCTGATAGACATAAATGTACACACACCCACCCACCCCCCCCCCACGTTTTAATTACTTACTTCCTGACTGCTCACATGCGTAAATTTAAAATTTGAAACGTCACGAAACAAGAAATTAATTGTTTTACAATGAAATCAAATAACAAGAACTGATGGGACTCTTTAAATTATTATTAAACCCACCAATCTGATTTTTGGCTTTGCAGAGATGGCAGGAGTTTTTCTTTATACCCTGATTTCCATTTGTGTGACCGCAGTCATCTTCTTGTATTACAAGTAGGAGAGAGCTAAACCTAGTCTTGCTCTCCGTGTTCAACTAGTTTTTTTTTTTGTCACAGGCTTGAGTACAGCCCTTATCAGGTGCTACGCAAGGCTGGGATCAAGGGACCTGCTCCTTCTTTCTTCTATGGCAATCATCAACAGAGAATGCTTGTGGTGAGCTAGCAAGTGCACAATAAAGATGGCACTAACATTTAATCTTTAAATTTGATCATCTGCCAGGATTAGGGTAAAATTAGAGAAATAATCAGAATTATGTTTTTAAGAGTCACCCCACCCCACCATAAGTCCTCTGACCTGTCCAGTGTGACCTGATGGTTCAGGCCAAAATTCACCAAATAATTGTTAGTGCTCCATGATACAAATCCCCCATATGTCACCAAAAATTCGATTAGAACCAACACCCAAAGATTATAGCACCATCACCTGATTATAGCACCATCACCTGATTATAGCACCAACACAGGACAGTGCAGCATAATTCTAGGGTAAATAAGGTGTGACATAGGATAATATCTACTACTCAATAAAATTTTATAGCACTTGACAAAAGGATCTGAAATATAGTTGGGAATGTCTTTGGGAGGAACAAAATTGGTCACAGAAACATCAAATTTAGCCTACCCACCCAAATTTGCAATTCAATACTGTTTCAAGTGTGTCAGTATTTATCCTAGCTAACTTTTGGGTTTTGATCCACTGACTTGACTAAAAAAACCCGTTCTATTTCTGCATTGGATGTAGACATGCAGAACATCTTGAGGAGACACCTTGAGAGAATATTTGGAATGGGAAGTTATCCAAAGCATCATTGTGATATAGATTTCAAACCAGAATGTCTCAGTGCTGTTTGTATTCAAAGTTTTGGCCTTGATCAAATGATATTTGGCCTCTAATTCACCAAGAAAAGCATCATCCTAACAGAAAAATGGAGAAGCAAAATGCACTCTTTCTAATGGGTTTTCAAGAGAAGTTGGTAGTTGAAAAGGATGTCCTATTGGGGAGAGAAATGCTGCCTTTAATGTGACCCTGAGCTTGGAAAAGAAAAAGAACAAGGGCTTATAAAATTAATTTAATTATGTACTCCAGCTAAGCTAATTAGCATGGATGGTTAAGCTTACAATGACATGAATAGGATGCATAGGCTTGTAAAATTCAATAAATCTCAACAGAATACAAGTAGTGAAACAAATTAATTGGTCACACACATCTCCTTAATATTAATGAATACAGATTAATAGAGACAGATTTATGCAATGCATTTACAAAACAGTGATTAGCTAAAACGGTTTCACAGATTCTTCAATCTTTCATTTAGAGATAGTGAAAGTTTCTCCCACTTTATCAATAATCAGATTTGATTTAATATTCCAAATTGAAATCACCAATCAAATAATTAAAAGAAAAAAATTATTTCAAACGAAATCAATTCTCTCAAAAGTGATTTCAAATTGCGATTTGCAAATCATCATGTCTAATCGGCTAATACTTTGACCAGGTATCACACATCCCTAGTATTCTAGGTGCTAAATGGTATGCTACCCCTACCCCTTGCGCAGCATTGCTAATCTTGACTGAAGAGTCTCAAAACTCTCCAAGCTAAATAAATAACTTGTGAAATCCAAAAGAATTTCATTTCTCAATGCCAAAACATTACAATGGACAAAATTGTGTTGATGAGATGTTGCACCAAGAAAATGGACAAAATTATCATATAAAAAAACAACAAACAACTCTTCTGAGGGACGTAGTTCCTTTAAAGAGTACCCAGGATTCCAAGGAATCCTTTTATTTTTCCACACATACGTTATTAATTTCTGATGCACAAATTACCGGCAACAATAATTTGTAATTTTATAGCTTATCAAACATGTTGTATATGTACTTCATAGATTCAGTGATACATAAGGTGTAAAATTTATTAAAAATTTTTTTCTTTCTCACTGTTATATTCTTTTTTTTTTGTGCATACTTGTAGGGATTTATAAAGTTTATTGAAGGCCTTCATAACACGTATGGACAAATAGTGGGGTGAGTGATGTAAATTATATACATACTAGCAGCATATACCTGGCATTGCCCGGCCAATGTGAATATGAAACATTGTAGAAGCCTCTCAAATTTCGGACTGTTGGTACTTCAAATAACTTTTGGCAGCCAAAACAACTTCCTGTGGGTGTGGCTAATACCAAACCACACACATTGCCACACCCACATTGGTTAATAATCTCACCCTATTACTTGTGCTCTATATGCCAAATTTCAACCTGATTGTTCCATAAATGTGTTTTTGGCAGGTATAATGACGTCCTATGGGTGTGGCAATGACCTGACCACACCTATTGACACACACATGTTATTAAAAATTCTCACCCAGTTACTTGGAAACCATCTCCCAAATTTCTGTCTTGTTGGTCATTTGATTAATTTTTAATAGCTAAAACATCTTCCAGTGAGTGTGGCTATGAACGAACCACACCCATATGTGGTTAATAATGCTTTCCCATGTACTTGGAGACCACACACCAAATTTTGGCCTGATTGGTCTTCAATTAACTTTTTTTCATCCAAAATGACTTCCTGTTGGTGTGGCTATGGCAAAACCACACCCATTACCAGGCCCACATGTGTTCAATAATGCTCACCCGGGTTCTTAGAGAGCTCATGTCAAATTCGGCCTTTTTTGTACAAGTGTTTAGCCGTGATGCCTAGCACACATACATATAAACATACATACATACTTTTGAACCAAAATATACATTAAAATGGGTTCGTGGATCTAATTCTTATTAAAAAGTTCTTTTTTTTTTGGCACTTTTCACTTTACACACCAATAGGAAGAAGTGTAGCCAGGAGTGATCCCACCCATGTTACTCTCAAAGTCAAGTTGTGTATGCATACCATGTTTGAAGTTTGTTGCAACAGAGGTTTGTCTGACTAAAGTACCATCTGTGGCCTTTTTTTGGCTTGATATGAACACAAAAATGGGTGTGGTCATATAGATGTACTTAAAACATTACCCAGATTATATTAATTAGAAATATATATGGGTTCATGGGTCTAACTCCATAGGTTCAAATGTTTCTGCTGAAATTCCATTTTTGGCATTTTTATCTTCATACGGGGAAAGGAAGCGGTGTGGTCAGGTGGGACCCAGCCCATATTATTCCCAGAGTGAATTCGTATGTGCATACCAACTTTTAGATCTGTAGCTCCGAGAGTTTTTTTGGCCAAAATACCATATTTGGCTTTTTCCCATTACCATGGTAACCACTTTCCAAATTTTTTAGTCCCTGTTTTAAGTTGGATCAAAATCTGCCATCATGCCAAGTTTCAGAGAAATGCACAGACATTTTTCGTCAGATGATGGTACAAATATACAGGCAGACACACAGACACACAGACACACAGACAGACATCTCCTTTTATATATATATATATATATATATATATATATATATATATATATATATATATATATATATAGGAGATATACAGGAGATATATATACAGTTATTGAAATTTCAATAGCACATTATATTCTAGCAGAGGTTCCGGATGATGCCTGTGATATTGCATGCCTGCAGGAAGAGGTGGGGCCAAGTGTGGCCCAGCCTGTTTCCTTACCAGAGCCAAGTTGTGTTTGCATGTCCCTAGTTTGCAAAGTACATAATTTGATCTGCTTTCAAGTACCATAAGTACGTCACACCATTTTTTGACATTTTTGGCTTGATACATCTGCAGGAAAAGGTGTGGTCTGACCCAAAAGTTTGAATTAGTGTAGGATGTGTCTATCCTGAAGAGTGGGTTTCATTTAGAAAGGTGATTTTATGGGAAAGTGGTGTATCCAAGTGTGACCTAGCCTTTCACCAATGGTTTTGCCCAAGTACCATTTATGACATTTTTAGCCTGCTATGCCCAGAGAAAGTGGTGTGGCCAGGTGGGACCCATCCACTGAAGTGATGGTATGTGTGCAAGTCAAGTTTTTGGACTTTAGATCTAAGAATTTTTTTTAAAATTCTCACACAGTCACAGTAAGCTGTGTGGTTAAGTGGTTAAAACTTTTAGGCTGAAAACCATCTTTGGCATAAAATGTGTACTATGAGGATTGGTTTAATTTGGTATGGTTTGGTAAAGTGTATTCACATAAAGATGCATACATTCATACTTATTAACTATTTCTAGCTTGATACACTCAGAGGTAGAGGTGTTGCCAGGTGGAACCCAGCCCATGTCATTCCCTGAGTTATGATGTGTGTATGTGCGTGCGTGCGTGCGTGCGTGCGTGCGTGCGTGCGTGCGTGCGTGCGTGCGTGCGTGCGTGCGTGTGGTATGTGTGCGTGCGTTTGTGCCAAAGTTAGGTCTCTAGTTCGAAATTTTTCACTTGCACTATTTTGCGGGAAGTGGTGTGGCCAGATGGCCCACATTTTTCTGCTAAAAGCAATTTTTGATGTATGTTGTGTCTATCCTAAAGAGTGGGGTTTGATGAATATGGTACTTTAGTAGTAAATTGGATACACACAAACATGCATATATACATACGTGCAAACTATATTTTAGCCTGATGGACCCAGAGTAAGATGTGTTGTCAGGTGAACCCCCAGACCATGTCATTACCGGAGTCATTATGTGTGTATGCCAAAATCAGGTCTCTAGTTCTAGTTTTACTCCTAAATCATCATTTTTGATATTTTTAGCCTCACCCACAGAAAGAGAGGTATAATCAGGTGGCCCAAGGTATTGGTGCTAAAATCTATTGTTGATGTAAGATATACCTTCCATGAAGAATGGTTTTGATTGGTACAGTAGTTTGGCAGGAAGTGGATACTCAAACATGCATGCATGAACTATTTTTAGCCTGACACACCAAGAGGACGAGGTGTGGCAACGTGAGACTCAGCCCATTTTAGTCCCAGAGTGTAGTTGTGTATGCATGCTAAGTTTCAGGTCTGTAGTTTCTAGAGTTTGTTTGGCCGAAGTATCGATCTGTTCCCCCCCCCCCCCCCCCCCCTCCATCCCCCCAACATCGGATACTCAGAGGAAGATGTGCAGCCTGATATAGGTACCAAAATCATTATCCTGGCCACACTGATTTCAAATATATTATATGTCCATGGGTTTAACTTGCAAGCTGTAGGAGCTAGAAGGAAGTACATTGATATCAGAAGCTACAACTTTATATCTATACTAGTAGAGAGTGCCCAAGTGGTGCCTACTCTACACAAAAAGTGGAAGAGTTTATTGATAGATTACACCAAATTTCATCCCAATCAGCCAAGTAATTCTCTGAATTCCTGTGGTTATACACAAATAGAAAAGATAGATGGATAGACAAAATATAGCAATTAAAATTTTGTTAATGTAATGGACTGATAACCATTCGACACACTCCCCAAGCCCTCATGCCAAATTTCATCTCAATTTGCCCAGCTGTTCTCTAAATCCCAGTGGTTATGCATGAATAGAAAAAGATAGATTGATAGACTAAAATATAGCAAAGTAGAGAAAGACAGACAGAAATATGGCAATTTAAAATTCAATCATATAATAACCATCTCACGCCCACCCCAAGTGCTCATGCCAAAATTCATCCAAATCGGTCCAACAATTCTTTTAATCCCAGTGGTTTTGCACATGTAGAAAAATTGATAAATAGGTAGACAAAATATGGTAATTTAAAATATGATTATGTAGTAAAAATCCCAACCCCACCTCAAGTGCTCATGCTAAATTTCATCCCAATCAGCCAAGCAGTTCTCTCAATCCCAATGGTTATGCACAAATAGAAAAGGAGAGATAGATAGACTAAAAATATGCCAATTCAGAATATAATGATGTAATAGCCATCCCACACCCACCTCAAATGCTCATGTCACTACCAAGTTTGAAACCTTGGACCTTTAATGAACTAACTTACTTGTTGAGCATACTTGTTGCAATTGTGCAATTTGAATGACAACACAAGAATGAAATTTTGTGTGCTGAACCCTCCACTTATCCATTACCAAAATATATCAAGTGAATATTTGTTAATACAAAAAAAAAAAAACGTTAGGGAATATATATATAACTATTATTATTCTTACTGATTGTAGAGATTTGTTCTTCATTTCATTTCTTCCTGACTGGGAACAGTGAATCCTTTTTCACTGCTATCTTACAGTGATGTGAATTCTATTCATATAAAATTTCATGCATTCAGTTCAATTCTTTTTCATACAGTTCTAAAATTGCATGCACTAATTTGTAACTTCTGATTCTTGAAAATATTACTGAAAACCTGAGATCAATTATTATGTGACTAATTCTACATCCCCAAATAACTGACTCCAAATTCTATTTCATCTAATGTAAAAAAAAGAAGAAAGGTCTGTTATTACCATGAGTAAATAATAGAATGAACATGTCCTTTTCATTATAGCAAAGAAACTCACAACCCCTTCCCACCCCCCACCCACACACACACACAAAAAAGAGACATACTTAAAATTAAAAAAAAGACACAGGAACTAGTGATAAAAACGTTTTTAATTAAGTAGATGAGCTGCTTTTCTGTACACCAATAACAATAACAAAGGAAAGCTGCTTACCCAATTCCTTGACACTCAAACCCCCCCCCCCTCATTATCCCCTATTTCCCAGCATGACTGTGAATAACAACTCAAATCAATAAATATTCATCATTAAAATGAGAGCACTTGTTTTATACCATTTTAGTCAAGTTCTTGGATTGTAGCTTCCTCAGGTTGTTTCAGGCAGCCTTTCAGTGGGGGGGGGGGGGCTTGTCTTTCTGTTGATCTGGCTAGATAGGTCAAAGTTAGGGAAGTTGGAAGGCAAGCCCTTCAAAGCTCTTTAAGCTGCTTACCCAATTCCTACAACACACCACCCCTACTACAGTATCCCTCATACCTTCCTGCTTCACTGTTTTGATAATTGTCTTGTATGAGAGCATCCTTTGAAAATCAGGAGCTCTATTCAAAGTTCTTTTCAAGAATGCAGTAGCCCTAAAAAAAAGGACAACATTTTGTCAGTTTCAAAAATCTTAACTTACCTCTTCTTTTCTGGTGCACAGAGCTGCCCAGGCGGTGCACAAGTGGTGTCAGGAACTTTCAAAAAAATAAAAAAAAAATTTTAATTAAAAAAAAAAAAAAAAAAAAAAAAAAAATTAGTTTTTCTTTCATTATTTTGATCACTGGAAGCTGAATACTAATCCTGAAATGTTTGTACTTCATTGGAAATGGGTACTGGCTTTTTTCCCACCTTTTCTTGCTCCATTACACCTGAATTAATATATTTGATGGTTTATCTTACTATGCCCAGAATAAATCTTATTAAATCAACTTGGGAACCACCTCTGAAGTAGAGAGAGGGAGACAGAGAAAAAAAAAATTAAAGGGAAAAAAGGAGTGAAGGAAAAGAAAGCAAAACCTCCAGGAATTGAACCTGGGACTTTCAGCTGGGAAGACTCAAACCTTTACCACTTTGCCATTTATTTTCAGGCTTTTTTTGTAAGGAAAATTTGATTTCTTTTTTCCCTCACCAGTGTTGCTATTTTTTCCAATTTTGATCATCTCTTGTTATTTTGACACACCTCCAAAGTATCCCCACCAATTTTTAGCCAAATCCACTGAGTCATCTCAGAAGAGATAGCAGACAAAGTTTTGTGACAGATTGACACCAAATTTGCAAGTAAACCTGATTCCTCCATTTTCTCGGAATTGATAAATGAAAAAAAATATGATATTTAGGGCTTCTCCAAAAAGTAAGGAAACAAAAAAATAACACTCAATTATTATGTACCTAATTCTACATCCTTAAATCATTGATTCTAAAACAGTTTCTTCTAGTGTCAAAAAAAAGCTATTATCATGAGAAAATAATAGAATAAATATTTCCTTTTGCAATTTTGCAAAGAAAACCCCTCACCACAAAAATTTTATTTAAATAGTATGAAAAAAAAAAGTGACTCCATCATCATGCTTAATAGGAGTACAAAAATATCAAGTTGTTAAGTCTGGGGGCAGTGATTTAGGGATGTAGAATTATTCACATAATAATTGAGTGTTCATGCCTTGTTTTAATACTTCTTGGTTAGGTAATGATCTTTTCATGTTTCTGTACTTTTTGGGGAAACACTAAATCTCATTTTTTTCATTTATTATAACTAATTTTTATCACTAGTATGTAAATATATACATACATACATACATACATACATACATACATACATACATACATACATACATACATACATACATACATACATACATACATACATACATACATACATACATACATACATACATACATACATACATACATACATACATACATACATATATATACATATACATATACATACATATATATATATATATATATATATAGGGTTAACTAGTGTCAGATTATATGTATATTCTGACCAGATTTTACTCAGGGAAAATGATGATAGTGTCTATCACTGACCTGGAGCTTATCAAGAATGTCACTGTGAAGGACTTTGCTAACTTTATCAATCATGAGGTGAGTGTTAGTATCATTGTAATGAAATTAACTAGCATGGAAATGACATGAAAATATGACCTGTTAGGAATTTCCTCCACTTATAATGAGAAAAAATCCAGAAATAAAAGGCATTTTTCTAATGAGGGATAAGGAGTGGCGTACAGCACGGCAGACCCTCTCACCAACCTTCTCTTCTGCTAAGATGAGAGCAGTATGTGTGTGTAATGATATGTGATTTTAGTGTATCAATATATTATGCGTTATATTGAACATCTACTTTATTAGTGTTACAGGGACATTCTGAAAGTATAATATAGTCTATATAAATAGGAAACTCTGCATGTATGTGTGCATGTGTGTGCCTCCATCCATGTGTGCATGTGTTTGTTTTTGATGAAACTTTGCAGAAATGATCCTTGTGTACCTGGCTGTTAAAAAAAAAAAAAAAAAAAAAAAAAAAAAAAAAAAAAAAAAAAATAGATAAATAAATAAATAAATAAATAAATAAATAAATAATTAAAGCAAGACAAAAAAAAAAAAAAAAAAAATTATAAAAAATGACAGAAAGTTGCACCCCTGGAGAGGAAAACAAGAATTAAAAAATTAAAAAAGAACACCTAAATGAGCATTGCCAAGTGGTTAAGGAACATGTCTTCCAAGTAAAACGTCAGTTGGTCAACCCTGGAATGGGATTTATTATTTTTTTTATTAATAAATAAATAAATATGTATACAAAGAAATAAATAAGTATGTAGGTAGGTAGGTAGGCTGGTAGGTAGGTAGGCTGGTAGGTGGGTGAGTAGGTAGGTAGGTAGGTAAGAAGGAAGGACGGAAGGAAGGAAGGAAGGTAGGAAGGAAGGAAGGTAGGAAGGAAGGAAGGTAGGAAGGAAGGAAAGAAGGAAAGAAGGAAGGAAAGAAGGAAGGAAAGAAGGAAGTAAATGAATAAATTTATTAATGAATTAATTAATATATATTATATATATACATGTATATATGTGTATATATGTGTGTGTGTATATATATAATACAGTGTAGACCACATAATTCGAATCTGGTTAGCACGAATTTCGATTTATTCAGAAATTTTCATAGGTCCCCACAGAGGAATAACACAAAATATTCGAAGGGAAAATATTGCTTAATTTAAAAAATTGAATTGCCCAAACAAACGATATACCCATGTGAACTATTACCTCCAGCTGAGTTTCACCACATGCAATTACCAACTGCTTTAGAAGAGCAGAATTTGTTCCACCATCAACAAATTTTGAAGAGGTTGTAGAGAGTGAATTTGTTTCATCATTTGAAACTGATTTTGATGTGGACTGCACCTTTGATGAGTACGTGTCCAGTGATAGCCACTTACAGTGCAGCCCTATGCTGAGCAGTGCAGACATTGTAGCCTCCCTAAAGCAGAGCACTGAAGATGCTGAAGACAGTAATGATGATGCAGGTGACCTTCTTCCCTGTCAAGCTAATTCTGGTTTCTTAGATATGAAAGCTTACCTGCTATGCTCTTGTACAGAGAGTGGCACTGAACCACCTTATGATCAATTGGAACAACTTGAAACTGAGTTGCTAAAAGCTCATAATAATTCATAGACACAAACATCCATAACTGACTATGCTGTAAGGCAAAAATATATAAATAAAAACATAAAAATAGTTCAGGAAGTAGACCTCATTTAATAGTATGTGATCCATGCCTACATGCTTAAACTAACACATTACATTGTGTAATGGTGACCTGGAATTAGCTGCTGATTATATCTTCTTACCTGTATACAATCAATAACACACAATGACATAATACATTTGCAGTAACCAGGTAAATTGAAAACATGAAACCTGATAATTTAAATTTTTTACCATTGATGGTTCAATTTTGAATCAAGAGAAATTCTTATAATTCAAATTATCTGTTAATTCAAATTTTTTCTCTGGATTATTAAATTTGAATTATGTGGATTACACTGTATATATATATATATATATATATATATATATATATATATATATATATATATATATATATATTCATTCATTTATTCATTCCTTTCTTCGTTCCTTTTTAAATTTTCCCTTTATTTTTTTTGTTTGTTTGATAGTTTGTTCTTCCATTCATTCGTTCATTCGTAGTGTGTGTTTTTTGTGGTTTTATTATTCATTCATTCGTTTGTTCATTTATTCTTTCGTTCATTTATTCGTTCGTTCTTTATTCGTTTGTTCATTTATCTGTTCGTTCATTTATTCGTTTGTTCATTTATTCGTTCATTCATTCATTCATTCAATCATTCATTCGATCATTTATTTATTCATTCAATGATTTTTCAATCATTTATTTATTCATTCAATCATTCAATCATTCAAAATTCTGTCTTTCTTTGTTTTTTTAACCTAATTCATTTATCCGTCCGTCCATCTGTTCTTTTTCCTTTTTTTTTGGTCATCGCTCATTCGTTCGTTTATTATCTAGCTAGCTTGTTAGTTATTAACTTATTTAGCTATTTATTTATATAATTATTTATTTAATTATTTCCTTCTTCCTTCCTTCCTTCCTTCCTTCCTTCCTTCCTTCCTTCCTTCTTTCCCTCCTTCCTTCCCTCCTTCCTTCCCTCCCTCCCCCCCCCACCTGCCTGCCCTCCCTCCCTCCCTCCTTCCTTCCTCCTTCCCTCCAAGTGGCTATTTAATGGTACTTGGGCATGTTCGATAAAATGGAACATGGTGTCCAAACTGAGGAAATCACCATTCCATTGTGATGTACCTTCATAATTGCGTAGACTAAGAAGAAAACCATTGGGTTATGGACTAGAGCAGTTGAAACGTTACCAGATCATGGTATTAACACAAATATAAAGTTACCAAATTGTAGATAGCCTGGCTCATAAGGAAAAAGAAGAAGAGTAACATTTTAAGAGAGGAGAATTTCTCCCTTCTTGGGGGGGGAGGTGTTGGGGGGGTGGGTATTTTCTGCCTTAAAAAATTTGACACAGATTTCGTTAGAGACACTAAAGCACAGCATTATGAACATTTTGGATTGTTGTCTAAAAGAAGGGTAAAGTAGGAATTAATTTTGTATACGGCCAATGCTAAAAAGGCTGGTGAGCCCGAAATAGAGTGCTAGTTTACTCTCTGATAATTAAATTATGCTACAAATGGACTCAGGCTTAGTCAATTGTCTCTTGCAGAAGTTTTGGACATGGTGAGGGAGGGGCAGCTGATATAATTTGAGGTTTTTACGTATTTAAATATTAAATGAAGTTTTTGTAGTTTGTAGTTCAAATACTTTTTTCCAAAAGTGGTTCTGTCTGTCATTTAAGTAATTTTGCAGGCAAAAACTAGCTATATATATATATATATATATATATATATATATAAATCTGACACAAGTTTGATAGTAATAAATGATGTTGTGTACATCTGTACTTCCTCTGTTGTCTCCAGATGACACCTCTGATAGTTGACAGTGTGAGAACGTTGGTGGAGATCTTCACAAATCATGCAGACTCTGGGAAAAGCTTCGAGTTCTTCAAGTGATGAATGAAAAGCTTCTATATACCAGTGTAATCTATGCATTTATTTCATTCATGCTTTAGGACCTATGGGAGTTTCACCATGGAAACCATCTTTGCCACTGCCTTTGGTCGAATAATCCAACTCCAAAGAGGGGAATCTGATTCTCTGGCAGAATCAGCGGCCGCTCTAATTTCTGATACCAATGAGAAGAACAAATATTCCAAGGAACATGTTGTAATGATCTTAAGTGAGTCTAACAGTGAGTAGTTGTTATGTTATTATATGTTGTCATTGTCTTAGCAGGTAATCTCCCTTGGTTGTTGCCAGTCTTACAGTACATTGTGCGGCGAAGTAAGGTACAAAAATGTTTTAACTATATAAATGAGACGGCAGCCATGCTCATCAAGGAGCGTCGTAAGGAGAAGGAGTCCAGAAAAGTATGTTGGCAACTTTTCCCTTACTCCATATCTCTTCCTCTTTAAGTAGTTATTTTTATAAAATATCTATACCTACGAATGTCAACTTTCTGTCTGCCTGCCTGCCTGCCTGCCTGCCTGCCTGCCTGCCTGCCTGCCTGCCTGCCTGCCTGCCTGCCTGCCTGCCTGCCTGCCTGACTTCGAACTCTTAGAGTTTTGGTCAGATGGCCTCCAGCGTAATGTGAAGATCCTGACTTATTTTACCACCTAAAATTTTATTCTGAAACTTGCACCCCTGGTGGGTAAAAAAATAATTCAAAATTTCCATATGAAGAAAGCCTGAATGATTGTGGTGGAATGGTAAGGCATAGTGTTCCCAAGCTGAAGGCTGGTGGTTCAATTCCCCCTCACTTTTTTTTTTTCTTTTTTTTTCTTTTTTCTTTCCCTTCCCTCTTTCCCCCCTTTTCTTTGTTCCCTTATGTATTTGTTTGGTTCCCTTCTATTTTTTTCCTTATAACTTCTATCTTTTTTTCCTTCTATTTTTATTCATCTTTTTTACTTTCATTTTTTTATTTATTTTTTTCTTCTATCTTTTCTTTATTCTATCTTTTTACCTTCTATCTTTTTCTTTTATCTTTTTCCTTCTATATATTTTCCTTCTATATATTTTCCTTCTATCATTTTTCCTTCTACCCTTTTTCCTTCTATCTTTTTTCCTTTTATCTTTTTACCTTTTATCTTTTTGCCTTCTATCTTCGTTTCATCTATTTTTCCTTCTTATTTTAACCATATCTTTTTCATCATTTTTTGTTCCATCTTTTACATTCTATCTTTTCTTCTATTTTTTTTTGTATCTTTTTTTCCCTTTTATCTTAAATCTCTTCTATTTTATTTTCCTTCTATCTTTTTTCCTTTTATTTTTTCCTATTCCCTTTTTTTGCCTTTTATCTTTTTCCATCCCCTCTTTATCCTCTTTTTTTTCTTCTTCCTTTTATTTTTTCCCCTATATTAATTTCTTAAATTTTTAAAATTTCTTCTATCTTTTTTCTTCTCCCCTTTTCCCTTTCTGATGGAAGATAGCCTTTTGATTCCTTATTTTTTTCTTTCCTATTGTTCGATGATGAGCTCGACACAGGCATAGATATGACACTCAAAGGTCTTGAAGGGGATACCCAGCAAAGAGATGGGTCAATAACTTTTTGGATCCCCTGAGGGCCTTAAGGATTGTGACAACTAGTGCTCTTCTCCAGATCATGGGATCTTGAGGTTACGCAAGCAGGAATATAGGAATTCACACATCCAGGACTTCATTTCAGAACCAGCAAGTATTAACTCTGGGCAGATGAAATCTGGGCCAATGGCTTTCCCAGGCTTCAGGTGTTGGAGGGCAGTCGGGTGCTCTTCTACAGTGAAATCATTGGAGAGATTCTGACTGTCTGGTATTAAGACCCTCCAGAGTTCGACACCTCTGAGGCCACCAGTTGAGCAGACTCACAGCTTCTCACAGGGAAGATCCCGTTTCTCACAACTTGTGATGCGATGAAATTTGCTGGAACAGGACATTTGCGAGAGGTGTTTCTCGACCTACCTGTCTGCCTATTGAGGGTACTCCATGCTAAGTGGCTGGAATATGAGAAGTCCTAAGAATTAATGACTTTATTCCACTGTTCACGCCTGTGCTGGTCAAGATGGGACAGCAGTGCTGTGGCAGCACTGCTAGTCTTTTCCCTGTTGGGGGCATCCAGGAAAGTGTGATAAAGACTCTCACAGTCCTTATCCTAATACGTTATGTAGTTGTTTCTGCGACCACGTGGGATGGATGTTTGGGCAGCTTTTATTATGGCACTGCAGAAGTCCTGATAAGCCTCCTCAACTTTGGCGGTACTAGAAGATGTTAAGCTCTGCATGGCTTTGTTGGTGAGGAGGCTGTAGTGATTCCAGTCAGCCTTGCGGAAGTTTCATTGCTTCACCGGTTCATTTGGTACTGGGGCCATGAGTTTAGCAGCAGTGATGAGTGAGGGTTGATGTTGAGACAGAGGGAATTTCTCAAGCACACATCTGTCAGGTAGCCTGTTGTCTGGTCCAGTACTTGCAAAGGCCAGGTCAGGATTGGTTCCACTGTTCCAGCACCTGGAGGTGAAACTGGCTGCACCCTTTGGGTTTTGGAGCAGCATCAAGTCATTATTTGCTGCCCACTCAACCAAACACTCTCCGTTGGATATATTTGCTTTGTATCCCCATTGCACATGCTGGCAATTAAAATTACCAGTATATACACATGGAGATGGGAACACCAGAAGGGACGTTGTCAAAAGGCGCGAGGATGGAGGTTTTTAGACGTTGATGATCTTTAGTCCAGTAATGTCCATGCACAAACGTTTGACCTCAGAATCTTTGGGAGACTGACCAGCTGGTGTCCAGGACAGGCTCTCATGGACGAATGTGGCTAGATTGAGCTTCCTGATTGGGATTGACCCAGCTAGTGCAAAGTTTGGAAATACTAGCTCATCAACCAACACAAGTGCAATGGGTCTCCTGGAGGAGGATGACAAGGGCCTTGATCTTATTTGCCAGGCACTCGACCATGCTGATCTTGCTGGTAGTGGTCTCTTCAATGTTCAGCTGGAGCACTGCTGGTTGCAGGTACGTTGCTAAGTGCCCTGAAAAAGGCGTTTCCCTGCATTCCCGCGAACTCTGCTGTACTCTAGCCCAAATAGATGGATTTCTCTTCTTCTTTTCTTTTCTCTCCTGCCTTATCTTCAAAGGAATTTGGGCACAATTTTGCTGCTCTCACTTAGAGAGTGTAAAACCCTTGGAGTTACAGGTCTAAAATGTAATGTGCATGTACAACTTCACTCTGTGAGTAACGTGGTCAGTGTCCCACCTGGCCACACATCTTCTTTTCCCTGTTGGGGCTAAAAATGTCAAAAATGGTATTTCAGCAAAAACATTTGAACCTATGGAGTTTGACCCATGAACCCATATACATTTGGAATCGATGTAATTTGGGGAATGATTTTAAGTACATGCATATGACCACACCCATTTCTGTGTTCACATCATGCCCAAAAAGGCCATAAATGGTACTTTGGCCAGGCAAACCTTTTGAACTACATACTTAAAACATCTTATGCATACACAACTTGACTTTGGGAAAAATATGGGTGGAATCCCTCCTAGCTACACTTCTTCCATTGGTGTATAATGTGAATGAGTGCCAAAAATGAGAACTTTTGAATAATGCTTGGACCTAAAGGAATTAGATCCACGAACCCACTTTAATATATATTTTAGTTCTAAAATATGTTTGTACGTACGAGTGTCTATGCATCGTGGCCAAACACTTGGACCAAAATGGTTGAAATTTGGCATGTGCTCTCCAAGAACCTGGGTGGCGTTATAAAGCACATATGGGCATGGTAATGGGTGTGGTTTTTCCATAGCCACACTTACAGGAAGTTATTTTGGCAAAAAAAAAAAGAAGTTAATCAGAGGCCAATAAGGCAAAAATTTGGCATGTTGTCTCCGAGTATCAGGGAAGGAATTATTAACTACATATAGGTGTTGTTTGACCATAGCTATACCCACTGGAGTTTGTTTTGGCTATTAAAAGCTAATCAAATAACCAACCAGAATAAATAATTGGTTGAGTATTATTAATCACATGTGCGTGTGGCAATGGGTGTAGTCTGATCATTGCCACACCCATAGGACATCATTATGCCTGCCAAAAACTCATTTATGGACCAATCAGGCTGAAATTGGGCATATGGAATCTAAGTAATCAGGTGAGCATTATTAATTACATATGGGTGTAGCAATGTGTGTGGTTTGTGTTAGCCACACTCACAGGAAGTTGTCTTGGCTGCTAAAAGCTAATTAAAGGACCAACCAGGCCGAAATTTGAGTGCCTTCTATAATGTTTCATGTTGACATTGGCTGGGCAACGCTGGGTATATGCTGCTAGTATATCTATCTATCTATCTATCTATCTATCTATCTATCTATCTATCTATATATATCTTTCTATCTATCTATCTAT
Organism: Lycopodina hypogea; assembly: GCA_963969325.1. Taxonomy (NCBI): domain Eukaryota; kingdom Metazoa; phylum Porifera; class Demospongiae; order Poecilosclerida; family Cladorhizidae; genus Lycopodina; species Lycopodina hypogea. The sequence continues at coordinate 2,039,730 of OZ017790.1, forward strand.
CTATCTATCTATCTATCTATCTATCTATCTATCTATATATCTATCTATCTAAATTTGTGTCTCATAAATATTCTAAAAATCAAATACATCTGTCTAATACTGTAAGATCTTCTGTATAAATATTAGCTTGATCTACACTGTTGCCAATTGGGGAGGGAGGGAGGGGGGGGGGGGGTGGATGTGGGAGGGGGTAGGTTTCTGGGACTGCAGGACCAGAAAACTGGATTTATACATCTTAAGTAAACTCTCTTCATGCATGAGTAACCACTAATTTGTTATACAAATCACATAAGTTATCTGATAACAAAAAATTATTCTTCAATTAAGTTCAAAAGGTCACTAATTACATACTGAAACAATTTTATCCAAGAAGCACATACCAGCCTATTCAGTTTAGTGAGGTACAGGGACAGTTGGCTATAGTGCAAGCATAACAGTGTCTTTGCTATTTATAATATGCCTAATAAATGAACAAAATTTTATTTTGCTGTAATATTCACATGATTAAAAAAGTTAACTATATGTCATTTATCTGCAGTACAAAGATTTACTTCAACATATGATTGAAGCCAGTGTTGAGAATAGCAGTGGTAGCAGAAGTGGGAAAGGAATGAATGATGATGAGATTGCAGCTCATTCATTCATATTCATGTTGGCTGGCTATGAAACTACTGCCAATGCTCTGACCTATGTCTCCTACCTGCTGGCCCTCCACCCAGACATCCAGGAGAATCTGCAGGCAGAGATAGACAACTACTATGATAATAACCCAGTAAGTGTGTCTAGAAGCTACAGTTGAGTAGTTTATTTTTGTTATTCTGTTATTACACAGAATGCTTCTCCTTACGAAGCCTCCACTGACCTGGAGTACCTAGACATGGTCATAGGGGAAACCCTTAGATTTTACCCTCCTGTTCCCAGGTAATAAACATCCACATTTTTTGCCTTTAGATATTGTAAAGTTAGCAAAGCCTGATATTTGCAGATTGACCAGAGAGTGTGCCCAAGACTACCTCTATAAGGACATCGTCATCCCTGCAAAATCGATGGTTATGATACCTAGTTTCCTGTTACACAAGGACCCAAATTATTGGGAAGATCCTGACAAATTTAACCCTCTGAGGTATTGGTGTGCAATATATTGTGCAAGACTATATTTATTTCAATGCACATTCTCCTTGCAGGTTTACAGATGAAGAGAAGGCCAAGAGGCCTCAGTTCTGTTATTGTCCATTTGGTTCTGGTCCACGTAATTGTATTGGTATGAGATTTGCTCTCCTGGAAGCCAAGATAGCTTTGATTGAGCTGATGAAAAATTTTACATTTATTAAAGCACCAGAAACAGAGGTGATTTTAGTTTTTAGTGTCACTCCTGTACTCATTTATTTGTGGACATGTATGTGTTGTGTTTTATGCAGATTCCTTTGGAAATAGAGTTTGGTGTTACTATGTATCCAAAGAATGGAGTGCACCTGGGAGTAGTTAGTCGCAAGTAATTTGTTTGTTGATAAATTGTGACTATATGTATTATTTTATTGTTTTGTTCAAATAATTAAAAGGAAGTTCAATTACATTCCCTCCTCCCCCACTCACTCTTTGCCCTCCAAATATTGATTTCTAATAGTACCACGAATATAAATGTTAATGGTTTGTCAATATACACATAGTTTGGTGTTCATATTATTTCTGTCCTTGCAAGTGTATCAAGATTGATCTGATTTTTGTTTTGTTGCAAAGTATGTTGTTTTTTTTGTTGTACATACTATTTAATTTTTTGAACAATTTTTAAAGAAGAAATTAATTGCTTCCTTAAAAAATAATTCAACTTATGAACCACATCTTGCTACAACTAACTTTATGTTGGTAGTCGATCTTATGCATTCTTTTCCATGCACTCTTTTCCATGCACTCTAACTGTTCAGTAATTAGGACTCCATGCATGTAACATAGACTGTGTATGATTGGGTAACAGCAGGCAGGCATATGGTATCATCTATCACTAATTAGTATCCTATAATTAAGGTGGAGTGCTGAATTTTTAGCAGGAGTTAGGGAGTCCAGATAAGGTAGGACCATAGCTGGTTGTCCATGAAGATGAAACTGGAAGAGAATGCCTTCAAGTTTCTGACAAAGGTATTCAAAAGGCTGCAGAAAGAATCAAAGCTCCTAACCAAGACTGCTCCATTCCAATTGCTACTGTTCTTGCAAGCTGCATCTGAAAAAGAATATGTGTCCACAATCCTTTCCACAAGATATTTCATCCCAGGGAGAAATGAAGTCTAACTGCCCCATGATAAGCAGCTGGCCTGGTACACCAGCAGCACAGGGAATTTCTGGCTGGATATGCATTCATACAAGGATCCAATGTGAAACTTTCCATTCCAACTGTTCAGCCTGGGTGTGCTGAAAAGTTTGTCTTCCAATTTGAAGCTGTGATCTAAAGGAAAAGCTATAAAATATCCAGTATATATAAAATTTTAATGTGTTATTTGAGTGCTAAATAAAATCTGTTTTTAGTGTTTTTACAGTGATTTTTTTTGATAGCTAAAATAAGTATGGAACTGATGATTGTCCTCAATGAGGTAGTGATGTGCTATCATTCATGGAGAAATTTCAAACTTATTTTGGTTTGAAGCCCTCTGTCTTGGATTTTGGTATTACTGAATAGTTATCACTTACTCTTCAAGGGGTGAATACTAATGTCAATGACTGCTTTGCTGCAGTTGATATTACCATTCAAGGTCTAACTAGGCTCCTTTTTTTTTTGAATTGGTCAAACACGAAGCTGAAGAGAGATGCAATTCACCAGTATTGCATAGGAGACAAAAAGTTCCAAGGAGGTTAAATGATTGTGGAGATGGGTATTCCTTTGGTTCTGTACATGAGCTTTACAGGAAAGAATATTTTGAGGTTATTGCCAGCTAGTAGGATATTTTAAGAATTGGTTTTAACAAAAGAATTTTATTTTTACACAAATTTGAGACTTTACTTCTTGATAGTGCAAATGGCAGGCCAGTTACTCTCCCTAAAGAGATTATTGACATGTCTGAAAAAATATATTGACATGCAAAAGTTAAATTCCACCTTTAACTTCTACCAGATGCTATAAAGTCGATTCCTCTGGATGGAATTCCTATCAGGGAATTCACACAAGTGCAAACAATTTTAGATGTTTTGAACAACCAGCCTACCTTAAAAATTTTGATTACTGAAATTTATAAGCTACTCAAATTATATTTGATAATTCCTGTCTACTGCATCTGCAGAGGAAAAGCTTTTCTGCTTTGAAAAGATCAAAAATGTATTTGAGGAATCCAATGACACAGCAAACCTTATACTATTGCATGTTATTACATATTCATAGAGACAAAACTGTGGTCTTAGTCTGAAAGACATTGCATCAGAATTCATTCAGACAAAAGAAAGAAGAATTGGTTAGTTGGACAATACTGATTAGTATTTTCCTTACTTTGATGGATTTCTTCTTCTCTTTTTTTAAAAGTATAAATTCTCATAGTAATGATAATGATAAATCTTGAGATATAAAACAAGCAATCATTTAGGATATGTATCTCTTGGCTTGTACATGATTCTTTTCATTTTGCCCCCCCTCTTCCAATAATTTTCAACTTCCTACTCCACTGAGATGTGTCTGTCAAAGAAACTATAGGACACTGACAATGAATAAAGAAACTATTGGACTGACAAAGCTGTCTGGGTTTGCATCTGGCACATCGAAATGGTTTTGAGTAAAAAATGTAGGGGCCACCACCCCTGGGGGGGGGGGGAAATAAAGAAGAATACAAACTTTCAATACAAAAAGGAGATAAACGAACTTGAAATGTATTAAGCATAACCCCCTCACTATTTTGAAAATTTCCCTCCAATATTTTTTTTGTTGTTGCATATCTCAGGAAGTGTCACAAGAGCAACAACCACAAAGTAACCTTTATGCTCTGTAGGTAAAACCATGGCCCAAATGTTAAGGCAAAGGTCTGTCAAGTGGGAATTCCTGAGTTCAAATCTACTTCAGGGTTTTCTTTTCCACTTCCATCCTTTTTTCCCCTCTCCATCCTTTTTTACCCTTTCCATCCTTTTTTTCTTTTTTGGTTTCAATCCTTTCATCCCCCCTCCTTTCTTTTCCTTCCTTTTTTCCCCTCTCTTCCTCTTATTTTTCATCCCTTTTTTCCTTACCCCCTTCTTTTTACATTCTTTTTCCCCCTTCCTTTCACACCAAATGTTTTAGGCTCAAACATTTTTTAGTTAATATATCCAAGGGAGGTCTTGGGGGGCATGATTTCAAGTGTGGTTCTCACATGAATGCAGGAATGTGACACATAGGCAGGCAAACAAGCACTCAACAGGGAAAAAACCCAAAAATGGCCGTTTTAAGCAGTTAGCTGGCCATTCCCTGAATAGGTCAAATTAAAATTAAGTAACTATACCATGGTATCCAGAGTATGATTTCATATTTGAACTCTATATGCCATGACAGGATCCAGAGTGCAAGCTATTCAATATAGAATTTTCTTATAATATGACACAATTTCATGATGTGGTATTATTTCCCTCTGTCCCTGAAATTAAAATTTTTATCCCTAAAATTAGTTCCTCTCAGTCTGTCCCTATTTTTTTTCCCTTCCTTTTGTCCCTGAAATTTGATATTTAGCTTGGCAGCTATGTCATTGGAATATTGTCATCCAGGGTATCACAGTACTTTCAACAAATTGCAAGAAAAGTCTTCCTGACGCAAGGGAGGAGACAGCACATTAAAAGTGGAGGGGGGGGGGGTGGGGCTGAAGTTTATGTTATTCTTGAGGATCAATATTTATCAAGGCTTAATAAGGTGGGGAATCACTTTAAATTGGAATAAATGTGCTTAATATAAAAAAAAAATTAATAAAAAAAAAAAAAAAAAAAAAAAAGACTTTATTGAAAAAAAAGCGATATTTTGGAGGAAAATAAAATTAGTTTTACTATTTCTTTAACTATTCAAGAGCATCCTGAATACATGGAAGCTGTCTTCCAATATTTTAAAGCAAAGATTAAGTGAATGTCCACAAGAATACACAGCTACTATTATCGAATTCTCTTTTCAAAATCTTGCTGCCACACCAGATCTTTTTCTTGTCATATTTGCAGCCTCATCATAAGACTGTCCTAGACATAATGATGCTTAGAGGTTGCTCTTGTGTCAGGAAGCTTAAACAAACCAACAGAATCTATTTAACACTAATTTCAATTCACCCAATAGATGGACAAATTTTTATCTGTTCACTGTTGATTGCTGTTGATTACATCAATGCTTCATCAGCAATGATTGAAAACTAGGAAGGTATTGTTGCCTTCAATGAGTAACATGTTGCAACTGCAAAGTTACCGAACTTGTTTTTCTTCCAAGCTGTACAACTATAAGTTTATTATTAGTGTGATGCTCTATGCATGAACGAATGGATATTTGTGCATCTGTAACTAAAAGTGTATACTATTTTCTATACTAAGGATTTTCCTAATAATTGATCTTGGACACCAACAATACATGTAATGTACAGCATTGGTGCTAATGTAAAGCATTCGAGATAAAAGTGCTCTGAGGTGGGGTGTTTCTGATAGAGCCAAGTATTTGTATGGCTTATTAGGGTTATTAACACAATTACTTAAATCTTCAATAATTCCCCCCCTCCCCCCTTCACCCTCATCCCCACCCCCTCTTCTTATTACTCACATCTCAGTCCATCCTTCAATGATTTAGACCCATCAGTCTATTAGTCCTCCTCCTGACTCAGAAAATTGGATGTTGGATCCTTGGTAGCAAATGAACATTCACATTTTCAAGGAAGTTAATGTTACTTTTGTGGATTTTCCATTTTTTGAAAGTGTGCACATATAATTTCCACACTCCACCAACTCTCTACCTATGCACAGTGGAACATCAAGTTACCTGCAATAGTCTCATTAACTACATCGACTAATGTGTAGTCCTTGGAGAAGTCTACACCCTTTGTAAAGATTAATGAACTTGAAGCTCCTACACTTATGGACAGTGGAAGTTCTGAAAGCTTTATCAATCTTAAACTTGTGGAAGGCCATGGTCTACTAGTTTATCCATGATGAGGAACTGTTATACTGGCATCAGCTTTCCCATCCAGAGCAGATAAAAGATTATGGTGAAGTTAATGCATCATCAGTACAACAATGTTAGTTTCCATGTTCTTTTACCTCTGTGTGCATACCTCATCTTGGGTCTTGACTTTCAAACTCAGCATCAAAGTGTAATCTGGAACAATGATGGAAAGGAAGCACCTCTAAATCTAATGTGTGGGCTATCTGAAAATATCATTTTCAATTGCCCTGTTTGAATGAATCAAAGTTTCAAACTTAAAACAACAACCTAGACAGGGCTATTATTTCAGCAAAATTCTCAGATTTTCATGTTTCTACCTTTTTTCAATATTAAGTTAAACTTGCAGACACTGAGACTAAGCTCAGGGTGTGACTACAGCTCATTGAAGGTGGGCCTACAAGCAATGGGCCTTCCACTCAGGATTGAATGCTGGTATAAATGAAGTAGAGGTGCTGTGTTGTTGACACACAGACTTTCAGAATTGGCTGCAAAGTTGACACTGTGTACAATTTCACATAAATACCCAATACATTCAGCTCTACTGGGATAATAGTTATAAACAACTAGGAGTATATCATTAAAAGTGTTAATTATATATATATATATATATATATATATATATGCATGTACATTACATAATGTGTGTTAACATCGACATATTTACAACTAGTCATTGCATACTACTTCAATCAGATCCAATTGGTGCAGGACTATTTGAAGTTTGAAGTGTAAAAGAAGTTATGGCAGAATATGCTGACATATAGCAACCATCAGCTTGTCCTTCCACTTCATTTTCATTCACTTCCCCTACCGTTGTTGTAGGCTTTGGCTGCTTATATTTGTTTGTTTCTTCTGATCACCTCCACATTACATCCATAGCATTATGCGAATCAGAGAATCCAAAATATTTTGTAGAAGAAACCTTCTAAAATTTCAGGGGAATTATCTCTGTCAGTGGTTACAACAGAATGAATATTCTGGTATTTTGGAGAATATGATAGGTTGAATCGATTCTTCATGCCAATTACTGAATTTCAAATAGCATTTCTCAAACATTTCCACTGCCATAATATATATGTGAGCATATATAGGCCAGGTAAACATATGAAAATACTGAATGGAGAATATCAAAATATAATATCCCTCCTCTTGCAGTGGATATATCTTGTAGTAAACAAATAGTAAAAACTGAAACAGTTTAAAATGGCAAGGTTAATGAAGATCAGCACATTCACACTGTTAATAAACTTTTTCTTGTATGGCTGAAGAAAAGCTACAAATACGATGAGCAGTGTAACTGTAAGCTGTTGTATCACAAATTGTTCCAGCCATGTTTGACTCAAAATATGAGATAAGTTAGTGATCAACCGGCATCGGAAATATAAGCCTGCAAAGAACCGCATATTCTTCTTGTAACATGCCTGGAAGGTGTCTAATAGAATATGGATTTTTACAGTAGGGTAGATCCTTCTGAGACAGGCAGATTTAGATATGAGCCATTCCAGTGCTCTCAATGGGAAGTCCAGCAAGAGTAGTGGTGTTAAAGCTACAAAAGTAAAACACATAAACAGGGCTGGAACAGTGTAGTAGTAGTACACAGAATCATTGGTAGAGTACTGGCCAGCCAAGTACAATCTCAATGGTTCAATTGCAGATCCATTCTCATCTTTCAAATACATTGTGCTCATAAGATAGGATGAAATCAAGCTTACCTTAGTGTATGCCAATAAGAGAAATGCAGCAAATGCTGGAAGTAGAGCGTTGTTCACTTTTTAAATTTTGTTGTCAAGATACTTGGAACATCCACTTTTTGTCTGCACACTATTACATCGCCAGCAGGTCTCCTTAATCTTGAGACAAATCACAATAATTACGATCATCAGAAGAGGGAAAAAGGCTACACCATATTGAAGCAACAAGACGTCCAGAGTATTCCAAGTGGATGAGAAGCAAATAGAAGGAAGAAAGTTTTCGATGAAGTTGAGGTTGAGAATACCATAAGGGATACTGTAAAATTTAATTAAGGTTTCTGTGTTGTTCTTTGTGAGTGTATCAAGCGGGATCCCCCCCATCTGCATCCAGTCCAAATGTGGTGGTAATGATCTGGCAGTAGAGGATGAATACATTGGCAGGTCCTGTGGTGAGTGGGATGTCGAAAGTGATGAGAATGGTGAAGAGGAAGGCCAAAGGGATATAAACTGAAGCTATATATTTGGCAATATTTGAAGTGAAGGAGGTATTGCTACAGGGTATGAAATCAAATGTCAGTGAATTGATCGCTGTCCATATCCATCTCAACACTGACCACAAATTAACCTTTTCCTATTAGACGCACAGATATGATCACTTCAAGCTATAGAATTATTGGGCAGTGTGAATTGTTGTGAATGTTTCTTATAACAGATATATGGACATGGCACAGTGTAGTACACACCATTGTAATCACCCATCCACACATCCTTTAAAATTTTGGCTTCTTTCACCTTTTCAATACAATTCACATTACTTCCATAGTTATTAGCACATTTACAAGTCTTTGCTGAGTTCTCCCCTTTATTGATGACAAATCCTGGAGGACATGGCTGAAGATCAACATAGAAATTAAAAAACCAAATACATTCCTTGATGGTTTCTACAATGACATCTACACTAACATTCTCTGGCACAGTAATTGAAGTTACTGTTCCCCATGCATAAATAAAGTTATACGATTTGTAAGAATAGTTGTACCTGATAATATATATGGTGTGTTTGCTCAGGTCATAACCATAGTCATCTGCAGTTGTTATGGGCAGTTGGAAATCCCAACCAGGAAAGCATTTACTCGACTGCTGGTATTGAAATCATGACTGAAAAATTGTACTTCTCCAACATCAGTCCCAATAAAAGTGTGGCAATCAGTATAGTTTAAAGAAGGGTCTCTGGGAATGTTGCCAGAATAGTGCTATCCCTTCCAGCAGAATGCTGTGTGTATGTCAACCACCAAACCAGTTTTGCCAATTGTTGTGCATGGTATAACAAGATGTCGCATATATGGCATTGGGTTTAATACCACCATGGTCTGTGCTATTGAAAAAAACAACAAAAAAACATGGACACATTCCAATCATCTGGTTTCAAAGATGGATCTATATGTCTGATGAAGCAGGTTGCATCACTCAGCAAATTTTGCCTTGATAAATAAGCAGCATGTATAGCCCCTCCTTGTGTAGCAGCAATGTTATACTTGAATGCCATTATTGTTTCACTTCCTACATCAATTTTACTTTCTCCAAGTAAAGTGATAGCACCTCTGGTATTGCCTCTGTTTCTCTCAAACAGTATAGAACAACAATCAAAAATCGCATTGCTACCTGAAACTGCTAAAGCTGTTCCAGAATTGTTGATGAAGGTAACACTCCCATAGAAGTTCACCACAATGAAATAAACATAAACTGCTCCAAGCCCTATTCTAGTGGCTGTGTCCTTCCATTAGGAAATTTGTGATAATATTTATGTTTTATTCTCAAAGGAACAATGTTAGACACAAAATTCTGCTGATAATCCTTGATGTCTAGAAATTTTCCAATACTGCTCTATAAAAATTGCAGCCACTAATTTAGCTGTGTTTATCTTGAAAATATAGCTTGAGATGTGGAATTAAGCAACTTTTTCAATAGAGTATTAATCAGAGGCCATGTTACTGAAATCCCACCACCCTTGAGTGCCCAATATTCTATAAAGGTGCTATTGTTAATAACTAGCTCATTGCGGTTACTATCAGAAGGTAGCATGGTATCATTAGTGTACAAGGGAAGGTATTTTGTAAAACCGTATTGCTCCACCAGCAGTTACACTTTGTTCAATATATGGACAATTATTGCTTCTGAAGAATGTGTTCTCAATCTGAATTATGTTCCCATATACGTTGCCATTTAATACTACAAAGAGTCCGCCACCATTTAAGCAACATTATTCTTGAAAATGCTATCTTCCACCTAAAATGATTTCAGAGGCAGTGTCTTTCAGGATTAGAGAGAGACCTCCTCCACATCCTTCTCCACTCTGTTCGAAATTAAATGGGAATAAAAAAATCTCAATCTTCAGCATTTCCTACCTTGTTGCCCTCAAATACACATGTAGAAAAAGTATAAGTTGTACCCACAAATGTGTTGCTACTTGATAGTTCAGGATATAAAAGTGACCCTGACTTGCAACTCCTACTTCCTACTTCAATTAGAATGCCTCCTCCACCAAGGTTCACTACTCCATCTGATGTCTCACTTCCAATTTTGTTGTCAACATGTTATTAGAGAAACTACAATGTTTGAAGAAGTTTCTTCCACTTGTATCATAGATAGCCACACCTGTAGCATTGGGGCTATATTTGACATTGACATGTTCCATGCTGATGCTTTGACAGAGGTAGAAGTATAGCCCAACCTGGAATTGGTGGGTGCCATTACCTTCTGGGTTGTTACTACCTCTGACCGCTGCACAGTGGTAGAAGGAAATATTCTGAAATGTTACATTGTCAACATTGATGAAGGCAAGTCCAGTTTCTGGCTGGGTGCAGGAGACTATTGATCCTGATCCAATGAAAGCCAGGGAGACAATCACTCCATGGCAGTAGCTAGAATGAAATAGTGTTTAATTCTAGGACATAAAGCTATATATATTCTGATAGTTGTCGGATGAAATTCTGCAGGGATAGTTGGCAATATTGCGTGCATATTTGCAACTATGTAACAGATAATGTGCCTCCTGAATTAATGAAATTCAATTTAGTTGTAATATCAACTAAAAAATGTTTGATTCAATTTTTGTCATTTATCTGCAGTACAAAGATTTACTTCAACATATGATTGAAGCTAGTGTTGAGAGTGGCAATGGTAGCAGAAGTAAGGAAGTAATGAACGATGATGATATTGCTGCTCATTCAATCACATTCATGTTGGCTGGCTATGAGATCACTGCCAATGCTCTGACTTATGTAGTACTTCCGAGTTATCTCCCCCCCCCCCCCAAATATGAATTACACAAATAAGAATTCTAGGATACTGAAAAGTTTTAATATGAAGCATTATTTACATGTATCAATTAATAATACATCCAAAATTCACATTCCATTACTCTGGTGGCCAAAAGTCAACAATTTGTCGGAGGATTGCCTAGCCCTATCCCTAGCCCTAGCCCTAGCCCTAGCCACCAGAGTAACGGAATGTGCATTTTGGATGTATTATTAATTAATACATGTAAGTAATACTTCATATTAAAACTTTTCAGTATCATAGAATTCTTATTTGTGTAATTCATATTTGGGGGGGGGAGTTAACCCGGAAGTACCACTTATGTCTCCTACCTGCTGGCCCTCCACCCAGACATCTAGGAGAATCTGCAGGCAGAGATAGTCAACTACTACGATAATAATCCAGTAAGTGTGTCCAGAAGCTCCATTTGCAACATTTATTTTTTTGTTGTTCTTTTTTTTTATACAGAATGCTCATCCCTACCAAGCCTCTGTTGACCTGAAATACCCAGACATGGTTATACGAGAATCCCTTAGACTCTATTTTCCTGTTCCTAAGTAACCCATGCACTTCTACATTTCTTTCCTTTGTATATTGTGAAGTTAGCTAAGCCTAATATTTGCAGACTGACTGGAGAGTGTGCACAAGACTATTGCTATAAGGATATGGTCATCCCTGCAAAATCGATGGTTGTGATACCTAGTTTCCTGTTACACAAGGACCCAAATTATTGGAAGATCTTGACAAATTTGACCCTCTGAAGTATTGGTGTGCAATATATTGTGCAAGATTTTATTTTAATGAACATTCTCCTTGCAGGTTTACAGGTGAAGAGAAGGCCAAGAGGCCCCGGTTTTGTTATTGTCCATTTGGTTCTGGTCCACGTAATTGTATTGGTATGAGATTTGCTTTCCTTGAAGCAAAGATAGCTTTGATTGAGCTGATGAAAAATTTTACGTTTATTAAAGCACCAGAAACAGAAGTGATTATTTTTTGTTAGCGTCAAACCTGACATTATTTAATATGGACATTTTGTGTTGTATATGCAGATACATTTGGAAACAGAGCTCGCTATAACTATGCATCCAAAGAATGGAATGTTTCTGAGAGTAGTTAGCCGCAAGTAATTTGTTTGTTTATTAAGCCACCTTTTCACTCATCTATTGTTTTCTTCCAATACTTTTTAAAATGTGTTCAAATACATTCCTCCTTCCCCCCTCCTCCCAGTTTGTCCTCCAAATATTGATTTCTAGTAGCACATTGAATCTAAATAATCAATTGGTTATGTCAACTAATACATAGTATGGGTTTATATTATTTCTGCCCTTGCAAGTGTATCAAATTTGATCTAATATTTGCTATTTTGCAGAAGAGGTTTTTTTCATAGTACATATGATTTCAATCATGAAATTCAAGTTGTGTGTGCGTGTGTGTGAAGGTGGATTGATGGGTGGATTGATGGGCGGGTGTGTGGTGTGCGGCTAGAGTTACGGCTATTAAGTAAACTTTCGTTCATGAGTAATCACATTATATAAAGTTGTGTTTACCTTTGCTGACTTCATTTAAGATATTTCAGAGTGATGATGAGTGTTTTTACACAGTCTGTAATTTGTATGGTAAATATACCATCCAAACAATTATAATAGTCAGTTAGGAATGTGCAATTTAATTACAATCACTATTATCTGTCTTCTATTGAGTAATTGTAATTGAAATTATAGAATAAAAGATGGACAGACAGAAGCATGAATACACATAATAGGATGAAAATAAAACAAGCTTTTGCTAAGCGGCTTGTAAAGATAAGAAAAATAATGCAATTCAAAATTTAATTGGGTTCCCTTCCCAAGTGCTCAAGCCAAATTTCATCCTAATCAGCCTAGTGGTTCTCTTAATCTCAGTGGTTATGCACAAATAGAATAGGATAGGTAGGTAAAATATATAGCATTTTATTATGTAAAATCCATCCCTCACCCTCACCTTCCTCAAGAGTTAATGCTAAATTTTATTGAAAAGGCTCCAATGTTTTTCTCAATTTCTGTTGTTATATTAGAGAGTGGATAGACAGACAAAAATGTGCACATACACAAGAAAAAATAAACAGCTTTCACTAATTGTATTGTAGAGAGAAAAAAAAAGAGAGACTACAGCACCTGCTGTTCCTAGAGAGTGTTGTGTCAGACACAAATGTATACATACACAAGGTAAATACAAAAATTATTAAGTTGCTTGCAATAATTGTAACCCGATGGAATTCAAAAGGACACTTATTACTAGAGGTGAACCTACTGCTTTGTCTGTCTCCCTATTACCCCAGCCCTCTCACTCAATTCAAAATAGGTAAGGGTTTTCATCATGTGTTTATTTTGGAATGGGTAAATTACTTCTTCTTTCGTATGGACACAAAGTTTATAGCTGGAGATCCAGGTTATCTAACCAGTTCTCTGCCTCTTGCGTCAGTGCATGGATGCTCTTGAGCCCATTGATGTTGAATTTTTGAATTGGGCAGTCATTGATGATGTGATTGATGGTCTGGTCTAGATGACAGCAGTCACATGATGGACTAGCTTTCCCACTTGAACAGGTGGTGGAATGTTCTGGCAAAGGAAGTCCAGATCCTGTTAAGGGCAGTCCATTTTCTCCTATGTAGTTGGAAGCCTGGTAATTCTTCATATGGATCCTCTACAAGGTACATCTTGGGAATGGTGGCATTTTCCCAGGTCTTGTGGCATGTGGAGTTCACATCAAAATTTCCTCTTGTAGGGTCTTGCCAACTACCTATATAGGCTTATGTGACTTTAAGCGTGTCTTAGGTATGTCAGAGAGGTCCTTGTGGATTGGACCTTGGTTGTTCACACACTGGAGCCTTTGTCTGAGGGTATGATTTTGCCTATGTATGGAGGGTGGAGTTATATTAGAGAGTGCTGGCAACCATGGAAGTGGAGTTGGTTGAAGAGTTTCAGTGATGGTTTGCATGGTTGCATTTAGGATCATGTCAATTTTTTTTCACATGGGAGCTTTGGGATCATGTGGGAGAGCAATACTCTGCTGCAGAGTACACAAGGGCCAATGAGGCTGTATGGAGTGTTGTCGCCTTGGATCCCTAGCTTGTATCTGCTAGTTTGTTGATGATGTTAACTCTGGACTTGGCCTTATTAGCCAATTTGGTTATGTGCTGCTGTCAATATGTGAGACTGCTGTCCAGAGTAACTCCTAGGTATACCGGGTAATCCTCATTCCTGATTGGTATCCTCAGTGCAGTTACATTAAGGCATGAGTCAGCCATGCGGTTGTTAAGGTGGAATGCAGTGACTGTTGCTTTTGCTGGATTTAGGCGAAGACACCAATATGAGAAATAGGTAGCTACGACATTGAGATCTTTCGAGAGTGTGTTGGATATGCCAGTCAGATCAGTGCCTTGTGTTGCCAAGGCAAGATCATCTGCATAGGAAAACTTATTTGAGATGGTAGTTGACATATCGCTACATAGATGTTGAAAAGTATTGGGGCCAAGACGGATCCTTGCAGGAGGCTGCTGTTTAAGGTTGTGACACTCTTACTCTGATCACACAGACAGGCTCTAAATCTTCTGTTGCTGAGAATAGAAGAGAGTAAGAACATCATAGGGTGACATTTGACTATTCTGGCTACTTTAACAACAGGCCATGACTCCAAATGGTGTCATATACTGAAGATAGGTCCACTAATGCTACGCCAGTCTTTAAGCGTCACTGGAAACCAGCTTCGATGATAGTTGTCAAAGCAAGGACCTGATCTGCTCAACTCCTTCCTGGTCAAAAGCCAGCTTATTCCACCGGTAGTGTTGGTTCTACCAATAGGATAATTCAGGTGAGAAGTAATCTTTCCAACAGTTTGTATGTTGTACACAGAAGCAAGATGGGACGATAACTTTCTGGTCTGTCAGCAGGCTTCCCTGGTTCCAGGATCACAATGGTTTTTGCTTCTCTCCAAATTGATGGAACGACTCCAGTGGTGTGGCAATATGTAAGCATAGATGCCAGCCAGGTTCTAGCAAGAGGGCCAAGGTTCTTCAGGAATTCAGGGAAAATCCCATCAACACCTGCTGCCTTAACAGCCTTAGTTGTTTTCAAAGCTAGGTCGATGTCAGACACAAGATAAGGAACAGAGATAGGATTTTCTGGTGGAGAAGCCAATATGGTTTTAATAATTCACTTCTCATTTCATGGTGGACCTTCTTGGTTGGTTTAGCTTTAGAGGTACTGAGTAGTCTAGCAGCAATGGCATTTGGAGTTACCTTAGGGGCATGTGTTGGACAGGAGCCGTTGCACCAACATGACACAGTAGGTGCCAAGCTTTGCTGCTTGAGTGGGTGAAGTCCAGTTGTTCCGTAGTTTCCACCCACCTGTCCTCTTGCTGTATCTAAGGAGTCCAGGCGACTTGTTGCTACATTAGCCGAGCCAGTAGATTCATATTCCTTGAGGAGGGATCCGTGTCAGGATTCCAGCATGGCATGTAGGATTCATGAAATCCTCTAGGGATGTGGTGTCTTGCTGCATCGTTGAGGATTTTGCAGAAGCCAGTATAGTTCTTTGATACAGAATCCACCTCTGAGATCTTTGTTTCTACTTTAGCTGTATATTTTTCCCAGTCAGCTTTCCTGAAGTTCCAGTGTGATTTACGCTTTGAAGTGATTAGTGAAATTTCTATGCCGAAGTTAACTAATATTGGCCTATGCTGACTGTGTGAAAACTGGGGCAAGATTTTGCATAAAGCTTGGAGTGGTTGTCTTTGGCGGTCTCTTGACACAAAACACAGGTCAGGATTTGACACTATTTCCCATCGAGCAGAGAGGAAGTTCCTGGCTGTTTGGCATCAAAATAAAGGTAGCCATCACTAGATGAATACCAGTTCATAAGTTGTTCTCCAGCCTCAACAGAGTTACTATACCTCCAATTTGGGTGGTGTCTGTTGAAGTCACCTATATATACTTCTTGGTGTGTGTATGTTGGAAGAGCAGGTAAAACCCACTGTACCCTTGGTGGTTTGTACACATTGCTAATAGTCATATCGCCTACTCTTATTGTCGTGACAGAGATCTTTTCTGAGCAGCTCTATTGGAGGACAGTATAATTCATAAGCTCATTTCTCACATATGTTGCAACACCGTGCTTTGCATGGTAAACAGCTGCAATTAACTTAATCCGTTAATATGCAGTCTTGATGCACTTGATGGATCATTGACGTGTGTCTCTTGCAGCAGAATTATGTCGACATTAAGATCAGCTGCACTGTGTGAGATGTAATCACTCTTTGCTCTGCTTGCTCCTTCTACGTTTAACTGGTACAGGCGTAGAGGTTGTCCAATGTTATGGGAAGTGTAGCCCTGAAAAGGGCTGGGGTTGCTTCATTGATGTGTTGAGTGTTGATTATCCATCTCACGTTTATTTTTCGTTGTTATAGTGTTGATAGTATTTCTTGCTTTAATCGCTTTGTTTGGTTTGATGACATTAGTTTAAACAGGATGGACTGTGTGAAGGTTGTCATCTTCCATCCCAGTAAATTACTGAAATGGGGCAATGCACCATGACCCTCTCCCCCCCCCCCCCCCCCTCCTCCCAACCCCATGTAAAATATATAAAACATTCCACAAACTGAACAATTTTTTATCTGCAGGAGGCCTAGGCCAGGTAACTATCTCCCTATTTGTAAGAAATTCCCTCATATATATTTTATATATCATCACAAATATATATTTGACCCAGGCAACAACACTGGGTACATTCTTCTAGTTCAATCATAACTATAGTAGGATATTGGGTTGCTAGCCCCCACCCCCAGCCCCAACACTTCCTTCTTCCATGGAAGAGTTGTACAGGGTTCATGTGCTTCACAATTTTACTGACCTGGGTTATGGTATCTTGGAATGACTAAGTGTTTTTTTTAGGGTAAGTGTGCCACTCAAACAATTGTATTAACTAATTTAAAATGTGAAATTCAGAGGTAAACAAAAATAAATACAGCAAATCAAAATACTATTATTTAATAACCATCTCCCACTCTCCCAAGTGATTACACCAAATTTTAACCCAATTAGACCAGCAATTCTCTCAATCCTAGTGGTTATAGCCATAGAGAGTGGACAGACAGACACTAATGTGCATACACCAGAGAGTTACTCATCAAGTACCCATCCCAGTACTGAGCAGGTACAATCGTTGTTAATTCAAGAAGTAATTGATTTTAAAATTAGACAGACAGAGATTGACACACACACACACACCACCCACACACCACCCACGCACCACCCACACACCACCCACGCACCACCCACACACCACCCACGCAAGCAGGCACCCACCCACCCACACACACAAGCTCATGGTCCACGTTTTAATTACTTCCTGACTGCTCACATGTGCCATTTAAAATATGAAACCTCACCGAACAGGAAATTTAACAATGACGTCATGAAATAACTGGAGAACTTGTTGGACTCTTTAAGTTATTAAACCCAACAATCCAGATTACTTGCTGCTTACCTGAATCCCTGCCAAAATTGTAGGAGTGTTTCTTTATACCCTGATCCCTATTTGTGTGACTGCTATTTGTGTGACTGCTGTCATCTCTATTACAAGTAAGAGAGAGTTAAACCTAGTCTTGCTTTCCGTGTTCAACTCGTTTTTTGTTTCAGGCTAGAGTACAGTTCTTATCAGGTGCTGCGCAAGGCTGGGATCAAGGGACCTGCTCCTTATTTCTTCTATGGCAATCATCAACAGAGAATGCTTGTGGGAGCTAGCCAGTGCACACCAAAGATGACACTAATATTTAATATTTTAGTTTGATCTTCTGCAAGGATTAGTGTAAAATTAGAGAAATAATCAGAATTATGTTTTTGAAAGTCACACCATTCCACCACAAATCCTCCGACCTGTCCATTATGACCTGATGGTACAAATCCCTAAATTTGTCACCAAAATTTTGATTACAACCAACGCCAACACCCATTATAGCACCTACACAGGACAGTGCAGCATAATTCTAGGGTAACACTAAGGTCTGACATGGGATAATAACTATTGCTCAATTAAATATTATAGCAGCATATATAGATTTTGATAAAATGATCTGAATTATAGTTTCAAATGTCTTAGGGAGGAACAAAGTCGTCACAGAAACATCAGATTTGGCCAACCCAAGTTTGCAATTTAGAATTGTTCCAAGTGTGTCAGTATTCATCCTAGCTATATTTTGGGGTTTTGATCACACTGACTTGACTTAACCAAAAAAATGGAAATTTCCAGCCAAAAACCCACTCACTTATGATTTAATGTTTTGACTTAATAATAACTTTGTGGGGGTAAAAAAATTTGAACTGGCGACCTTAACATTGGTCAGAGGAAGTTCGTAACAACAACAAGATTCCCAAGAAAGTAATATTTATACTTCACAAACTTAAACAAGTTCGTGGGTAAAAACAGTTCTATTCTGCATTGGATGTGGGCAGGCAGAATATCTTGAGGATACCTTGAGAGAATATTTGGAATAGGAAGTTATTCAAATCATTGAGATGGTAGATTTCGAACCACAATGTCTCACTGCTGCTTGTATTCCAAGTTTTGGCCTTGATTAAGCGATATTTGACCTCTAATTCACCAAGAGAAGCATCATCCTGATTAAAAAGAAAACAACGGAGAAGCAAGATACACTTTTTATAATGATTTTCAAGAAAAGTTGGTAGTTGAAGATAGATCCATCTTAATGAGGAGTGAAATGCTGCCTTTAATGTGACACTGTAGACCAAGAAAAAGGACCAATTGAAGTGTGAGAATTATGAATGTTTCAATTGCCAGCATGTTCAGTAAGGTGAATGCAGTTAAAACAATCATTAACTATATAGTGAAGCACACAGTACTACCAGAACAAGGACTTATAAAATTAACTTAATTATTTGCTCCAGCTAAGCTAATAGCATGGATGGTTAAGCTTACAATAACATCAATAGGACGCATAGGCCTGTAAAACTCAATAAATCACAACAAAATACAATTGATGAACACAAATTAATTGGTCACACACATCACCTGAATATTAATGAACACAGATTAATAGAGACAGATTTGTGCAATACATTTACAAGACACTGTTTAGCTAAAATAGTTTCACAGAATTCTTCAATGCTTCACTTAGACATAGTGAAAGCTCCTTCCACTTTATCATTAATCAAATTTAATTTGATAATCTTGGAGTTTTCCAAATTGTAGGCATGCTAATGGATGCTAGCCCTATCCATTTTGTAGTATTGCAAATCTTGACTGAGGAGTCTCAAAACTCTCCAAGCTAAGTAAATAACTTTTGAAATCCAATTGAAATTTAATTTCTTAATGCTGATAATACAAAACAGGACAATAGAGAAAATTGTGTTGATGAGATGTTACACCAGGAAACTGGACAAAATTGCAAATTAAAAGAAAACACTTCCGATGGACGTATTTCCTTTAAGAGTACCCAGGATTCCAAGTAATCCTTTTATTTTTCCACAAATACTGTATCAATTTCTGATAGCACAAATTATCGGTAACAATAATTTGCAATTTTATAGCTTACCAAACATGTTGCATATGTACTTCATAGATTCAGTGATACATAAGGTGTAAAATTGATATAAATTTTTTTTTCTTTCTCAATGCTGTATCATTTTTTGGGGGTTCTTGTAGGGATTTATAAAGTTTATTGAAGGCCTTCATAACACATGGACAAATAGTGGGGTGAGTGATGTAGTTTATATACATATATGTATATACAGCATAGAAATTTCAAAAGTACATTATGTTCTAGCAGAGGTACTAGGCATCATTAGGAAGAGGTGTGGTCTGACCCAAAAGTTAGTGTAGGAGGTGTCTATCCTGAAGAGTGGGTTTCATTTTGAAAGGTGATTTGATGGGTAAGTGATGTATCCAAGTGTGACCAAGCCTTTCACTGAAGGTTTTGCCCAAGCAACATTTTTTTAGAGAAAAAGGTGTGGCCAGGTGGGACCCATCCCCCAGAATGATGATGTGTGTATGTCAAGTTTTAGTCAAGTATTAAAAAAAATTATAATTGATTATTTTTTATATTATTAAAAAAAAAAAAAAAAAAAAAAAAGTTTTTAATTTTTTTATATATCCTCACACACCCACAGAAAGCTGTGTGGCCAGGTGGCTCAAATTTGTTGGGCTGAAAATTGGCATAAAATGTGTTTATTATGAAGAGTTAGTTTCATTTGGTGTGGTTTTTTGGGTTGTAAAGTGTATTTACATAAAGATGCACATACATTCATACTTACTAACTATTTCTAGCCTGATATGCTCAGAGGAAGAGGTGTTACCAGGTGGAACCCAACCCATGTCATTCCCAGAGTTGTGATGTGTGTGCTCGTGTGTGTGTGTGTGTGTGTGTGTGTGTGTGTGTGTGTGTGTGTGTGTGTGTGTGTGTGTGTGTGTGTGTGTGTGTGTGTGTGTGTGTGTGTGTGTGTGTGTGTGTGTGTGTGTGTGTGTGTGTGTGTGTGTGTGTGTGTGTGTGTGTGTGTGTGTGTGTGTGTGTGTGTGTGTGTGTGTGTGTGTGTGTGTGTGTGTGTGTGTGTGTGCGCACACGCGTGGGTGTGCCAAATTTAGGTCACTAGTACAAAGTGTTTCACCTGCACTATTTCACATGAAGTGGTGTAACCAGGTTGCTCAAAATTTCTGCTAAAAAACATCTTTGATGTAGGTTGTGTCTGTGTCTATCCTAAAGAGTGGGGTTTCATAAATGGTACTTTAGTTATAAATTAGACACACACACACACACACACACACACACACACACACACACACACACACACACGCACACACACACACAGATATATACATACATGCAAGATATTTTTAACTTGACATGCCCAAGAAAGATGTATTGTCAGGTGGACCCCAAGCTAATGTCGATCCCAGAGTAATGATGTGTGTGTGTATACCAAATTCAGGTCTCCAATTCAAGTGTTACACCTAAGTATCATTTTTGGCATTTTGAGCCTCGAACACCCACAGAAAGAGGTACAACCAGGTAATTCATGGTTTTGGGGATAAAATCTATTGTTGACATCGAATATATCTGCCCTGAAGAATGGGTTTCATTGGTACAGTGGTTTGGCAGGAAGTAGATACACTAACATGCAGAGTCAAGTAGTGTATGCATGCCAAACTTCAGGTCTGTAGCTCCAAGGAATTGTTTGGGTGAAGTGTATCATATCTTTCCCCCCCCCCCCCTCCCTCCCTCCCTTGGACACACAGAAGGAGAGATGTGGCCTGATATAGATACCAAAATCATTACCCTGGCCACACTGATTCCAAATATATTATATGTTCATGGGTTTAACTTGCAAGCTGTAGGAGCTAGAAGGAAGTACATTGACACCAGAAACTACAACTCTATCCCAAGTGATGCCTACCCTACACAAAAAGTGGAACAGTCTATTGATAGATTAATTTGGGCTGAGTTCATTACATGCAGGATCTGGCCCCATTGGACCCCCCTTTGGTAGCGTTAATTGCAGTGGAAAAGTGAAAATAAAAGGAAAGAGTCCTTCTTTATCCAAATTTTATTCCGGTTCTAAATGTTATTTTAATACTATCCCCCACAGACCCAAACTGTGCATGCCAAATTTTATCCCAATCTTCTCAGTGGTTGCACACAAATCATCGTTCATGTGAAATTCAAGAATATGTCAATTTTTCAGAATTACGGATATCTGTATGTCACTAAACTCCCCTTAAACGATGGCATTATTAAGGTATAAATCACTGGACATACAGCACCTCTACTTAATTTTGTATTATTACTCAGGTACACCCAACTGATAACCAAATTTTAGGGGATTTTTTTTTTTTTACGTGAAAAAATTGAATTTTTTTTTCATACAGGGCTTTCGGCTAATGATGGAAAAAAAATTTCTTATCATTGATAAATTGTTACACCACTTCATAGATTAAAATAAATATAAACTCAATCAGTAAGGAAGCAATACTAATAGTGATACAGTTGTTTTTGAGATGGTAAAGATACAGTAGAACCTCAGAATTTCGAACCCCAGAGTTACTAACTGGGCACTTATCCTAAATACTGAACTGAATGCAAACATGCTTATCTGCACATATTCTGTTCCTATTTAGCTGTTTCAATACTTCTTCCTGCCATAAAGTTCAAAATTTATTTAAGTACTGCCAACTTTATTTTTTCCTTACTTTTCTCATGCCCACAACCCAGAATTGTATTCACTGCAGCTGTTCTCTCTTCCTATACACCTTATTGGGGTTGTTTTCCTCAGTGAAAGGAGCCTAGAGCATTGCAGAAGCTGCAATTCTGGTGGAGGGTATTCTTAACCTAATGAAAACAGATGTACTTTTTTTGTACTTCCTGCCAGTAGGCAAGGGACAATTGTCCAGCTACATTCTGTGCGGTATGGGGAAAGCTTGTACTTTTCTTAAGAACTATATAGCTGAATCCCGATTCCTTCACCACAGAGCTTCAGGAATATCATAGGAGGTAACACCACTTCAGGAGGAGTTGGATGGCATCTGAAATATTGGAAATGAGTGAATATTGAGACATTTATAGCTATTTTTAAACAGGTAGAGTAAACACGAATGGAATTTAGTTTATATTGGGTTTATGCTAAAGTGCTGGTCAACCCCATATAGAGAGTGAAAGAGTTCTTTGATATCTATCTTCACAGTGTGCTAGTGCTGTGATAGGATAATAAATATCCAGGTACAAGGGAAGAGGATTGATTTCAGTTGTCACTTAAGTCACTGAAGGCAGTTTAGCCATTTTTGGCTCAGCACTTTTCGTATCCTTACATAAGTCTCTAATTGTTTTATGTATACATAGGGTCAACTAATTTCAGACTGTATGTATATTCTGACCAGATTTTACTCAGGGAAAAGGGTGATAGTGTGACCTGGAGCTATCAAGAATGTTACTGTGAAGGACTTTGCTAACTTTATCAATCATGAGGTGAGTAATTTGTACCATAGTAATGGAATTCACTAGTATGGAAATGACATGGAAAAACATTGATCTCTTAGGAATATCCTCAAATTATGATGAGAAAAAATCCAGAAATAAATGGCATTTTTCTATTGAGGGATAAGGAGTGGCATACAGCACGGCAGACCCTCTCACCAACCTTCTCTGCTGCTAAGATGAGATCAGTATGTCTGTGTGGTGAATTTAATATATCAATATAATGTGTTGTATTGAACACCTATTTCATTAATATTACAGGTACATTCTGAAAATATTATGTAGTCTGTATAAACTAGAAATTCTGTACATATATGTGTGTGTCTGTGTCCATCGGTGTGTGCATGTGTGTTCGTCATACGTCCCAACAAAAATGACAACTTGGAGAGACAAAAATCATGAAAAGTGAGATTGTAAGGGGAAAATAGGGACATATAAAGGGCGGAGGAACAATAATGGAGACAATTAAGTATGGTGATGCAGAATGGATAATGAGATTTTTTTTTTTTTTTTTTTTTTTTTTTTTTTTTTGCAAAAAAATAAAAACTAAAAACCAAAAAAGAACCCCAATAACAATATCGGAATATCAGATAACCAATATTGTTATACAAGGGTTAAGAAGAAAAAACAGCGACATGCATAGGATAAGCATTGAACTTAAAACTGTTAGCTTTGTTGTATTTCATGATAGCAGTCCCAGCTGTGTGGAGAAGTTCCTGTTACCAATATGCACACACTTCTTCACTCATAATAGGTTTCCTTCTTCAGAGACTACAGATGAAAGAGCAGATAAAGGCAAAAGCATATAATCCAGTGTCTTTTGAAGTGATGGCAAACAAAATTTCAGCTTTAGTGACTGACTCTTCAATAGAAGATGGCTTGAAGATTTCTTTTAAACTCAGATTGCTACCTGTTACCTTGAACATTTCCTGATGCTTAGTTGTTCTGAAGTATTAAAAAAAAAAAATTTATGTCATGTACTCCTCCATGCCCAATATTGATGTCAGTTCCCAAGGATCATAATGGGCATCGTAACTTGTTGGATCCCCTTTTACAGGTATTTATTCGGCAAGTTGCGTTCTTTTTGGTTCTTAATTCTCTAACTGTCCCCAATTTCTAGCCTCATGGGCCAGATCCTTTACCACACAGTAAAGTTGATAGTTAAACTTGAGTTCATGACCTTTCATTTTATTGTGCAAATTTTGACAAGGATTACCTCTGGACAAAGCAGGATGTGGGGTGAGTAAAGTGAGATTTAGAGCCTATTTTCTGGAATGTCCTGCCTAAAGTGGGACAGTTGGGACCATTTGTTCGTTTGTGATAGGCAGCCAAATGATTTGATGGATTTTGATGAAACTTTGCAGAAATGATTCTTGGGTGCCTGGATATGTTAAAAAAATAATAATCAGGGAGTGCGGTAGTACTCTCTAAGTAGGGATGATCACAAAAAAATGGTGGCCTCATTGATTAATACAGCATGAAAGCTTCACTTTCTCTGCTATGGCTCAAACCTAGGCTACAAAACTCACTTGCAGTTCATATAAGCTGCAACACAAACTACCAGGATAGTTTCTGTCCTCCAAATCAATAGCTAAAGTAGCGATCCTAGACTTGTTAAAACTACCAAATTTTTCTATCTTTCTTCTTATTATATATTTTCTTAATCATGCAATAGTTATACTAACAGCTTACTATTTCATTGGACTAGGTCCACAATCCCTTCATTTGCTTCACCTTGCTAGCAAACTGATGAAGTATATCCCAGACTATTAGCTGCAGTGTTAAGTTGAAGCTGCCATTTCGATCACCAATTTGTCTACGTGCACAATTTAAAACCAGTTCATGTGGAGGTTATGAATATCACTTAAATAAAATTATAAAATGGGGTGTAGCCCCAACGTTCAGATAAAAAAAACTCCAGCAAGTCTCTGTACTTCTACCACCATCAGAACTACACTTCCAAATCTTGAATGTAAGTCATTCTTTACCTAAATTTGTAACAGCTAGCCATAGCATTGTTATAGCTGGCTAACTGTTACTTCTTTCTGCATTTGGCAGTGACCTCTCTGATGCTCTACACTGCTGACAGTGAGTCTCTGTTTTTCTGAAGCTCTATGCTACCAACAGCAGCTTCTACTACTACTGCTACTTCTACTACTACTACTAGAGCCACATTTTAAAAAATATATCTGACAGTGTACAAAAACTAAAGGAAACAAGCAAAAGTAAAAAATATTTCTTTGAAATAAAACTGGTAAGTAGGGATGACATGTCAGCAAAAAGTACAGAAGTAAGAATTCTGTGACAGTGCATGTTACACAATTCCCTACTTCACCGATTTTGCATTCTCATGTAATGTGTAAGGTGTGATGCCGAAAGACTGCCACCTCTTCATTTTGCTCCTAGCTAGCTCCCTTACAATAATTACTCTTAGTTCACAGGAATTTTGCAACACAGACTGTCACACTGTCATGTAGAATTCTAAGGTCAGAGGAATCAGTGAAATACGGAATTTTGCAACATGCACTGTCACAGAATTCTTGTTTCCGCACTTTTTGCTGACATGTCATCCCTACTTACCAGTTTTATTTCAAAGAAATTTTTTTTACTTTCACTTGTAATAAAATGAAATAAATATAAAAAAATCAAAAAATAGTAATAATGTGAAAGTTGCACCCTTGGTGGGGAAAACAGGAATTCAAAGTTTAAAAAGAACACCTAAATGTCTGGAGGAATATAAATAAGGTTGGTAAGTATTCCAATGAGTAGCAGAGGCTTGATTTGAGCACAAATCTATGATAGAAGATACACCAGTGTGAGAGAAGTGAGTGGGGGATGGGATAAGTTAATTGAGGGGGAAAAGATAAAGATCAGAATTTGAGTTCATTTTTTTTTCAGAAGTGAAGACAGCAACGATATATCGAAATCACCCTCAAGAAACGTAAAGGATTGAGAGGAGGATAAGAAGAGTGGCAAGTAAGTGATCTAAGTTATCAGGTGAGGAGGGGCGTCTGGTACAGTATAGAAGTTTTGAAACTGTTTGTCATATTATTTCCATTGATGTTAATCCATATATTGGAAAATACTAAGTCCAGTCTTGCCAGTTACATAGTGTACCAATGCTGAAGGTAATAATTCTTGATGTGACATGTTTCACTTCGTTGAGGTGTACTAAAATCTGTATCACAAGGATGTGTCCATGTTTGTATTGTTGAGGGGTTCAACTCTCCCAAAATTGAATAAAGATAATTTTCAGTATTATCCCGTTCTTGTGAGGGTGAGTTTATATGTTCATTATCACTGTAATGAATGGTTCAATTCACCCTGTATAGAATAGGAGGAACAATTTGTAAGAATATATCCCATGGTCATAACCAAGATTTGATGAGGTGTGCTCTCTTTTTATTTATGAGGCGTTATTGGTTTTCCATGGAGTGCTGGTTATTACACTTGTAAGGAGTATTGGCATGACGTTTTGACTCAGAATAGGTACTGGTTTGGCAGTTAGACTGGGAAGGGTTGCTAGACTGGCAGTTTAACTTGGAAGAAGAAGACTGCTTCTGAGATACAAGGTCAGTATAAGAGTTAACAGTTTAGCAGCACGACAGAGATGGAGCAGGCTCTGTGAATATATAAACATATCATATTTAAATAATAATTCCTAGCCCTAGATGTATATATTTCCCTAATGTTAGGCTGGCTCTCACTTGTGTAGCCTGTGAGAATCAGGCAAGTTTGAATGAGAACTGGCTATCTGACATAAGCTCAGGGCAGTCCAACAGAGAAGAAGGCACTGTAAATACATATAGAATGTATATTGTTTTGTCCTATCACAAAAATAAAGCAACAAAAACCAGCCACAGCAACTAACAGCAACCAGCCACATCAAATAATAGCAACCAGCCACAGCAAACAACAACAACAACAAAATGCCAGCATTGGCATTAGCTAACAGAGTATTTGCATAATAAAAACTACAATAGCAAACCTTGCCAACCTTTGGAAAACTCCAGCCTTCACAGGGTACAACTGGAGGTTTTTTTGTTGTTTTTTTTGCGCAAGCATTTCTTAAACCTCTTTTGGTGGGGCTTAAGTCAGTGCGAGCATAAAGTAGCTGTTATATATATTTTTGACCCAAGTTTAGTAATAATACATTATGTTATGTACATCTGTACTTCCTCTGTTATCTCCAGATGACACCTCTGATAGTTGACAGTGTGAGGACTTTGGTGGAGATCTTCACGGATCATGCAGACTCTGGGAAAAGCTTCAAGTTCTTCAAGTAATGAATGAAAAGCCTCTATATACCAGTGTAATCTATGCATTTTTAATAATTATGCTTTAGGACCTATGGGAGTTTCACCATGGAAACCATCTTAGTCACTGTCTTTGGTCGAATAGTCCAACTCCAAAAAGGGGAATCTGATTCTCTGGCAGAATCAGCAGCTGCTCTAATTTCTGATACTAATGAGAAGAACAAATATTCCAAGGAACAAGATGTAATGACCTTAAGTGAGTCTAACAGTATGTAGTTGTTATGTTATTATGTTTTTGTCTTAGCAGGTAATCTTCCTTGGTTGTTGCCAGTCTTGCAGTACATTGTGCGGTGAAGTAAGATACAAAAAAGTTATACTTATATAAATGAGATGGCTGCCATGCTCATTAAAGAGCGTCGTAAGGAGAAGGAGTCCAGAAAAATATGTTGGCAACTTTTCCCTTACTCTATATCTCTTCCTCTTTAAATAGTTACTTTTATAAAATATCTATACCTGTGAATGTCAAGTTTCTGTCTGTCTGTCCGACTTCGACCTCCTCCCAGAGTTTTGGTCAGATGGCCTTGGTGTAATTTGGGTATCCTGACTTATTTTTACCACCAATTTTTTTTTTCTAAAAGTGGCACCCCTGTTGGGTAAAAAAATAATTCAATATTTCCATACAAAAAACAAACAAACCCTGAATGATTGTGGTGGAATGGTAAGTCTAGTGTTTCCAAACTGAAGGTTTGTGGTTCAACTCCCCCTCACTTTTTTTTCTCCTTTTTTTTCCCCTTCCCTCTTTCCCCCCCCCCCCCCTTTTCTTTGTTCCCTTATATTTCTTTGGTTTTCTTCTATCTTTTTCCTTATATTTTTTTATCTATCTTTTTTACTTCTATTTCTTTTACTTCTATCTTTTTCCTTATATTTTTTATCTATCTTTTTTCTTTATCTTTATACCTTCTATATATTCCTTGGCTTCTATCATTTTTTCCTTCTATCTTTTTTCCTTCTATCTTTTTCATCATCTTTTTTTCCCTTTATTTTTTTTACCTTCTACTTTAATTTCATCTATTTTTCCTTATATATTTTTTCACCATCTTTTTTTCATCATTTTTTCGTTCAATCTTTTTCCTTCTATCTTTTTTCCTTTTATTTTAATTTCCTTTTTATCTATTTTCCTTCTATTATATATATATATATATATATATATATATTTTTTTTTTAATCTTTTCCTATCCCTTTTTTTCCTTTCTATCTTTTCCTATCACCCTTTTTTTTCCTTTTTCTTTTTTCTTTCTTTCCCTTTTTTTTTTTTATTCCTTCCTTTCCAGTACAAAGGCAATGGTTTTATTCCCAATTGTGTATGTTTTTCACTCTTTTTCCTCCATTCCTTTTTTTCCCTCCCCTCCTTTTCCATCCCTTTTTTTCCCTTCCATTGAATGCCTGATAAAAGGAAACGTATGAGTTTGGGCCTTTTTTAATTTTTGGACTGTGCTTTTTTTTCCTTCTTTTTTTCCTTTGATTTTTTCTTCTTAGTGTAAATGATTGCATTGTGTTTGTGTAACCTAGTGTCCATCAATTATATCATGTTTGTTTAATTGTAGAGATTAGTGTCATTGATTGCATTAATTATGTTACTATCTACCTCTGTGTAAGTATTGTGGACTGTTGTCATAGCACTGGGTTCATTATCATCACTGGGCTGAAGGCAGGCAGCTTATTTACAGGAGCCAGTTCTGAAGCCCAGTAGTTCAGTACACAGCTTGAAAAAAAAATTACCCTAATTCAATAAACGTGTCAACTGGAAACTTATCAACTAAAATATATCAACTGAAAACCTATAAAGTAAAAATCCTGTTAACTGAAAACCTGTCAGGTCCAGACCTGTCAATACAAAACTGAAAATCCCTCACCCACAATTGGAGCAACTATTCAGGGCTATGCACCAACTTGCAGCCAATCCTTCCTAACCACGTGGAGCTCTAATTTATACATATGATGCTCCCCTCCTATTAAAGAAGGTTTGTTTGACAATAGTAAAGGATCTTATGTAGCTTATGAGTGCAGTAACCTTAGCACTTGCATGACAACACATACAATATGGTATTCATATCCCTTATGCATTACATACTTATCAACAATGGGTAATCTGCTTATTCATTTTATTCATTTTTTTTTAAAAGATGGATGTCCATTAATTGTATCATGTCTGTTCTATTATAGAGATTAGTGTCAATGTTAGTATTATTTGTGTTATTAAGTAACTAGCTATATGTAAGTATTGTGCACTGTTGTTATATATTCAGTTCATTACCATTATTGGACTGAAGACTGACAGCCTATTAAGTGAACCAGTTCTTAAGCCCAGTAGTTCATTACACAGCTTATAAAAGATGATTCTCCCTAAACAAGTAAATCTATGTGTAGGATTGAGTTGTTTTCACTGCCAAACCACTTAATCCATCAGGCTGAAATTTAGAATGTGGTCTTTAATACCTGGGTAAGCATTATTAGCCACAGTTGGGTATAGTTTTATCATAACCACGCCCTCAAAAGTGATTTGGGCTGCCGAAAGCTAATTAAAAGACCAATGAATTGGACTGAAATTTGGTATCTGTTATCCAAGTAACCAGGTGAACATTAGTAACCACATATGGGGGGTGACAGAGGGTGTATCAATGGATGTGGTTTGTCATAGCCACACCCACACACTGATGTAAATAAGGGTTGGCTTTAGGGCCTAAAACCCCTCCCCCACTTTTTTTTAGGATTAATTAAATTTAATTGGAAGAAATCGTTTTTATGTCCAAATATATTCATTCTACTACTATTTCCTAGCCCTAGACTAATAAATGCAGTGGCGATATATGCAATGGGGAGGGAGTCAGTTTCCATTTTGGCACATGATACGCAAGATCTTGATGGAATTATTTTAAAATATTCAAGCATTCATATAGACATCGATTTCTGACAATCTCTTTCAATATACTTCCAGAAGAGATCAAAATCATGATAAGATCTTACAGATTTAAGAGCTTGAATATTACTTTTGACAACAGTCGGATAGGTGAGAAAAAATAACTGAAATGCATTAAAAAAAATTTTTTTTTTTTCTAAATTGCATTTAGTATTTTCACATCATCTCAGAATCTTAGGAAGTAGCAGTAATTCAGCCAAAACTCTGGGATCTGGACCTTCGCATGCATATAAAATTCTTTTTTGAAGTGTTTGAAACAAATTGTCAACCATGCATGGAAAAGGTATTTTTTATCAAGTTCCATTCCAATGAAGAATCAACCATTTCCCATTTAAGAAGTAATTCTCATAATTTTAGCCTTCATGACAGTGTCTTTTGTGGCTTTCTTGGATTTTTCTCATGTCCACTGTAATGCTGAATGTATTTTAAAAGGGAAGCTGAAGCCTCTGCTTGAATTGTCCACCAGTCCCTTTTAACCTTTATACATCTTGGTGATTATTTATGCATGTATTTGAGCCCTCTTCCCAAGGAATAAAAAACAACAACAGACATTCCTACTGGCAAGGTTTTGCTCCAATCTTCACCTATGTCACCTAAAACCATCCTCAGGTGATCCCCCATCAAACCCTGAACATTTGAGCCTTTTAGGCCCTAGAATCTGGGAGGAGATAGCAAACAATTTAAGAAGTCAAGTAAAAATATTAATAGACACAGTCAGATTGGTCAAGAAGAGCAATCAAGTGCAACAAGATTTAATGAATCCCCAAAGTACTTACATTGCCACACCCACAGGAGAATATCACACTTTCCGGTTACATGCTTGACCAATCGGGCTGAAATTTGGCATTGGACTTCATGTGACCATGAATGTTATTTCCTTTCTGTGTTTGTGATTATGGGTGTGGTTTGGCCTATAAAATTAGTGTAAAAGTATGAATGCCAATACTAGCATATTTAAGTTGCTACCAGCAAATCTGGCTTTCGTTACTTATATCACTTTCATATTTCGCTGCACCAATACCATGCAGCAAAGCTGCAACAGGTCCACTCATATCCATAAATGTGAAAAGGCATGTGTGTGGGGATGGGTGGGTGGGTGGGTGGGTGCATACATGGGTGTGTGAAATGGACAGCCAAACAGCTGGATGGATATTGATGAAACTTGCAGATATGACCTTGGGTAACTACTACAGCTTTCCACCAAAAAAAGAAAAAAAAAAGTCTGAGAGTGTCACCCATGATGGAGGAAAGAGAATTATAAATTTTACATTTAAAAAAGCCTTAAAAACTGTGGCTTAGCAGATAAAGTACATATCTCTCACGCTAAAATCAGAGATTCAAATCTGGCCTAGGTTGATTTTCTTTTCCTTTTCATTTTTTCTTCCTTTTTTTTCCTTCCTTTTTCTTTTCCTTCCTTTTTCTTTTCCTTCCTTTTTCTTTTCCTTCTTTTTTCTTTTCCTTCCTTTTTTCTTCTTCTCCCCCCCCCTTTCTTTCCTAATTTCCTTCCTTCTTTTCTTCTTTCTCTTTATCTCTGTTTTTTTTCTTCAAATTTTCATATTGCTCAAATCATTAAGATATAATTTCAAAATTCGTAGATAGGTGAAAAAAACTAACACATGCACACCTAAATTTCTTTGTTACTTATTATATCAGGTACCTAAATATATTGTTATTTGTAGATGGTAACTCAAGTTGATTTTTTATTCATTGCATTGATTTGTTATTTATAGAGTTGATTTCTTGCATATAGATTACTGGCCTGAGTAGGATGAAGTATACTTGATCACAATTTCAAACATGTAGTAATTAGGGGGTTTATCATTGAATTATTTATTATTGCAATGTCCATTAGAAGGAAGACAACCTATTAAGAGAGGCTGATCTCTGGAAAATGTGGAGTTATCCTAAGCAGTTCAGCCAGAAGTAGTAAATTTTGGAAACAAATTGGGAGGGAAAAGGTCTTATTGGATAATTGTCAAATTCTTAAAATGTAGTAATTTCAGCAGGAATAAAGGATTCCATACAAAGTTAGACCATAGCCAGCTGCCCATGTAGAAGATAAGACTGGAAGGGAAAGCCTTCAAGTTTCTGAGAAACATATTCATAAGGCTGCAGAAAGTATCATGTTCCTTTCCAAGATTGCTCCATTCCAATTGCCACTGTTCTTGCAAGCTACATACGGAGAGAGAATATATGTGTCTACAATCCCTTCCATAAGATATTTTATCCCAGGAAGAACTTGAGTTTAACTGCCCCATGACCAAGCAGCTTGCCTGGGACACCAGCAGCACAAAGAATTTCTGGTTGGATGTGCATTCATACATGGATGGAATGAGGAGTTTTCCACTCCAATTATTCATCCTAGGTGTGCTTAAAATGTTCTGTCTTCCAATTTAGAGTGCGGGGTGCATAAGGCAAATATTGAGCTGTAATCTGAAAGAAAAACTGTAAATTGTTCTAATACAAATGCCTAATATGTGGTTTCAATACTGAATATAATC
Organism: Lycopodina hypogea; assembly: GCA_963969325.1. Classification (NCBI taxonomy): domain Eukaryota; kingdom Metazoa; phylum Porifera; class Demospongiae; order Poecilosclerida; family Cladorhizidae; genus Lycopodina; species Lycopodina hypogea. The sequence continues at coordinate 2,072,612 of OZ017790.1, forward strand.
TGTGTTTCTATGTTGGTGGTTTTTGTAGTGTTTCTTTTTTAAAGCGGATAATATGTAGTGATAAAAAGTAGTTTTAAAACTAGTGATTTTGATCTGAATCCATCTGATAACACTGGTCTTGAGTCATGATTTTTCAATAATATTTCTGTGAATGAAGATGCCTGAATTATATTTGATTGGATACTCTCTACTCAGTGTGGTTGTTCCTATTCCTATGGGTTTGTGAGGCTTTAAGTGCCAGAAGTGGTGCTTGGGCAATTCATGGACATAGGTTGGGTCACAGCTGTCCACACCAACTCTCCTACCCAACCAACAAAACCTTTTTCAGTTTAGGCACAGTCTACACAGTGGAAGATTTTTAGCAAAAAAAGAAGAGAAAAGATATCTCTTCCTGCGGACATGTGAAGTCAAAAATGCTCAAAAAAATGATACAAAATATTTATGGTTTCTATAGAGGGGCAAATTTATGGACCTAGATACCTAGAAGAAATCAAATAAAACTTGAAAATATTATGGAAATGCAATGTGTTAAGTCACTCTAGGCCAAACCCTTTCCTGTGGGCATGTCATCATATCTCGGGCAACACAGGATATACTAGCAGCACATACTCAACGTTCCCCAGGATATAATGATATGTTCAAAGGAAAAGAAGTGGCCTAATATGGCATATCTATCTATCTATCTATCTATATTATAAAGTGTGAATAGTCTGCCTGTCTGTCTGTTCGTCCATGTATCTGCGATTAATACTTGAAAGGTTTAAGTTAGAACCACAAATCCAAGTATATTTAGAATCAGTGTCTCCAGGGGAATGTCATAAGCATATCTATATGGCCACACCCATTTCTGTATTAAAAAGCCAAAAATGGTACTTTTGCCAGAAAAAAAAGGAGCTACAGGTCTAAAACTTTGGCATGCAAAACCAGCTAAGATCTGTATAAATAGTGAGTTTATCTACACTATTGCCAACTGGGGAGGGAGGGGGGGGATGGGCTTCTGGGTCTGTAGGACCACAAAACCTGGATTTATACATTTCCTAAGTAAACTTCCTTCATTCATGAATAACCATAAAGTTGTTATACAAACTACATGTAATATGATGCCAAATTATTATTACTCAAATCAGTTAAAAAAATCACTAGTTATATACTGAAACAGTTTCATCCAAGAAGTACATACCAGCCTTTTTAGCTTAGTGAAATGCAGGGACAGTTGGCAACAATGCAAGCATAACAGCAATTTGCTATTTATAGTGTGCCTCATAAATAAGCAAATGTTTATTTAGCTGTAATATTTACATGGTTAAGAAAGTTTAGTGGACTATATGCCATTTTATCTGCACTACAAAGATTTACTTCAACATATGATTGAAGCTAGTATTGAGAGTGGCAGTGGTAGCAGAAGTAAGGAAGTAATGAACGATGATGAGATTGTAGCTCATTCATTCACATTCATACTGGCTGGCTATGAGACCACTGCCAATGCTCTAACCTATGTCTCCTACCTGCTGGCCCTCCACCCAGACATCCAGGAGAATCTGCAGGCAGAGATAGACAACTACTATGATAATAACTCAGTAAGTGTGTCTAGAGGCTACAGTTGAGTAGTTTATTTTTGTTATTCTGTTGTCATGCAGAATGCTTCTCCTTACGAAGCCTCCACTGACCTGGAGTACCTAGACATGGTCATAGGGGAAACCCTTAGATTTTACCCTCCTGTTCCCAGGTAATAAACATCCACATTTCTTTCCTTTAAATATTGTGAAGTTAGCAAAGCCTAATATTTGCAGAATGACCAGAGTGTGCACAAGACTACTACTATAAGGACTTGATCATCCCTGCAAAATCGATGGTTATGATACCTAGTTTCCTGTTACATAAGGATCCAAATTATTGGGCAGATCCTGAAAAGTTTGACCCTCTGAGGTATTGGTGTGCATTATATTGTGCAAAACAATTTCAGTGTATTTTTTATTTGCAGGTTTACAGATGAAGAAAAGGCCAAGAGGCCTCAGTTCTGTTATTATCCATTTGGTTCTGGTCCATGTAATTGCATTGGTATGAGGTTTGTTTTCCTTGAAGCCAAGATAGCTTTGATTGAGCTGATGAAGAAATTTACTTTTATTAAAGCACCAGAAACAGAGGTGATTTTTTTTTCAGTGTCACTCCTGTGCTTGTTTATTTGTGGACATTCATGTGTTGTGTTATCTATATGCAGATACCTTTGGAAACAATGTTTGGTATTACTATGTATCCAAAGAATGGAGTATACCTGAGAGTTGTTAGTCGCTAGTAGTTAGTTTATGAATTGCTACTTTTTTATTTTCTATTTGTTCCTTCAAATGATTGAAAAAAGAAGTTTAATTACATCCCCCCTCTTCCCCCACCCCCACCCCCTCTACTACTTTGCCCTCCAAATATTGATTTGTATTAACACGTTGAATCTTAATAATCAGTTGGTTTTATAATTTATGAATAGAATGGTGTTTACAAGTATCATGACTTCTCTGATTTTCATTTTGTTGCACATGTTTTTTTTTGTCGTTCTTTTGCACATATATTTATTTCTCTTTTTTTAATCATAATTTTGAAAGAAGAAATTGTTTTGATGTGCTTAAAAATGTTTCAACTTATGAACCTCACCCCACCATAATTTACTTCATGTCGGTGGCTGATCTCATCCATGTATGATTGGGTAACTGACAAACAGTCATATGGTATCACTGTTCACAAATTGGAGTCCTAATACTAGATTCATAAAGCAAGATGCAAGGTCAGATAGCCTGTGGTCGGGTGGTTGGTTAACCATTTGTTCCTGTGTTGTGTGGTAACTGTTCCCTGACATTACAGCCAGCAAGGAGGATTGTTCTTGACACCAGCCAAGCATATGGATAACTTATTAGGGTCCTTAGCACCATTACCTGAATCTTCAACATTTCCCTCCCTTTTCACTCCCCCTCCTTTTATTATTGCCTACATTTCAGTACATCCTTAAAAAATTTGAGATCAAGTATTTCTTCAAGGCTCACAATATTTCCAAAAATTGGACCACAAATACAACCATTGTGAAACAACTGGTCTCAGCTAAGTTATGACCCATAGATGCCTGTGACTTTCTCCAACTGAATTTTATCATTATTAGCTTTTAAACCAGCCACCTGCAGTAACAAACTTATGCAGTTTGCTTAATGTAAATATACTGGGATTATTGACACTAATCTCATTAATCAAACAAACAGATATAATTAATGAACACTTCTGTAAAGGTAATATTCATTTTTGGCAGTAAAAATAATATTCATTTTTGGCAGTAAAAATAATATTCATTTTTGGCAGTTTAAACTACTTCTATCAGTGTGGCTAATAAAAAAAAAACCAAAAAAAAAAACACCCATAGACACACCAATCGAGAATAATAAAAATCTTCCAGTCATGTGGAGACCACATGCCAAAATACATTGAACTTTATCATTAGTTAGAATTTTCAGGATGCTATTATGTCACCAAAGTACACCCATTTATTAACAAAACTACATTCAGCCACCCCATCAGAATGAAGCCTTCACCAGGACGTGCAGTGAATTGTCCTATTCAATCCCTGAAAGTGTTGTGATAGTAGTTTGGAAGGAGTTTGAGTCACACATACAGACAGGCAAATACCATGAATTATAGTAATATTTTTAAAAAAAGTTTTTTAATACCCCCTTTTTTTTCCTTCTTCTTCTTCAACACCAATTTATTCTTTATATTAATATACTTTTTATCTAGCCATATACAATGGTTTTCTGTTGTCACTAAATTTTCACATTGATTAGGACAGCCAGGCCCAAATTATTCTGTATTATATAATTAATTTATTATGGTTGTGAACTCTCAGACTGTGATTTGATTGCCTGAGGGTTTATATAGTCTTTTAACCATGGAATGTGTTCATTGGTTATAAATATTGCAGTAGCATTGGTATAAGTCATCAACTTTAAACTGGTCAATAGCTGATGCACATATAGATAGATAGGTAGATAAATATACTAGCAGATTACTCAAGTGATGCCTACCCGATACCAGGATGATCTGGAAGGATGGAAAAGCTTACTGATAGATTGAGTATGTCTAAGTTTATGCTGGATGTGGCCCCCATTGGACCATTGGTAATATCCATTGTTATGGAAAAAGGAAGTCAAAAGGAGGGGAAAATTGAAAAAAAAAAAACAACCCAACTTGGTCCAGACTTTAACCATACCTATGCAATGGAAAAGATAAAGATTAAAAGAGTAGTCAGTTGGAGGGGACAGAAATGGCGAGAGAGGAGGATGAACACTAAGTTTTCAGTATTCAACATTGAGCTTGGTCCGCTATAATATCAATTCTAATACTATTAGGTTTGTGAAGTTTTACAGACAAAGCTTCCATATAGTTGTTAGCAGTATGTTCTTTGTTGGCCATTAGTGAATTTGGAGGGGGAATTTATGCTATTATTTTACCAGGCTGCTCACATTAGAAAGGATTATTCCAACAAGCATGCAGGCACGCATGCCCACACAATCATGTACACACATATTACAGTAATTATGTTTATATTCAACATCTACTTAATAACTTAATAACATATTAATGGTAATATGTGACTGCCTATATTACATGATAATAATAAATATGATAAATATAATTGGTAAGTCATTGTCAATTAAAGGTTTCAAGTAACATTTGAGGGTTAGATCTGAAGTACCCCTGTGAAATAGAAAATGCTAAATCATAACCAAAGCTATGTGATCGTGAGAGATAGAGTGTGAGTGGTCATTCAAATGTCCTGCATGTACCATTTTTCTAAAGCTCCCCCCCCCCCCCCCCCCCCCCCCCTTTACAAAACCCTGGATTGCCTCTGCAGTAATGGGATAAAAACCTGTAATGATTTTAATGGCTTAGTGAGGATTGAATATTTTGGAGATAATATTTTTTCTAATAAAATTTAAACCTTTGTACATGGACACATTCATTTTGGCATGCACACACAAGTTGACTTTGAGATTAACATTGGCTAGGTCCCTGTGGTTTGATTAGTTTTGGAATAATATTGCCAGCAGCTGCAATTGTCATATTTTGGGCAACCAGTGCCTTGATTGTTGCAAGCGAAGCTGCATGTGGCCTCTGGTACTCCATTATGTACACATTTAATCGATATTTTGGTTCATGCCAATGGATGGATGGATGGATGAAGGAAGGGATTGAAGGACAGAGGGAGGGACAGACTAACTGATTGGATGGACAGATGCAGATGGATGGATGGACACATGCATGCACATATGTATGCATGCATGCAAGTCAAATGTATGTATGTATGTATGTGTGTCCATCACAATGACTGAACCAACCCTTAGACTGACAAAACTGTCCGGGTTTGCTCCTGGCACATCGAAAATGGTTCTAGGGTAACAATTTTGGGGGCCACTACCCCTGGTGGGGGAAATAAAGAATTGCAAATTTCCATCCCTTTATTTTTTTCCTTGTTTTCAATCCTTTCTTCTCCCCTCCTTTTTCCTTCCTTTTTTTCTTGTATTTTCGATCCTTCCTTCTCCCCTCCTTTTTCCTACCTTTTTTTCTCTCCCTCTTAATTTTTCATCCCTTTTTTTTTAACCTTACCCTCTTGCTTTTCACATTCCTTCTTTCCCCACTTCCTTTCACACCAACTAAGGTTTTAGGCTCAAAAGTTTTGGGGTTAAATGTATAAAAGGGTGGTCTTGGGGGGTATGATTTCAAGTGTGATTTGGGGATGTGATTTCAAGTGAATAAAATAAATGAAAATGTGGATTTGGCAAAGGATATTCATGCATGCATGCATGTCACCAACTCTCACATGTATGCAGGAATGCTACACATAAGCAGGCAGACACACACTCAACAGGAAAGAATAGCCTAAAATGGCCATTTTAAGCAGTTAGCTTGCCATTCCCTGAATAGGTCAAATTATAATTAAATAAGTACACCATGGCATCCAGAGTATGATTTCATATTTTTGAGCTCTATATGCCTTTACAAGAATGACAATTAATCCAGAGTGCAAGCTATTAATATAGAATTTTTTTATAACATGACATAATTTCATGATGTGGTATTATTTTCCCTTATCCCTGAAATTAAAACTTTTATCCCTGAAATTAAAACTTTTATCCCTAAAATTAGTTCCGCCCAGTCTGTCCCTAGTTTTTTCCCTCTTGTCCCCTAAATTTGATATTAAGCTTGGCAGCTATGTCATTAGAATGTTGTTCTCCAGGGTAGCACAGTACCTTCAACAAAGTGCGTGAGAAGCCTTCCAGACCTGTATAATACTCTTGAGTTGTCTCGGCAAGACAGACCTTTTAACGGAGGGTCTGACCCTTTACCAAATGGTCTGGCTTGGCGAGACTACCATTGAGAAATTTAAGGCTCACCCACGCTTTCATTTTGAAATTTTTATTTTTAAAAATGAGATGCGGAACATGTGACCTTGTAGCACTCTTTAAATATATATATATATATGTATATTAATTATTCAAAGCCACAAATTCACTATTTGCTGTTCATCTGGACACATACGAGATGATTGGTGTGTTTCTTTTTGCGATGATCTTTATTTGCATTTGCGTGACTGCTGTCGCATACCTCTATTACAAGTAAGAAATGGCTTAACCTGGGCTTGGAATCAGTCCAACTCTTTTCTTTGTCGCAGGTTTGAGTACAAGCCTTATCAGGTATTACGCATGGCTGGGATCCTGGGACCTGCTCCTTCTTTCTTCTATGGCAATCATCAACAGAGAATGCTTGTGGTAAGCTAGCAAATGCATACTAAGACTTGCATTAATGTTAAAATTTGCATAGTTAACTGTGGCACAGGGGTCAAGGAACACTTGGAATGTTGGTGGGTGGGGGCAGCACACATCCATACATTTTGACCAAGAATGGATTTTTAACAATTGTTTACTGTATGGAACCTCCAAAGTTTGTTGTTCAACTAAGTGGTTATAACTAAGATTTAACTGTGTGGAAACCCAGTGGTTACAAATATGTACTTTTTACTGTATAAACCCAAAAGTTGTTAATTTAGTCTCAACTTTAACGTTATTTGAAGTGTTTTAAACAATTATTTTGTCTGTTCCAAAGCAAGCGCTGCTCTAATAAATATTATATCAATTATTTGCCACAGGTCTTAGTGCATACCGCTCTTGTGATTCTTCATCTGGTAGAGAGAGATGTGGCTGTGGTTAAGGTTAATATAGAGAATAGAATCATGAATTCACTTTCAATAGTCACATCCACCTTGCATCTCTGACTTGTCCTTAACCAGTTGAGGTAGAAAAGATGCAGATTAGGCCAACAGAATGTGGACAGGATGAATGAGATGATTTAATTCCATTATTTACTATTGCCCTGTCTGTATATTCCTGTGATCAAGTAACCAAAAAAAAAAAAAAAAAATTAATTAATTGAATTTTCTGTAATATACTTCAATAATTGTCCTTCTGAATAGATGATCTATCTTTAGAACAATTTAGGTGATCATTAGAAGTACCAACACCATATGGTGATATTTGAGCCAATTTAATCAATACAATGATATAATTAAGACATTCCAAAGATGACTAAACATTGAATGACATCACTGAAGAACACTGGACTCACGCAGATATAGAAATGTTGTCAACATATTTAATCAGGTGGTTCACTACGAGTTCATTATTGCATCAGCACAGCTCTTGTGACCTCTCTGCACAACTTCTAAGCCATATTAACATCAAGTGGGATTTTTTTGTGAACAATGAATGATGTAATAAGGGAGAATCAGTGTATATTATGTGTATTATCGTCTACTCTTGCTTCTTGGTATAGGACAAACTATACCCATAGCATTGCAGCTCAAAGTCTCCTTGATGACAGGGAGTGGAACTTGCTAACTTTCTGTACAACTTTGATTCTGAACTGGCTCGGTATAATTTCTACATCTTGAAAGAATAGTTGCTATAATATCTTTATACCACTTGTTAAACTGCATTTTTCTGATAGCTAATCTGTTGATCCTGGACACCATGTTACTTTTGACTGATTTGACATTCCTTGTGTTTTTACCTCCAGCCCTTTCTGGTGTTACATTTTACTGATTGCCAGACAAAAGAAGTCTTCCTTCCTTACTCTCTCCTAGTCCACTGAACAGAGATGGATTTTTGCATGTTTCATAGAAATGCCTTCTCTTCTCATTGCAAGATTTCCTTAGTCTATGCTTTCCTTTATGCCTTGAATTGACTCAGTATTTTGAAATAGAGTAGCTCATTGTGCTATTTTGCCAATGCTATGTTGTGGTGACATATTTAACACCACTTCTACAAGGTTAGATGAGATAGTCAACCACAGCCCTCATCAACATCTCCAGGACAGGTATATAGGTTGTATGGTACATGTGTAATGAATACTTTGTGGTGTCACCAGAATCATTTTTTAATCTTGATAAGGGAATGTGGTTCTGTATTCATGTAAGAAGCAAATCTACTGTAATCACCACCTACTTTTCTTTGTCGGTGCTCTTTTATCCTGGCAGACTTTGTTTCAATAACAATATTGCTAAATTGGTTCTATCTATTGGACTGAATCTGGATAGGGTAGTTGGGGTCTGGGTGTATTCACCCAACTTGATGCAAGGTTGAAGGTCAAATACATTTTTGATGACACTGTTCTTCTGACCTCCCATTTAATGATGAAATTCTCCCCCCCTCCCCCAAACACAAGCAACATAAAAATATTCCTGCAATCATCAGTATGTCTTGGCAGTAGGTCCTTAGCTGAGTCTTTAGCTAAATCTGAAAGGTGGCGGCAGAGACTGTGTGAGTTCAGTTGTACTTGCTATTGGAGTGATAGCATTCTAATAGCTAGTGCATGTCATGAATCATACAATTGGTTAATATGATTGGTTATGATGTTGCTATCAACCACTTCTTCTTATTTCCTCCCCCTTTTTTAATTAATTATTTGTTAAACATTATGCCTCTGTGAATGTGAGCAGAGTAATGTGAATGTGAGCAGAGTAATATGAATGAATGGCTACCATTGTCCACATTTGCATCAATTTTGCAAGAACTCAAACTGCATTTTTCCTATTTCCCCTTACCTTTAATATTTAAACTTTATTTTCAAATTTTTGTGTAATTGGGAATGTGAACAGGGAAATATTACTAAAAACCACCACTGTCATTATTCACATAAATCTTGCACAAACTCAAATTGCAACTTTAATAAGACTATTGAAAAGCCATCCCTACGGGCTGTTTTTCAGCTCACCTTTAGTGGGATGTAGTTACAAAAGTGTCTGCTTTGAAGACATGCGTAGATTTTAAAACGAAGTGAATAGGTGATTATATCATTTCTGGAAGTACCATTTTTGACATTATTAGCCTTACACACAAAGAAGAAGAGGTGTAGCCAGATGGGACCCATCCTATGTTATTCACACAGTCAAGTTGTGGCTGCATGCCAAAGTTTTAGGCCTTTAGTTTCATTTTTTCTGGCAAAAGTACCATTTTTAGCTTTATTTTGAATACAGAAAGTGGTGTGGCCAGATGGATATGCTTATGACATTCCCCTGGTGAATCTGATGGGACCCACCCCATGTTAGTCGCAGTCAAGTTGTGTCTGCATGCAAAAGTTTTAAACCTGTAGCTACATTCTTTTAAGTGGCAAAAGTATTTTTTTTTTTTTTTTTTTTTTTTTTTTTTTTTAATAATACAAAAGGGGTGTGGCCATATAGGCATGCTCATGATGTTCCCCTGGTGACACTGATTATATATATATGTATGTATGTGTGTATAAATGTGTATGTATGTATATGTGTATATATATGTTTATATGTGTGTGTATATATATATGTGTATATATATATATATATATGTATATATATGTATACATATGTATGCATATATATATATGTATATACTAGCAGCATATACCCAGCGTTGCCCAGCCAATTTCAACATCAAACATTGTAGAAGCCACTTAAATTTTAGCCTGGTTGGCCCTTTAATTAGCTTTATGCAGCCATGACTACATCTGTTGGTGTGGCTAGTACCAAACCACACACATTGCCACATCCAATTTTAGTTAATAATGCTCACCAGGTTTCTTGGACTCCATATGATCAATTTAAGCCTGATTAGTCCATAAATGAGTTTTTGGAAGGCTTAATGATATCCTATGGGTGTGGCAATGACAAAAACCACAACCATTGACACACACATGCTCATCCAGTTTCTTGTAAGTCTCATTCAAAATTTCAGTCCGATTGGTCGTATGATTAGCTTTTAATAGGCAAAATAACTTACAGTGGGTGTGGCTAAGGACAGACCAAACCCACATCTGGTTAATATTGCATTCCCTGGTACTTGGAGACCACACGCCAAATTTTTTCCTGATTGATCATCAATTAACATTTTTCAGCCATAATACCTTCCTGTGGGTGTGGCTATGACAACACTACACCCATTGCCATGCCCACATGTTTAATAATGTTCACCTGGGTTTTTAGAGAGTACATGCCAAATTTCGGCCTTTTTAGTCCCAAGCGTTTAGCCATGATGCCTAGACGCATATACTCACGAACCAAAATATATATATTCCAGTGTGTTCATGATCTAACTCCTTTGGTCCAAGCGTTATTTAGTATATATTTTTTAGCACTTTTTCGCTTTACACACCAATAGAAAGTGGTGTAACTAAGAGGGATTCTGCCTGTGTCACTCTAAATGTCAAGTTGTGTATGCATACCATATATTAAGTCTGTTCCTCCAAGGGTTTGTCTCGTCAAAATACCATTTTTGGCTTTTTTTTTAGCCTGATATAAAAACAGTAATGAGTGTAGTTGTATTCATGTACTTAAAACATTCCACAGATTATATTGATTCCAAATATATATGGGTTCATGGGTCTAACTCCCTTGGTGTTTTTTGTTGCTGAAATACCATTTTTGGCATTTTTGGCCTTACACAGGGAATGGAGCAGTGTGGCCAAGTGGGACCCAGCCCATGTTACTAACAGAGTGAAGTTGTATAAGCATACCAAATTTGAAATCTGTAGCTCCAAGGGTTTTTCTGGCAAAAATAACAGTTTTGGCATTTTCTCATTACCATGGTAACCATTTTCCGAAATTTTTAGCCCATGTTTCAAGTTGGGTCAAAATCTATCATCATGCCAAGTTTCATAGAAAATTATCCACAGGTTTGACCAGAATGATGGTACAAACAGACAGACAGAAAGACGGACAGACACACAGACAGACACACAGACAGACACACAGACAGACACACAGACAGACACACAGACAGACACACAGACAGACACACACACAGACAGACACACAGACAGACACACAGACAGACACACAGACAGATATCTCCTTTTATATATATATATGTAGGGTATATATGAATGTATGTAATATATGTATATATTATGTTGTAAATATGTATACATACATACATACATACATACATACATACATACATACATACATACATACATACATACATACATACATACATACATACATACATACATACATACATACATACATACATACATACATACATACATACATACATACAAGGAGATGTCTGTCTGTATGTTTGTACCATCATTCTGGCCAAACCTGTGGATGGATTTCTCTGAAACTTGGCATGATGATAGCTTTTGACCCAACTTAAAACATGGGCTATAAAATTCTGAAAATGGTTGCCATTGTAACAAGAAAAAGCCAAAAATGGTATTTTTGCAAGAAAAGCCCTTGGAGCTACAGATTGAAAACTTGGTATGTATATACAACTTCACTCTCAGAGTAACATTAGCTGGATCCCACCTGGCCATACCTCCTACTTACCCTGTATAAGGCTAAAAATGTCAAAAATAGTATTTCAGCCATAACGCTTGAACCTAGGGAGTTAGACCATTGAACCCATCTATATGTGGAATCAATATAATCTGGGGAATGTTACAAGTGCATGGAAATGACCACACCAATTTCTATTTCCATGTCAGGCCCAAAAGAGGCCAAAAAAATGGTACTTGGGCCAAACAAACCCTTGGAGCGACAGACTTGATATATGGTATGTACATACAACTTGACTTTGGGAGAAACATGGGTGGGATCCATCCTGGCTATACCTCTTTCCATTGGTGTGTAAAAAAACACTTCCGAATAACGCTTGGACCAAAGGAGTTAGATCAGCAAACACACATTAATATATATTTTGGTTCGTAAATATGTTTGTGTCTAGGCATCACGGCTAAACAATTGAACCAAAAAGGCTGAAATTCGGTATATACTCTCCTATAACCTGGGTGAGTGTTATTAAACACATGTGGGCATGGTAATGGGTGCAGGTCATAGCCACACCAATCAGGCAAAATTTTGGCACGTGGTCTCCAAATACCAAGGAAAGCATTATTAATCAAATATGGGTGTGGTCTGACCATAGCCACCGGAAATTGTTTTAGCTATTCAAACTAATGAAACAACCAACCAGAATGAAATTTGGAATGAGACTTCCAAGAAACTGGGTGAGCAATACTGATGACGTGTGTGTGTCACTAGGTGTAGTTTGGTCCTGGCCACACCCATAGGACATCATTATGCCTGCCAAATACTCATTTATAGACTACCCATGCTAAAATTTGGCATACCGAGTCCAAGTAATTGGGTAAGCATTATTAACTACATGTGAGTGTGGCAATATGTGTGGTTTGGTATTAGCCACATGCACTGGAAAATTTTTTGGCTACCCAAAGCTAATTAAAGGGCCAACCTATGTTTCATGTTATATAGTTTAACATACATTTTACTAACCCTTGAGTATAGTTTTGTTACATTTCCGCATCATTGCGCATCAGCATCATTGCACATCAGCATCATTGCACATCAGCATCATTGCACATCAGCATCATTGCACATCAGCATCATTGCACATCAGCATCATTGCACATCAGCATCATTGCGCATCAGCATCATTGCGCATCAGCATCATTGCACATCAGCATCATTGCACATCAGCATCATTGCACATCAGCATCATTGCACATCAGCATCATTGCACATTAGCATCATTGCGCATCAGCATCATTGCACATCAGCATCATTGTGCATCAGCATCATTGCACATTAGCATCATTGCACATTAGCATCATTGCACATCAGCATCATTGCACATCAGCATCATTGCACATCAGCATCATTGCACATCAGCATCATTGTGCATCAGCATCATTGCACATCAGCATCATTGCACATCAGCATCATTGCACATCAGCATCATTGCACATTAGCATCATTGCCATGAACAGGATTGCAATCAGGCACTGTTCAAGACACTTTGTAAAGCATTCTGTCTTTGTGATAGAAAATTAGTATTTGCAGACAAATATGGACTCTCAAGGTAATACTGTGGCAATGAATCCCAATTCCAACCCTTGATGAACTGGAAGACCAGAAACAAAATATTTGCATTGAAAATCAGTGTTGACCCAGTTTCGATAAGTACAGAATGGCTTGTTATCTGCAACACCAAAATTAACAAAATATATCTGGCCAAGGCTGACACATAACAATAATTTTCCATTTTCTATATCACTGTCTAGAATTAATTTTTCAGTGAATTGATGCTTTTCTCATTCTTGCATTAGCAAACAGTGCTCATGCAGTGCTTAAGGTCGACCATGAAGATAAGTTAGTATATTGTTGTAGCATCAGTACGAACTGATCATCTTATAATTTTGAAACAAATATTTCTGTTGAGATTCTGGAAGTAAATCATTAACTAATATGTCAACTGGTTGTAAAATATTCATATTTTTTCTTTGTGGTATTTAGAAATATTTAAAAATTTTATTTTGGGACTCAACACCATCACTGGTTTCCACAACTGCATGGAAAGTAGAATCAACTATACTTCTAAAGTCATGCACATGGAAACAGAAATATGCATCATTGTTAGTATAAGTATTTTAAAATGTCTAACCTGTAGAATTCCTAACCATTTTGATTGTAACCACTCCCGAACTGCATAATGAGAAGACCAGACATCAGAATTCCTTAAAAGAGAAAGAGCTTTTTGAAAGTAGTGGTCAATTGGTAGACTTTCATCTAATGCTGGTAAGGGTGCATGAGTGCAATCATGGAGCAATTGTAGCAAAAAATAAATTTCCGCTTTTTTTTTTTTTTTTTTTTTTAGGAGACCATTCTTGAGGTCATTTGTCCAGCGTTCCCAAGCCTGTTCTCCATAATAATCACACAAGCAAACCCTGATTTGGGGAAGCACTTCTTTAATAGCCAATAACTCAGCTTCAGAATATTCACTCATAAAAAATGCATGTTTCCACGTTGAAAACCACTTATTTTATTATAGAAAGTGCTTCAGTGATCTCATTTGATGATTCTAATTAAATGATGAATTCAGCTACAACAACATAGTTGACACTGGTCTTCGCACAGAAGAAGAATAGTAGTACTTCATACTTTTTTGTCTATATACTAAACTCTGGCAAGTTTGCTTGTATTTGCAGTGGCCAATTGAATTTCATTCACGAACCTGGCTTCATTACTAGCTATAGACATTAATAGTTGCATTACCTGGTGGTCAATAGCAGATTTTAACTTCACACTTCAACAGTGTTTGGCCCTCCGACTTCCTTGTACCGTAAGATGTCACAGTACCTCAGCTATGCTTAGAAAGAACAGTATCAATATTCTTCACATAACTCACATAATTGTTACCCCTTCTTGGACAGCCCTTCTGCCCAAGCAACACTAGCAGGTTGTGCTGAAACTTCAGACATGCCAGGCATGTTTTGGGGGAAAAACTCGTAGAAGAAGGCAGGGCTCAAAAGCCACTACAAAAATTATTAGTGTTCAAAAACCACCACAAAAAAAGTAACAGAACAGCCACAAAAGAGTAAAGGGTTGGCTTGGAACTTGGGATAGTCGTCATGAATCATCAGGACGATTCCATTGGATATCCTAGGGTCCAATCCATCAAGGGCATGGAATCTAGTCTGCTGAAATACGATATCCCAGAGTAGAAAGATGAACAAGAGCTAGACATGACACACTCAGGCCTGCAATGCACCTTACCATTGCCCAACAGGTCCTTCCACACTTCATCTTGTGTGCCTTCTCAGTCAATATTTTTTTACCAATTGTTTATTGCTATAGCATTACAAACCTTCCCCATGACAACCCAGATTCTCCTTTCTGACTAGCTGCTGTAAAAGTGAGAGCAGCTTGTTGTCTTCTTTCTTGTTATTATCTTTAGTCCATTGGAAGTGAAAGATTTGAACACAAGGTGACCAGTATCAGCCGAACTGACTGTAATTAAATGGTTTGGGGGTTTGGTATTAGAAGTTATTTCCACCAACGGAGTGGAAGATAGATATGGTTGCTGCAAGTATATCTAAACCGAAGTGTGTGAAATTTTCTGTGATAAAAAAATAACAACCACGTTTTATGAACATTAGTCCACATTTATATAATGTGTAGTGGTGTTTGTTTACACACTGTAGCCACAGATGTTGATTTCCACAAAACAACTGAGGTTTAATCGAAGCTCATAATAGAGATATTTTAATTTGATGGATCAACCTTTCAACGTAATCCAATACCAAACCTTTCATATGATAAAGTGATGACAATATTCATGGGTGGATCTCGGTTATTATTAAAGGAGGGGGTTTGAAGCCACACCCCAAAGCACACCCTCTAATGGAATGCATAATGAGCTCATCAATTATCTTTGAAAATACTGTGGTTCAATAGTGGAAAACATCAATATTCAGTACAATGGTTACGTCAACATTGAATCTTTTTTTTTTTTATAAGATCGTTAAAATGTCATTTTTATAACCCCTTCATCACGGTGAAAGTCAATCATACTATAATTCATGTAATGTGTGAGTGTCTCTCTGTCTGTCTGGTAAGAAACTAGAGCACAGTATACATGAAAAGGAAGAATAAGCTGAAAGATGATATTTTGTCACTATTTTGTAACCATATAACTTATACAATTAGTAAGTTACTAGCAGGTATACCCGGCGTTGCCAGGGCCGATGTCAACATGTAACATGAGTGAAGCCACTGAAAACACTATTTGTAGACCTTGTGATTTCATTTAAATAGCAGCAGCTATAAGGATGGGAAAGAAGAAAAGGAGGGAAAGGGGGTGGGGGGAAAAGGGAAAGAGAATAGAAAAAGAGGGGAAGAAAAATGATGTAAGGAAAAGAAGAAATAAAGTTCCTGGCCTGGATTCAAAATTATGGCTTAGAAAACCTGTGCCTTAACCATTGGGCCATAATTTTTTAAGGTGTTTTTTTTTTTAATTTATTTATTTTTTATAACAAATTTGAATTCCTCTTATCCCCCACCAAGGGTACACTTTCGGGTATACCAATCCTTGCCTATACCAATTTCACAATAAAACATGATTAAGATACTTAAAACACCATTTCTAGACATTGTGGTTTCTATCAAATCAATTTATATACAGAAGGTAAAAAGGAAAGATAAAGGGGGAAAGAGATGGAAAGGGGTGGAGGGGGGGGGGGGGGGGGGAGAAGAAAAAAGGATTGAATGAAAACAGCAACACCAGCAACCCAGACCTGGACTCAGTAGCTCCCACTAAGTAAACCTGTATCTTAACCTTTGGGCCATGGCTTTTGTAGATTGTTTTATTTTTCGCATAACAATTTTTTATTTCTTTTTTCCCCCACCAAGGATTCCATAGCTAGCATTGCCTGTGCCAATGGCAACATGAAACATGGTTGAAGCCACTCAAAACACCATTTCTAGACCTTGTGGTTTCGTTTAAATAACGGTTGCTTATATGTAGGCATGCAACCAGCTTTGCCCATTGATTTTCAAAACTATTATTCAAGTCTAGTCAGCCTTAAAGTTAAGTCTTTTGACTGAAACTGAACCCCTTCCTCCCAGATTTTGTTTATATATATGGCTGGAACATGCTACCACAGAGGTGAACTTATTAGTTGGGGAGGGGTGGGTGTTGTGAAGAAGAGTAGAGTGTAAGGGGGGAAAAAAAATAAAAAGAAAAGGAAGGAAAAATGGGAGAGAGGAAGAAAAAAAGAAGGTAGGGCCCTAGCCCTAGGAAGATCATTTATAGTTTTATCACTATTGAAGTATGATATATATTTCTTTATGGATGATACTTTCAGTGATGCATGAAGGCTTTTAAAATTCATAATTTTTTCCTTCTAGTAATTTTTTTTTTTTTTTGGTTCGTTTTTTTAATTTTTTTAAATTCTTTTAGGGATTTATGAAATTTAGCGAAGGTATTCATGCTACATATGGACGAATAGTGGGGTAAGTGATATATTTTTTGATACATATTTCTTGTACAAAATAATCAGAGGTATGTTATGTATAAATACACATGAAAATAGTTTTAATGTTGTTGGGGTTTTCCTGACTTCATGAGATGGTAACAGAAGAAGAGAAAAGGAGGGATGAGGGGGATTTTAGTTAGCTATCCTAATGGCATGGAACATGCTTGTGTCAGTTGCACTTAAACCTTGCTCTCATTTCAGCTGTTTTTGTTTGTATCTACTGTACTATAAAACAAAAAATACAAGACAAGCAAATAGAAAAAATTTAGATAAATCAAAAGGATAGTGAAATTCTAAATTTTCTATTCTAGTGGAGCATCCTTGAACAGCATCCCCAGAAAATATGCAGTAGTCTTACTAATCTCTAGAATAGTTATTATGTGTGCATGCCAAGTTTTGAAATTCTAGGTACTATGATTTATTCCTAGTACCATTTTTTTGGCGTTTTCAGATTCACACACCCAGAGGAAGATGTGTTCCTAGTTGGCCTAATTTTTTTTGGCTAAAAACCGTACTAGGTGATGGACATATCTGTCCTGAGGAGCAGGTTTATTTGGTTTGGTGCTTTGGTTGTAAAGTGGATCACGAAAATACTGAAAGGGGAAGAACAGGGGGAATGGGGTGGGAAGCTCAGTCCAGGGATTGAACTAAAATTTCTGCATGGGATACTGGTGCCTTAATCATTAGGCCATGGTTTTTGAATGATTTGTTGTTTTTTTTTTGTTTTTTTTATGGAAACTTCAGAATCATTTCTCCCCATCAGGGGTGCCACTGTTGGGAAAAACCATCCTTGAGATGCCCACATTATACCAAGAAAACGTGGGCTTCATATGACCTAGTGGATGCTCACAAACAGACATTTATCTTTACTAAAAGAGTTTGACAACAAAGAAACTGGTTGCTTTTTAGAGATTCTAGGAAAGTACTTGTCCTACAGACAGTGGCCATTAGCACAATGCTTGGTATTGGAAAGACGATAGGAAGAACATAGTACTGCATATTGAAGGTATTGCTCAGCCTATAACCACCCCCTTGGGAGATGGGGTTGAAAAACTCCTGACAATTGAAGCATTCTTTCTTTTTTTTCCTTGTCTTCTTTCCCTCTCCTCTTTTTCACTTTCTTTTCTTCTGTGAAATCATGGTGAAAAGGGTTCTTGTTTATTTTGGCCACACCTCTTCCTGTGGGTATATTAGGCTCAAATGTTAGAAATGATACTTGGGCCAAAACCCTTGCACCAATATGCCTGAAACTTGCAATGCACATTCATCATGACTCGAGAAGCATAATGGGCTGGATTGAATATATGTGAGAGAAAGAGTGTGGGTGGGTGGGTGGGTGCGTGCGTGCAACCGACCTTTTTTAAAACCAAAAATACTTTTTTATGCCACCTGGCCACAGTTCTTGCTGTGGGTGTGTGAGGCAAAGAATACAAAATATGGTACTTGGATGAACACTCAGATAAACACTTGCACTTACAACTTGGCATGCACACGCACACATCATGACTCCATGAGCTACATGGACTGGGTTCTACTTGAACACACCTTTTCCTCTAAATGTATCATGCTAAAACGAGTTTGTTTGCATGCATGTCTATGTATGTATATATGTGTGTATGTATGTGTGTATATATGTATGTTAAACGTTCGACACCATACTAAATTGCACCAGAGTTTGTCATCAACTGCGGGACTCTGATGTTACTATGGCAGGGGGAGTTCTCCTTCCAGTAAATTTCAGATCTTGGAGAGGCTGAAGGTTGACATGCACTGGAAGGAGAACTCCCCCTGCCATAGCAACATCGGAGTCCCGCAATTGATGACAAACTCTGGTGCAATTTGGTCAGGCCTGCATTTTCCCATTTTTCAGCTGCTTCACTGCCGCTACCATCACGTTTTCCATGTTGGACTTGGTGAGTGAACTGTCGTCAGTGGGGTTGCATGCTCTCAAATTCACAATCTCGACATTTACCTCCCTGCTGATCTGCCTGTTCACATTGTGATGGGGATCGTTCTCAATGAGCTAGGAGACGATGTCATTGGAGCTCACCATCCAGGGCGGGATCTTCTTCACTCATCCGGTGAGGCAGTTAAACAGCTGCATGGTTCGAGTGGCTGAAGTCAATGGATGCCGTGCTTGATGCCTTTTTGATCTCCTATCGCCTGCGTTGCCGCTTGTTGAGGGTCTGCTTCATAGTTTCTGCTTGGCCTGGTGAAATTGTCCTATATCTGCTGGAAATCGTCACCCCTAGTTGGTATTAGGTTCTTTTGACAGCCGTATGGGATAGTCTTCTTTGCTGCGGCAAGGGTTATGGATCACCAGGAGCTGTACACTGTGTGGGTCTGAAGTTGGACTGGTGTGATGGCCGGCTGTGGTGTTGAGGAGCTCAGTGAAGCTCTCCCTGTCTGCCTTCCGAAGTTCCACCTCTTGACCGGTCCCTTTGATACAGACATGATGGTGGAGGAGGTGTTGATGATGGATGGTTGATGTTGCGATTTCGGAAAGGCGGCAAGGACACGACGGTGGGTGGCCATTAGCCCCATGTTTGCAAATTCTAGGTGTGGATTGATTGTTGTTCCCCAGAGAGCTTTGCAGAAGCTGTGTGGTTGCTTGGGGTCCACAAGCAGGAACAGAATCAGGGCGGGTTTTCGCTAGTAATAATATAAGTCATCTGTAGGATCTTTTATCATTCTCTAGATTGGTTTCATTATTCCCAAGATTAATTTTTTCATCCACAGAATCTTTCCTCCCAACTTCAATGATATCCAGCTCGCTTTCCTGGATTCCACCTTGTGCTCCAGAAATTCCACCTGAATAAAAACCTTTGATAATGGATTAGGAATTACTGCTAGCATGCTCAACCATCTGAACTGATCAATAGCTCCGAACTCCTTCAAAGTGCTGTTGGCAATCTTAGAGATTGGCTATAGCTTCACCTCTTCAACATATTGATGATTTAATTGCAGATCTGCCAACCTTTTTTAACCGAAATGTGGGGCGCTGCGATTGGATACACAATTTAAGGAGTGTAGTAGGACTTCTCCCTGTGACTATAATTTTAAGGTTATGTTCATTAAAAGAAATGTAAATTTAAATTCTTATCGACTTCAGAACATTTGGAGAAGCTATGTGACCAATGTCCACTGGCTGAGTCAGATCTTTATGTCTGGGTTTGACAGGGTTGACTCCAGCAAATATATAGTTACTGTATACTAGAAAAGTGCTCGTCCTTCGGACGGAGACAACCAAAATATCTTACTGCAATTTCAGGGTGTTTTTTTTTGGTTTGTTCCTTTTTACATGTAACTTGATGGATGGTTCTCATGCATGAAATTTAGCCCCCCCCCCCCCCCTCTCCTTAATGATATTTTAGCATAGCACCCTTCCTATGGACAAACAAAGGCCTTGTAATATAATTTTAGATCAGTTGTTTGCTATCTCATCCTAGATGCTTGGGCCTACAGGGCTCAAAAAGAAGAGAAGGAAGTGGTTCAGGCACAGTTTTGCTGACCCATGTGTGTGGTTTGTTATAAATGGGGTGGTTTACTGAGGCATGGAGTTATGATTCCAACCAGGAAATTTTGGGAAAAAAATAGCCAAACATGCAGTGTTACTTTAATCTTCACCAATTTTTATTATAACCACCCCAGGGTGACCCCCATCAAACCCTGATAGTTTGGGATCTCTAGGCCCAATCGTCCAGGAGGAGTTACTGAACAAGCTAGCAAGCAAATTGAAAATTATAGTAAGACTAGAAAAGTACCAATCTTACAGATGGAGACAACCCCACCCCCCCCCCACCTTTCCTGAAACATTTTTGCATAGCACCCATCCTATGGACAGAGGCAACAAAGACCTCATAATGTAATTCTAGATCTGTTGCTGGCTATCTCATCCCAGATGCTTGGGCCTTCAGAGCTAAAAAAGAAGTAAAGGAAACAGCTGGAAGGGATTTTGGCACCGTTTTGTTGACCTATGTCTCTACATATTTATGGTTTGTAGTAAGTGGAGTGGTTTTACTCAGGCATAGAGTTGTGACCACAACTAGGAAATTTTGAGAAAAAAATAGCCCCTCGAGTAGGGTTTTACTCCGATCTTCACCAAATTTTCATCATAGCCACCCCAGGGTGACCCCCATCAAGCCCATAAAATTTAAGCCCTTTAGGCCCAATCGTCTTGGAAGAGTTAGTGACAAGCCAAACTTCACCAAACTTCCTTACTACATCCCCAGGGTTACTTACCCTCATCTAATCCAGACAATTTGATCCCTTTAGGCCTAATTGTTGGGAATTGTTACTGAATAAATAAACAAACAAACAAACAAGCAGGAAAAAACAAACAAGCAAACAAATAAACAAATTAAGAATTATAGTAAGATTATGTAGCTTCATAACCATGCTGGATCTGGGTAGAAAAATGAATAGACAGAATGAAGAAGAAGAATAAAGGCAGTGCGGGGGGAAAGAAGAATGGAAAGAATGGGAAAAGGCTGGTAGAAGAAATGAAGGAGGAAAATGGGGGCGGGGGGAAAGAAGAAATGGAAAAGAAAAAGGGAAAAGGAGATGGAAAATGGAAGGAAAAAAATAGAAAAAAAAGCCCTGTCAGTGTATGAACCAGGAAGTTTCCAGCTTTTTTAGACCATGTTTTAAGTTGGGTCAAAACCTATGCTCCTGTCATAAGACAGAAGGTTGGGGGGGCAGGTGGGCGGGAGTGAATAAGCAATTAAAACCACTGGAATTGAAATAAAAGTTAGTTAAGTATCTAAGCATGTCAATCAGATGATCTGCCTGATTATAACTAGAAAGTCCAGACCATCATTAGGCGTGTTTCCTTGACACAAAATACAAGACACCAGATGTGGCAGGATTAACAGACAAGAAGTTGTCCATGATGCATGCAATTGTAATCCTGAGCATCACTGTACTTCAAATTGAATCCCAACGATTCCTGTAATGTATTGAAATTTTTGAATATCTGATTTGACAGTAGTGCCAATAATAAGAAGAAACACAGCAACTCTCTACTTTAATGAGAGAGTTTCATTATGATGAACTCAGTGTTGAATAAGGTCTTTAAGAATACTCAGTTGGGGCATACACCAGAAGTTCATTTCTTCTTGAAGAATGTTTTGGAACAATGTTTCATCTTTTGATATTTGGAGTGCAGAATGGTGCAACAGTACCTCCAAACTGCGCTTCTTTATCCCTGATTCTGGCCTCACACACCTGGCTCTGCCAAGACCAGTGTGGATGAAGTGAAACCACCTTCGCACTGGCATTAAATGCTTCCGCTCATCCATGCACAAATGGGGAATTGCCCCTTCAGCAATATGTAAGTGTGGCGTGGAGGATTAAACTGCAGACCATATTATACAAAGATGCCAATACTCGCCACCAAATGGCGTCCATGGTCTGCAGGTCATGCATTAAATGGTTGTCGACCTCATGTCCCAACATTTAGCCTGAATAGTTTTGTTTTCCAAGAGAACTTATTCGTAAACGATTGACTGAATGAATCTTTTGATAATCGGTTTTATCATTTTTTTTTCCATGGTATCTGGGCAAGGCCAGGTGCCCCTGCTTGTATGTGTGTGCAGAAGGTCAACCAGTGTCGTATGTATGTGTATATTCTGTCCAGGTTTTACACAGGAAAAGTGGTTACAATATCTATCACTGACATGGAACTTGTTAAGAATGTTACAGTAAAGGACTCTGCTAATTTTATCAATCGAGAGGTGAGTGGTAGTATCATAATAATAAATTCACTTGTGTGCCAATAACATGGGGAAACTTCTACCTATTAGGAATATCCAAACCTTGTATTGAGAAAAAATCCAGATATAAATGGCATTTTTCTAGCGAGGGATAAGGAGTGGCGTACAGCACGACAGACCCTCTCACCAACCTTCTCTTCTGCTAAGATGAGATCTGTATGTCTGTGTAATTATTTTAGTTATCAATTTAATTAGTGTGTTGTATTGAACACCTTCTATTGGTGTTACATGTGTAATCAGAGCATCTCTCATCTCCCACCATACATAGTTTGCATGCATCTGTCTGTCCGTAAGTAATACTACTACTCCCAAATGGAAATTTGAATCATCACATTCACTTTCTATTGAGGGTAGCACTGGGAGTGCATAGATTTGGTTTTATCTTGGGGAATGCTTTTTGAGAAAAGAAAAATAGAAATCAAATATTACCCTGTTTCAATAAAAACCCTAAAAAATGACAAGCTTAAAGTTGGAGGTTTGTCTACTTGACTCAGCTTTGGTCCCCTTTATTTTTTCCATTTCCCTTTTTTCAAGATCTTTTAAATTGATATATATATTAATACTATCCCATCCCAATAATACGTTATATAAAATAATAAATATATAGTAACTAGCAGCATATACCAGGCATTGTCCGGCCAATGTCAACATGAAGCATTAAAGAAACCACTAAAATTTTGGCTTGCTTGGTCTTTTAATTAGATTTTGGCAGCCAAAACAACTTCCTGTGGGTGTGGCTAATACCAAACCACACACATTGCCACACCCACATTGATTAGTAATGCTCACCCGTTTTCTTGGACTCATATGCCAAATTTCAGCCTTATTAGTCCATAAATAAGTTTTTGGCAGGCATAATGATGTCCTATGGGTGTGGTAATGACCAAACCACACCCATTGACACGCACATGTGATTAGTAATACTCACCCAGTTGCTAGGAAACCGCATTCCAAATTTCAGTCTGGTTGGTTGTTTGATTAGCTTCAAATAGCCAAAAAAATTCTAGTGGCTATGTCCAAACCACACTCATATGGTGTTAATAATGCTTTCCCGGGTACTTGGAGACCACATACAAATTTCTCCCTGATTGGTCTTTGATTAACTTTTTTCAGGCAAAATAACTTTTTTTGGTGTGGCTATGGCAAAACCACACCCATCACCATGCCCACATGTGTTTAATGACGCTCACCCGATTTCTTGGAGAGCACATACCAAATGTTGGCATATTTGGTCCAAGTCTTTGACCATGATGCCTAGACACACATACATACACACATACATACATTCTTACGAACCAAAATATATATTAAAGTGGGTTAGTGGATCTATTAGGTTCAAGCATTTTTCAGAATTTTTTGTGGCACTTTCGCTTTACATGCCATTGGGAAGAGGTGTAGCCGAGAGGGATTCCGCCAATGTTACTCCCAAAGTTAAGTTGTGTATACATACCATGTTTAATGTTTGTTACTTCAAGGGTTTGTCTGGCCAAAGTATCATTTTTGGCCTTTTTTCGGCCTGACATGAACACAGAAATAGTTGTGGTCATATACATGTACTTAAAAAACATTCCCCAGATTATATTGATTGTTAATATATATGAGTTCAATGTATGGCCAGGTGGGACCCAGCCCATGTTTCTTCCAGAGTGAAGTTGTATATGCATACTAAGTGTTAGTTTGGTTGCTCCAAGGGTTTTTCTGGCCAAAGTACCATTTATGGCCTTTTCTCATCACCATGGTAACCATTTTCAGGATTTTTTAAGCTCATGTTTTAAGTTGGGTCAAAACTTATCATCATGCCAAGTTTCAGAAATATCCACCCACAGGTTTGTCAAAATGATGGTACATACAGACAGACAGACAGACAAGACAGACTAATGTACAGACTTCTCCTTTTGTATGTATAGGAGATATATGATATAATATAATATATCACTATAAAATGTAACAAGCAATTAAACAATTTTGTAACTTCATTGGAAAAATTGCCTGTTAAGTGGGTTTTTCAAATGTATAATATTACTTGCATATTTTTTTGACTTGATTGTCAAGCTCTATGTACCCTAGCTAGAGTGTAACTGAACAGTGAACCTGCATTAAGTGAAAGCTAAATCAGATGGGGAAATTTTATGTTAAAATGCATTTGATCAATTTCCCACTGGACTTCATCTTCTGTAGGCTGTGAGATAATTGGCAACAAAAGTCTATTGTAACTGCCAGGCATGATTTAGTGGTCCCTTGTGTTTACTATGCATTTATTGGGAAAACAAGAATCATTAAGAGCGTAAATCTTATGCTGGATAGTCATGTTTTGTTTATATAATATATTCATATTCACTTTTGTAATTGATGTCTGCAAATGAGTAGAAGTCACTCTCTCAGTCACTATTACTAAAAAAAAAGAAAGAAGATATTATCTTCAGTACCATCCAGAGTAGTCAATATACAACTCTGATAGAATTTTATAATATTGTAATTTTAGTGTCAATCTGGTCACAAGCTTTTTGATACCTTTTTTCCTTCCTGAAGCTTCTGTAACAGTTTTTTGGTTACAATTCACCACAATTGGAGTAATGTTTTGGGTATAACTAAAACTACACGTGTGTATATACATGTACTAAATTTGGCATCCTTCACTGTAAAGCCTGGTTTACAATATATTGCTGGACACTGCGCCGAAACACAACTCAAAACTTCCTATGCACAATGGAGAGACTGTTGTGAGAGATTAAACACTGTTGTCACTCTAAATCTGTGCCATCAGCGAATCTCCCTCCATTTTCAACGGCTAATGGACTAAAATAGTACAGGGAACACACAGGTATACAGCAGCTAATCTCAATGATATGATCATATTTACAGTTTGACAAACACTTGAATGTTGCTTCTGTATCTGCTTTGTATGTGTGCTCCAACAGGAATAGTTCAGACAGTCTATTCTTTAAGGTTGATTCCATACAGCAATATCAAAACAACTATTATAAAATTTAGCAATCATTCTACTCAAGAACCTGACCTAAAAAATGTTTGCCCTTGTATAGCCCTGGTGGCCATACTACTGTAATGGCAAACTTATTAAATGCAATTTTATCTCCCATATGTATGGTATATTGAAATTATCCATCCAACAAACCTGAAGATTACAACCAAAAGCTCCCAGAATATGTCTGCTCATTTGCTGGGTCAAAAGTGGACTGGCATAGAATTTTTGTTGTCCATGTAACAAAACCAGCATTATTCAGTACATTACTTCAGCAACATCACATAATATTTTAAGAAAAACATTGGACGAAATATTCTCCTATTAAAGCACCTTGTGCTTATCCTGACTGCACTACAGGTTTTTCTTGCTTCACCTGATTCCTTATGCAATCAAGAATGCTGTTGGAAATGAATTTTACATAATTAAGGAACAGGTAATAATTCCATCACACTGATTACACTTACTGTTAATTCCAAAGAATGAGAATTTATATCGTCAACAACCAGAATCTAAATATGGACCTAAACCATACCTTTGATTCATATTTACCAAATTTTCTGCTATGTAATAAGGTATATACATGCTACTAGTTCATGAACTCCTGCAAGAAATTATCTTTTAGAATGATTTAAATATACAGGTTTTATTTAAAAATATATCTAACTCCTTGCAGTAGGGTATGCCTAAAGTCATCGAATGCATAATAACATGTTTTTCACCTGAAATTACTTAAAAAGTATCAACTCCTTTGAGGAAAGAAAAATATTATTTATCTTGTTAATTATAGTGGTTTTAAAGGGGTCTGTGTCATGAACCATTAGTATGAATCATGCTACTAATTTTAGTTGCTGTAGACCATATACATCTGTGCTCCTCTGTTGTCTCCAGATGACACCTCTGATAGTTGACAGTGTGAGGACATTGGTGGAGATCTTCACAGATCATGCAGACTCTGGGGAAAGCTTCGAGTTCTTCAAGTAATAATGAAAAGCCTCTATTTATTAGTGTAATATATGTATTTTATTTTTACATGCACTAGTATCTATGGCAGTTTCACCATGGAAACTATCTTAGCCACTGCCTTTGGTCGAATAGTCAAACTCCAAAAAGGGGAATCTGATTCACTTGCAGAAGCAGCAACAGATATGTTTGCTGAAACGAATGAGAAGCATAAATATTCCTTGGAACACGTAATAATGATCTTAAGTGAGTCTAAAAGTAAATAGTTGTTATGTTATTATGTGCTGTTGTCGTCTTAGCAGGTAATTTCCCTTGGTTGTTGCCAGTCCTACAATACATTGTGCGACGAAGTGCAAGACAGAAAATTTTTACTTATCTATATGATACAGCGACCATGCTCATTCATGAGCGCCGTAAGGATAAGGAGTCCAGAAAGGTATCAGTACATTCTTTTCCTTCCTTTATTTCTTTTCCCCTTATAGGAAGTTATTTATAGAATAATAAAAAAAAATTATTGGACTAAATTGGTGTTTCTGAGTGCTTCTTAAAAACATGTTGATCCCATGAAATATAGTGTGATCTTCTGAATGAATAGTGAGTTTCATCTACACTATTGCCAACATATCCGTACCAATACACGATAGGGAACTACACTTGGTGAATACATTATTTTAGATGAAGTGGGATCCCTGGAATTCCCCCCCCCCCCCCAATAAAAGTCCCTTCCCCAAGCAAAAGTTCCCATATCAACTAACTCATAGTCTGACCCTTTGCTAAAAAGATGCATTTATCCAATATTATGAATAATGGAAAAATAATTTTAATTTATTTAGTCAAGATATGGAAGAGTTTTTACTGGCTAAATACAACAGAGGTGCTAGGAGGACTCCAGATTTCACAATTTGTTAACTTAGCTTTGAAACTGTTTCATATAAGATTAGCAGTCACCAGTTGGGATAGTCAAGATACCCCTTGAGTAGGAGGGCATGCTAGGGCTATATTTAAAGCAGTAGTGCTTCAAATATACCCCTAGCCTGCCCTACCCTAGGGGTGCGTGATAGCTAGTCCTACCAGTACTCAATATCTTCAAAATGATCTGTCTTCTATTTAGTATTTCCCCCATCTCTTATTTCATTTAATTTTCCAATAGTTGCATTATTTAACATACTTTTTTTTTTAATGTGAAGGGTCGGACTACAAGTCAGTTGATCAAAGTTTCCCTTCCCCCAAAAAGTTACCCCACTCCCCAAGAATTCTGAAAATATTTTACATCACTAATAGCATATAAGTCAATATTCAGAATTGAATCCTGTGATTCTTCTCTTTAAAAAATTTCAGAACTTCATGAAAGTCAACTGCTGCCAGTTCAGGTCCCTCAATGGAAATTCTCATAGGGCAGACCTAAATTTTGATCACCAATTCATGAAGGACCAGAATGATGTTTAACAGTTTAAATGTTTCTGGAAGTATCCTGTGTAAGCTCCAGTACACTCCATGTGCACCTTGACCTTCCACATAGGTGGCAGTTCTGTAATATTCTTTCTTTCCATTAGTAATGCTGTTTCTTGCTTCAATACTCTTTTGAATACCTGCCACTCTCCTATAAGGTTGTCCTTGTCAACAGGAGGATGGGAAGTATAAGTCTCACCATCATAGGACACTGTTGTTACACTTCCACAAAATTGAGCCAAGGCTTTAATTTCTTCTTTTCCATACTGAGAAAATCCTTCTCTTCTGATGGCAACAATGCTGGGTTGAAAATGGAAAAAGAAACAAGGAGCTTTACAGCCATATCAGAAAAGTGACTTCATGTCGGTGAGTAAACTCAATATAAGGTACTGCAACAGAGATATGAAACTGAGATACATACTGGAGAGATTAACTGTACCATGTATGGGGCTTTCCACTTTTGACAATAATCTGGTTATCTGCAAGTTTCTTAACTGTAGATGTTACTTTTGAGAACTAATCGGCTCCATCTTCCTTGAGTAATTTCAGCTCTTTCAATATGCTGTCAAGTATCAGAGGTAGCCTGCTCAAGTCAGCTGCTTGCCTCTGCATGAAAGTGTTCAGCTTTGTAAGTAGGTCAAGTGCCTTTGACAATAGAAACTATGCTTGCAACACCACAAAAGGAGCTAAGAACTAATGTAAGGCCAAAGGCTTCTGCATCTCCAGTTGTGTCATAGGGATGGTGCAAAGTGGTAATCAAAGCCAGCAACTCCTTACGAATAGCCAAATAGCCAGACAAGCAGCGCTCATGAGATAGCCACCTGGTGTCACTGGGCTTACCATTTTCAGCTTTGGTAATTGAGTGCTGACTGAACTTCTTTGAGAGCTTAAGCTAGTGCTGGTACTTATATGCCACAATGAGAAGATATACTTATAGTGACTGAAACGGCACACTTAAAGCAGCCAGGAATATACATGCATTGTTACATGCATTGTTGCATGCATGTATATTCACTTATCTGTATTTTGCACATATCCTATAGGACATAAAGGAGGTCAGATACTGTAACTGAGGGATACACTATATTTATTTGGGTTTCACACTGCAGAGCTGCTATGATAGGTGACTCGTAGGACGAATGCACATTTCCCCCCCCCCCCCCCCAAAAAAAAATCCTGCATGAAACCCTTCAATATAATATTGAAGGATGAATAAATTTAAACCATGAACAAATTGTTGATTTTATTACCTTTAAATAGTTTTATTGCCTGTTTGCTCGTTTTGAAAGTTCATAAGATAATGGCATCGGGACAGCAGTATGCACCAGTGTTGAATTTCTTAGAAATAAGGATTTGTACTGAGATTGGTAATCTGTGTTGGATGACCTTTGATCTTTTCTGGGTTGGTAAAGTGATATGAATTTCATTATTTTGGCAATGTTGAAAACTTGGGATATCATGGCATGGCTTAATAATATCAATGTAACTGAAAACATGACTCTAAATGAATAATATTCAATTTGGATGTAATACCCACATCTCTAGAAGAAAGGAACTAAATTATATGCCATTTTGTCTACAGTACAAAGATTTACTTCAGCATATGATTGAAGCAAGTGTTGAGAGTAGCAATGGTAACGGATGTGGGGAAGGAATGAACGATGACGAGATTGCTTCTCATTCAATTACATTCATCCTGGCTGGCTATGAAACTACTGCCAATGCTCTGACCTATGTCTCCTACCTGCTGGCCCTTCACCCAGACATCCAGGAGAATCTGCAGGCAGAGATAGACAACTACTATGATAATAACCCAGTAAGTGTGTTTAGAAGCTACAATTGCATTAGTTTTTTTCTGTTTTGTATTATAGAATGCTTCTCCTTACCAAGCCTCCGTTGACCTGAAATACCTAGACATGGTCATACGAGAATCTCTACGATTCTATCCTCCTCTTCCCAGGTAACCCATGCACTCCCACATTTCTTTCCTATGTATTCTAGTTAGCTAAGCCTTATTTTGCAGATTTATGAGAGAGTGTGCTCAAGACTACCACTATAAGGAGATGGTCATCCCTGCGAAATCGATGATTATGATACCTAGTTTCCTGTTACATAAAGACCCAAATTATTGGGAAGATCCTGAAAAATTTGACCCTCTGAGGTATTGGTGTTTAGTATGTTGTGCTAAACAATTTCATTGTAAATTCTCCTGTCAGGTTTACTGATAAAGAGAAGGCCAAGAGGCCTCAGTTCTGCTATTGTCCATTTGGTTCTGGTCCACGTAATTGTATTGGTATGAGGTTTGCTCTCCTGGAAATCAAGATAGCTTTGGTTGAGCTGATGAAGATATTTACTTTCATTAAAGCACCAGACACCGAGGTGATTTGTGTATGTGTGCGTGCGTATGTGCATCACTCCTGTAATTATTAATTGGTGGGTATGTATGTGTTGTGTTATTTATATGCAGATACCTTTGAAAACAGAATTCGGTATTACTATGTCTCCAAGTAATGGAATGTACTTGAGAGTAGTTAGTCGCTAGTAATTGATCTGTTTATGAATTGTCACCTTTATTTTCTTATTATTTTTCCTTTAAGTAATTTAAATAAGAATATAACCCCTCCCCCTGCTATCCCTCACCTCCCCGCTTCTCCCCTACCTCCCCGCTTCTCCCTCCAAATATTGATTTCTAATATATCTTTCATTTGAACAATTATTTGGTTATGTCAATATACACCTAGCTTGGAGTTTATATAAATTTTGCACTTGCAAGTGTATCATGATCAATATAATTTTTGACTTTTTTCAGAAATTTTCTTCTCACACACTGTAGCTATTGTTTTAAAATTTAGAAATGAGGAGTTGTTTGATTTTGTTTAGAAAGTATTTCATAAATATACCCCAACCCATATGGATTTACTTCATGTTGGATGATCATATGCATATCCTGTCCTGTGACTCTATAATCTATTCAATCAATTAGTAATCTGTGCATTTGATTTGGGCTCGGATTGTTTGCACAATTGATATACTTGCGTTGCCTGGCCAAAGCCAATATGAAACATAGAAGCAACTCAAATTTCAGCCTGGTTGGTCCTTCAATTAGCTTTTGACATTCAAAAGAACTTCCTGTGGGTTTGGTTAATAAAAAACCACACCCACTGCTACACCCACATGTAGTTATTAATGCTCACCCAATCACTTGGTCTCCATATGCCAAATTTCAGCCTGATTGGTCCATAAATGAGTTTTTGGTAGGCATAATGATGTCTTAGGAGTGTGGTAATGACCAGACCACACCCATTGACACACAGACATTAGATTAATAATGCTCACCCTGTTGCTTGGAAACCTTTTTTCAAATTTCAGTCAGGTTGATCGTTGAATTAGCTATTAATAGCCAAAACAACTTTTAGTGGGTGTGGGTATGGCTAACCCACACCTATATGTGGATTATAATTCTTTCCCCTGGTACTTGTAGACCACATGCCACTTTTTGCCTGATTGGTCTCTGATTAACTTTTTTCAGCCAAAATAACTACTTGTGGATATGGCTATGGAAAAACCACACCCATTATCATTCCCACATGTGTTTAATAATAGTCACCCGGATTCTTTGACGGAACATGCCTAATTTCAGCCTTCTTGGTCCCTGTGTTCGGCTGTGATGCCTAGACATATACATACAAACATACATATTTGCGAACCGAAATATATATTAAAATGGGTTCATGGATATAACTCCTAAGGTCCAATCTTTATTCTGAACTTTTTTTCTTTTTTTTTTTTTTTTTTTTTTGAACTTTTCTCTTTACACACCAATGGGAAGTGGTGTAGCAAGGAAGGACCCCACCCATGTTACTCCCAAAGTCAATTTGTGTATGCATACCATGTTTTAAGTCTATTGCTCCAAGGATTTGTATGGCCAAAGTACCATTTTTGTCTTTTTTTGGGGGGGCCCCGACATGAACACAGAATGGGTGTGGTCATACATGTACTTGAAACATTTCCCAGATTATATTGATTTTAATATGAGTTCATGGTTTAAATCCTTAGGTTCAAGTATTTTGGCTGATATACCATTTTTGGTATTTTTTTATCCATACACAGGGTAAGGAAGAGGTGTGGCCAGGTGAGACCCAGCCAATATTACTCCTAGAGTGAAGTTGTATATGCACACCAAATATTAGATCTGTAGCTCCAAGGGTTTTTCTGGCAAAAATACCATTTTTAGCTTTTCTTGCTACGATGGTAACCATTTCCGAAATTGTTTGCCCATGTTTTAAGTTGGGTCAAAGTCTATTGTCATGCCAGGTTTCCGAGAAATCCACCCACACGTTTGGCCAGAATGATGGTACAAACATACAGACAGGCAGACAGACGTCTCCTTTTATATATATATATATTAGCAGACTTACTGGCATGTCCTTGGATATAATTAGTCGACAGGTGGAAGATGTGTTGTATGTATCATCTGAATTAACAAGTCTGACTTTATTCGATTCATTACTCTTTGATCCTTGGAAGCTCTTACATTGGTAGCAAAGAAAAGTTATATGACAGTAAGATGGCAGTGATGCCAAGGAATGGTTCCAGAGATTCAAGATTTGTGGCGCAGCCAATGGGTGGAATAATAAAACATAGACTAACAAGTTACCAAGTCTACTGGAAGGAGAGGCTCTTGCAGTGTGGCTGGAACTCAGGTACCAACAATTTGATTAGAGCACAGCTAAATGGAGGTAATTGCTGCTCATATACCCATAAAATTTGTATAAATTTCACCCCCCCCCCCCCCCCCCCCCCAAAAAAAAATGCTCAATCAAGTCATGCCAGAACTTGCACCAGATACACGTAATCTATTACTGCTGCACCATTTTCATGCTGGAATTCCACACAACTTTAGTCTGACAGCTTTTGGCTGCAGAGGATATAGTTAACTTGAGTTGGCCATTTCAATAGCCCAAATGCTTATGGCTATTGATGACTGTGCCACAGCCAAGCATTTGATTAGTAATAAAAAGATAGTGGAGACCTCACATTAAATGGTATCTCTGAAGGAATAGTTATCAGTGCTAACTGAGCAAGTGGCTGCCCTGTCAACAATAAGGACATACCAACCAAGGAGGTATCAATCAAAAATTTGTGGCAATAGTCAGCAACAATCACACCAAGGCGCTATTTTGGCTTTAATAAAATAGGGCACTTGCAATGAGAATGTTCTTTTAGAACTCCTCGAACATACTGTTCCACTCTTGTGGCCAGAGAAGTGGCTGGGATTGTTAAGAAGATCATAATCAGGGAAATGGCTCAGGAGCGCCTGTTATTGGTAGCAGATGCTCTGGATCCTACCAAGAATAAGCCCTCCTACAGATTGTGTTGTCACTGTTACTGCTATTAAGTCCAAGTTAGCTGCTACCAAGGTAGAGATGGGTTGATTTCAAGTTGGAAATAATGCTGGATTCGGGTTCATTAGTGTCATTAGTGTAGCAGAATGTACTCCTTGAGGTGCAGAGAGTTACTCTCAACTCTCCTTCACAGCAAGTACAATTGGTCACTGTGGTATCGTGGGTTTCTTTATAGAGATTGGTGCAGATTCAATGGCCAGGTAGTGTAGTCAAAGACTTAAAGATTATATTAAAAGTGCACACGAGGACAACTGTACAGACAATCACATGACATTCTATTATATGCATTCATCAATCAATACAGGGAGCAAAAGTGAGTTTACAATCAACATAGCTTTACCACAGTCACATCATCAGGTGATGAATTACCTGTACTTGGTCATGTTTCCGCCCTAGTATGGATTGGCAAGCTTAAAATTACACACAATATTATAATAGTTGACAGCTTAATAATACGTGTAATCCTTGTGTGGACTTTATACACCAACATGCTTCAGTGCTGGACTTCAGTAAAACATCAGTCAAAATTTGTACTGCTGTTGGAGATTAGCTCCAGTAATGTCAATATATGCAGACACAAAAGTTAGAGAGTATGGAATTGATAATTGCAGATATTGACCAACCAGGTACAGATGAATGTAGAGTTCCTTATATGAGTTACAAGGAAGTGTTAAATTTCCTGAGTCTAGCTTGTCCGCAATTGTGAATAAATTATCAAGCATTATTTAAGTGCATTTCATTATCTTCCTACAGTTGGTATTCCTTTAAGGTACCTCCTGTTCACATACCAGCACACTACAGAGAAAAAGTGGAAAAACAGCTCAGATCTAGGATGGAAAATGGTATTATCAAAGAAAGCAGCATCACATCGATGGCACCTGCAATGTTTGTCTCTAAAAAATCTGGGGACATTCGATTGTGCATAGATTAGAGAGAACTTAAGAAGACTAAGAAAGATGTTTATCCCTTACCATTACCAGATGAAGTCCAAGATCGACTGTCCAGCTCTACTGCATTCTTGACATTAGACTTATAAAGTGGATATTGGCAGTTACCAGTGCACCCATCTGATCAGGAGAAAACTGTACTTGTCCAGGGCCAGGAATGAGATTATACCAATTTAAACATATGCCATTTTTGTTGACAGGGGATCCAAGTTCCTTCGAACATCTAATGGACAAAGTTCTACAAGGCCTCCATTTGTAACAATCTATTTGGGCCACATTCTGGTGCATTCTTCTGATGAACAGACTCACTTGATCAATCCATCTACAGGAAGTTGTTCAATGTCTTATAGAAGCTGGTCTTACTCTTCAAGGAAAGAGATGTCACATTGAACTTTGTGAAGTGAAATATCTAGGCCACACCTTTTCTGGATCAGGAATATCTCCAGATCCACAAAAGATCCCAGCTGTATTGTAGTTACCAGAACCAACGATATCATTGTTTATTATTTTCTAGAGCTTACATCATGCTATTGTAGATATATACAACTGTTTTTTCAGATATAGCAGCACCACTCAACTCGCTAATGCAAAAGAATATTGCTTTTGTCTGGGACAAACAGTGCAAGGAAGCTTTTGCTACATTGAAGGAAGACCTTGCTAGTGCTCCTATCTTGGCATATCCTCGTTTTGACCAGACTTCGAATGGGTTCCTACAGAGAGAGTGTCTGGCAATCGTCTACACAGTAAAGCAGTTTCGTCACTACCTCTTAGGCAAATAATTTAAATTCTTTAAGGATCATGCTCCTCTACAATAGTTGTTAGCTTTTTTTTAAAAAATGGGAGAAATGCTGTCTGGTTGGGCACTGGATTTACCAAAATACAATTTTCAAATTTTATATCATAAGGGTGTGCTCAATGCTAATGTTGATGCATTATCTCGGTTGGAATCATGTTCTCTTACTCTCACCCTTCTGAACTACTCCACTGCAGGTCTTCAAACTGCACAACAAGTGGACATTGACTTAGGAAAGTAATTTAAGCTAAACCTAGAACTTCCTCTCATCCAGATGGTCGACAGTGGCACCACTATCCCTTGTGTAGGTACACGCAGTTGTGGAGTCAACAAAAAATTATTGATGGTGTACTCTGTCGACACTACATACCCATCTCAATGTCCATTGTTGTGTCTGCACCAATCTTGCCAGTCAGCATGCGCAAACAAGCTCTTATTCGTAATTATGATGTACCTACATGTAGCAGGACATCAAGGAGCAGAGCAGACATTACACCGGTTACACCAAGAAGGTTTTTGGGTTTGTATGGCAAAGAATGCTGAACAATACTGCCGAGAATGTGTTAGATATCAGCAATCAAAACTTACTATGCCTCAACGTGCTCCTCTATCAAACGTTTGAATTAGTATACCATGGAAAATGATTGCAGTGGATGTCTTGGAAGTACCCTTGTCATGTAACAACAATTGCTATATCCTATTATTTCAAGACTTTCACAAAATGGGCAGAGGCAATACCAATGCCAGATCGGACTGCTGAATGCATCACAGGCGAACCTATTAAACTTTTCTCTACATTTGGTTGCCTGAATGTTTTGCACTCTGATCAAGGACAAAACTTTGAGAACGCAATTTTAGCACAAGCACTAGAAGTCTTTGGTGTAAAGAAGTCCAGGACATCATATCATTCACAAGGTAATAGAATGGTTGAAAGGTTGAACTGCACTGTCCTTCAACTCCTGTGAATATACATTGAGCAGAAATGGGATTGGGAAAAATACTTGCCACTTGTTCTGTATATTTATCGGACATCTACACTCATCTACTGGTCATTCTCCTTTTATGCCAATGTATGGTAGGAACCATGCTGTTCAGTGCAATTCTCTCACCCCTGCTTCTTCATTTGATGCATCATCTTGCTCTGATTACCTTCCAACCAAGGTAGCATAACTTCAAGACATTGAATTGCATCTTGCGACTAATGCAAATGCCCAAAAACATTTTTATGATCAATATTTAACCACTTCAACATATACAGTGGGTGATACTCTTTGGCTTGCTATGCCTAATGTAGGAAAACTTGACCCTCAATGGGAAGGAGGTTGGGTGTGGAATCAATCAAAGACCTTTAAATATTCAAATCTGAAATGGCAATTGTTATAAAATTTTCATGTCAACCGTCTACATCGTAGGTACAAGTGTTTCTGACATGCAGCCATCAAATTTGTCAACAATTCCACCATGTTCACCACCTAAGATAGATCATGTATAGGTTTCATTATCACCAGCCCAAGGGTATCCATGACATTGTCCAGAGAGAGAATATTGTCCTCCAGATCGCTACCGACTTTAAAAGCTCGAGGTAAGCTTAAAATAGGGTGAAGTGTATGTAATATCTATCATCTGAATTTACAGTCTGTCTTTATATGATTTGTACTCTTTGATCCTTGTTGGCAGCTCTTACATGTGTATATCCCTGCAAGTGCTTTAGGTTACTGCAATCATAAGCAGCATAAAACCCTTTACCAAGTCAAGGTAGCAATCTTTTAATTTTTTTTTCTGTTCTTGTTTTTTTTTAATATTTCAAGTACAATTTTTTGCACAATGCTTCCAGATATGCAATGTTTTTGGTCCCTTTTTGGAGTGAAGACATACAAGTTCTTGGAATCACCCACTTGCAAGCAGCCCACATATAACTGACAATGCTAGAAACAGGGATTGCCAAGATTTAGACCAGCAACCATCTACATTTGACCCTGAGCCTTGTTGATGCTCATGGCAAAGCTAAGCCTAAAATGGAAACTGGACTCCCTTGAATGTGAATGGAAGGTCCATTAAAATTATAAAAATGTGTGGCACAAACACGTCCTCGCCAACAGTGCACCCCGTAATGATGGTCACCTCGATGAAAAGAGGCATCAATTTCTTCAAAACCAACTGGGTCCCATTGCAGAGGTTTGGAGGGTCCATGTTCCAGAGATGTATGATGGATGCTCCAACCTTGAGTTGCAG
Organism: Lycopodina hypogea; assembly: GCA_963969325.1. Classification (NCBI taxonomy): domain Eukaryota; kingdom Metazoa; phylum Porifera; class Demospongiae; order Poecilosclerida; family Cladorhizidae; genus Lycopodina; species Lycopodina hypogea. The sequence continues at coordinate 2,110,549 of OZ017790.1, forward strand.
TTGAAGAGATGTGACTCCAGGTGGTTACAATGCATTGAGGAACTCAACTGGGTAGTGTATGACTTGACAGTGTCAAGAAAGTTTTGTCTTCAAAGGTGTTGGAATTTGTAGTAGTAGCTGGCTATTGATGGTGTTGACTGTGCCACTCTTGGTGTCACAATGGCCCTCTCACTAAACCACTGGTGGTTTTTTTAATGCTGCTACAGATAGGGGAAGACGAGTTGCATTAATTCTTCGACAGAAGCAACACATTGGCTGATTGGACTCACATTACTGTCACTGTCTTCATTTGTATGAACCAAGCCTTTGCCAAGCTGAAGTAGTTGTTTGGGAAGTGGTAAACAGATTGCCCAGGAGATGAGTATGCATGTTGGTCAAAAGTATGAGCTGAACCATGCTGATACATGCCTTTAATTCATAACCATGGGTGCCTCATGGAATGACAGGAAGTGTTTGACAAAAGTAGCCTGACAAAACAAACATAATTCCAACCATTACTTTATTCTAGCCTGTAATATCACGCTGTGTCCTATCCACAGCCTTAAAAGCTACCTTGTTAGAAAAAGTGCACTAATCTCAAATGATGAATCTGCACATTTAGAAAAATTGGACAAGCCAGTGTTCTTAGAAATAGTGCAGGTTGGAGTCTCATTTGTGGCCAAGTTCAGAGGCAGCTTGAATATTGAATGAGCAGTTCGTCCTCCTTGAGGAAGGGTAGTTGCAATGCTGAAAGAGGTGACTGCAGTGGCTGCCATGTTTTGCTGCCTGGTCTTTGCTAGGAGAAGAGTGGTGACAATGTTCTTTCCAGTTCTACCAGGAGCATTCAGGAAGACCATTCCACTTCTACGCATCTTGACGCTATTACTTATTGAGTAATAGGCCCTCTCTTGGTCTGTCAATAACTTAATCTCATTGTGTGCCATATAGTTGGCAAGTTGAGGAAAGCAGTAGATAGTTTTATAGAGGATTTCATGTGACAGGACATCAGCACCTTGAATGTGGACTGTTCAAAGTAGCCAAAGCTGGCCAGTTCTCTGCCACCCAGTTACATCACCTTTTATTCAATTACAATGAGAGCCATGTTGAACATGTCCTCTGTAATAGCCAGCTCGACTCCAGGGATTTGAAGCTGTGCACAATGTTCGATGTCCTCAATAAAATCTCCTCTGTGGATGCATACACAGCTGCACAGGGTCTGAGACACCGCATGTTTGCAGCATGATAACAATGAGGTTTTTCAGCTTGTGTGGTGGTGAGTATGAAGTGATGGCCTCAGTCAGCCTGGTGTCCCACTGTGCAATTCTTTAAGTATACTATGGAGGTTGCAGGCTTCTCGATAAGTTTCACAAACCTGACCAGTAGTAGTGCACAGCATGTTAAAAGAAGTAGGACCCTCAACTTTATGCAGGAGCATGTGGAGGGTAAAGCACTTTTCCTGACTTGGATGTATTGTGTAGACTCTTCCAAGAGAAGGGTCTTTCATCACACCTGAAAAGCCATCCACTGGCTGACACTTTTCCCGGTGATTCCATGTTTTATTCCAGTAGGATGGCACTTGATTGTACAGCAGGATCCTGGTAAACTCATCCTGCTGGCCATGTTTAAAGAAGGTAGTCTACATTGTATCCTTTAGAGTCTCTGAGTGTGATGGTGGGCGTGAAAATGACACAGTGTCCATTTTTGAAGAGAACAGCAAGCATGAAACACCATAGGGTGATGTTCGTGGATGAGGAAACTAAACATCTCCAATTTTCCTTGTTGATGCTAATGTATCTGCCATGTGGTACAGCCTCACCTCATTCCAGCTGTTGGCATCCTCAAGTCTGAACATAGCTGTGTCAAATCCCTTGTACATGTACTTGTAGATGTACTGGATGGCCTTCATAACACTGTAGAACTCAATGTTGATGTGAGCAATGAACGGTTTGGAAAGAAACGAACAGTGGGGCACTATTCACCTATTGTCAATCTCAACCTCCTCCCTTCCCATCTTCAAATTTGCTATGAACCCTCTATCAGCCAGCAGGCTTTCTTCCTTGGTACAGTAAGTAACCATCATGTCCAATCTGTGTATGCTTAAGCAGGTTGCATGAATGTTTGGTGCATTTTTCTTCATGCATGCTGGGAGCACCAGGGTTAAGAATGCCATGTGGGCCATGATCATCTGAATCTTGATAGTGTTGTAGAGCTGAGGATCTTCAGCAGAATTTGGAAGTTCTGCAGAGATGAAGCAGTCCAGCTGGTTAGAGTGTTTTGTTGTTTGTTTTGGATTAAGCCAGAAGGATGGGAGCATGAGGCAGGTCTCTTGTACATGTCGCAGATAATTTTGCCAAAAATGGAGCCACTTTCAATCATATTCATCACCTTTTTGCACCTAGTTATTGGGGATGATGGTTTAGCCAATAAAAATACTTATGTAAACAATGTTATTTAAGTTTCTACCATTCTCTCAGATGAGTGTTTAAAGTTATGGTGCATAATGGAAGAGAACAAATTGATTTTCTACTTGATATTGGTGCTCTGATAACCCTGCTGAGGAGGGATACCTAGGACAGAGTTCATACAAACCTCAAAATTCTCAAAAACTATGGGAGGAATACAGATTGGTGGGGATTAATGGTTCACCAAGACAAGTCACGGTCTATGAATAGTTTTTGCTAATCTGGAAGGAAATGGTCTCCCAATGATTGTAATTGTGGTGCTCCCCTCACCACAGAGACTATACTTGACTTGACTTCCATGTCAAGATGGAAGCAAACATCTATGTCAAGGAAAAATCTAATTAGGTTAAGAAATGGTGACTGGAGGTGCAGACTAAATGCATCTTCTGCCTGTTCTTCAAACATATTTGTCCTCTACGAAGTGGAAACCACACATATAGCCACCTGATATGAATATAACCTATGCAATGACATGCAGTGAGATGCTCTAGTCAATACCTGATTGTTTTGTGATCCCTTCAGTGGTTTGGGAGGAGTTAGAGTACAGGCATATAGATAGACAGACACACAGATGGTCAGATTGTGAATTATAGTAAAATGAAACAAAATGATTTTCTTTTCTTTTTCCCTACCAGGGGTGGTGGAACCCCAAAAGTTTTGTGCTTAAACCCATCCCTGGTGTGCCAGGTACTAACCTGAAAGTTTCGTTCATTTCAGTTGAGAGTTTGGCTGTTAACCCTAGATACACATATATACTTTAGATTGGATGGAGATTGGTGCTCCTCAATATATTATGATCTACCCTAAAATTATCTAAGGTTATGACACCCCCTAAAGCTATATCTTTCAGTGTATGCACATACGAAATACACACCTTAGATCTGATTACTATAAACAGTTTCATACAGAGGGGTGCACCATAGGACCACCCCCCCCCCCCCCCCCCCCACCCCAACCACCAACAAAAGTAAGATGCCCTATACTTGCATTAGGATTAGTATAGTACAATTGTATGAATAGAACAGAAATGAAGCTTGTTATAGCAATGGATTAGAGGTATTCCTGAATAGTTACACAAAAGTTGCTTTACAATAATTATACAGTCTTCTACAAAACCTTACAATGGCCAAACCAAAGGGATAGCGCATATCATATTATTCCGAAATTTCCAAGATAATAAGACAATCTGATATTGAAGAAGACTTTGACCTGCTCCCAAAAATGGTCCAGAAATGGACAAAAAAATTGCCAAGCACAAAATTTTGATTAATGAGACAAGGACAAGGAGAAAAAGAGGTAGGATATAAGCAACTAGCAACAGCTGATTTGGGGTAAGGCTACTAGGTTTGCACCTTGTCAGTTGGCCATCCATCTGACAGCATGTGTTTACTATCATTCTTACAAAAATTGATGTGGATTTCTCTGAAACTTGATGCGATCATTGGTGTTTATCCAACTTAAATCATGGGCTAAAAAAATCAAGAAAATAGTAACCATGATTATGAAAGGAAGGCCAACAATGTTACTTTGACCAAAGAAATCCTTGGAATTACAGACCTAGATACTGGTATACATACACAACTTGACTCTGGGAGTAACATGGACTTTGTCCCACCAGGCCACACCTCTTTCTCTCCTTGTTTAAGTCCAAAAATTAAAAAAAAATTCCACCTCTGAAAAAAAAAACACTTAGATCTAGGGAGCTAGTCCTATGAGCCTCATGTATTTGTAATCAAAATCACATGTATATGGCATACCCTTTCCTCTTTTTGTGTCAGGCAGAAGAGTACTTTGGCCAGACAATCACTTGGGATGTCAATATGGGCAGGGTAATACCTAACCAAACCTCTTCTCATTGGTTAGTAAAGCTAAAAAGTGACAAAAATATAACATCTGAATAACATTTGGACCTAAGGAGTTAGAACCATGAACACATATTGTTGCAACAACTAGGAAACATGCACATTGTGACTATGCATATTTTCTTCTGCTATTTTCATTTTCCTCCTAAGGTCCCAACCTCTTTTTATTTCCTAAAATCAATTTTCGGATTGCAATCAACATTGGAACATGCTGACCACATATTGAAAAGAAAATGGGATACCTCATTTCAATGATAATTCTAATATTTTTTATTCAATAACCTATACTAGAGTCACATGATCAGTGCTACATACCACATAACCAATACCAAAAAAACATTCGATTCTTACTAATTTCATCTTCTCAAACTTATAACGTGTTTAAAAATGTTTGATAGCAGAGGGACAAACCTGTTTCTCCAAACACTCAAGGAAGTATTGTTTCCAGGACCAAGCACTGATGGTGGTGTGTTTGAGTAGGACCATGTAATGTTTGATAATAGCATCCAGGGAGCCTGCGGGTGTGTATTAATATATATATAGAGAGAGAGACTATGTTGGCTTGTTAAATTTTAGTATTATGCACAAGGAGTAGAGGTGTAGAAAGTTTGAGGAAAAAAGTGTAAAGAAGGAGGTGTGACAAAAGGAAGTGTGTGGAACGGAAGTGTGTGAGTGGAATTGTGGGGAGTGGAAATGTGGAGAGTGGAAATGTGGAGAGTGGAAGTGTGGAGAGTGGAAGTGTGGGAAGTGGAAGTGTGAGAAGTATAAGTGTGGGGAGTGTAAGTGTGGGGATTGAAGGTTAACCTAACTTTAACCAAGCATACTCACCTATTCAGTCTTTTGACTCTGCATATTCTCCAAAAGGTTTCTGCTCAGTGAGATCCCCAAAGATGATATGAAGAAATAACCCAAGGCTTATCAAGGGACATTTTGATGGTTCACCCATCTCCTGTTAGCTGATTATGCATCAATTTAACTCTGGTACCAAGCTGTCACTCTGAAAAGAGAGGGAGTAAAAGAAAAAAAGATTACAAGTGAAGCAGCCATAGACCAGAAATGTATGGAATAATTTTTCTGTCATATGCGTTACCTATACCCAAGTAGCACATAGAGGACCAATGTTTATGGCTATGGCTAGTAAGGTATAGAATATAATTTTCTATCTACTTGATGCCTGTTATATTCTAAAGTTTCTAAAATTTTGGGACATTATACAAAGAAAAGTAAGGAAAAGCATAACTTTGTTTATTTGGCAGCCATCTTCAATTATGATTTCTTACAACAACAAAAATTGAATCACCAATAGGTCCCTAGAGGCTGACATTAATCAGTAGGCCCTAAAAATTCCCCAAGCCGAATTTGTTACTTTTATCCCTCGTTTTATCCACTGTGCTATAGAAGTATTGCACAATTTTCAACATTTAGTTAATCTAAAATGTTTTACTTTTGCGTGTGGTTTTCCACAAGTTTGGGGTTGGGGTAGGGGTGAGGGTGGGGGAAAGGGTGTGCCTATATTAACGAGGACATGTCAGCCCCAGCAGTTTTTACATGGTGACCAGTATCTACTATTTGTTGGAGATTCCATCCTAAATTATGATTGTTAATTTAATTATCTTTGGGAATATTCTTAACATGCATATAAGAATATGTTACTTCAAAATACAAAATTGAAATGAAGAGACTCAAAATTAAGGTAAAGGTTCGTGAAATGACATTGCAGCCACAAATGTTCTGGATAATCTTCTAGTAGTGTGTTTGATAGGGCTGCTATTTGAAAGGAAATAGGGAATTGTAATTGAGCTACAGTAAAGTGAAGTATGAAATTATGCTACATTACATGCATGCAAGTCTCATGTAGCCAGACCCAATATCAAAGGGGCTATGCAACCCTTTGGTAAAGGGTGTGGTTAGTGAGACTAATTTCATGCCATTTTCACTTCCAATTTTGAAAGAATATAATGAAAAGTTTGTGGTAAGTTTTACAGAATAACTTCTACAAATTTTATTGAGATACATGTACATATGCAAAAATTCATGAACCACCAAGTTGCCAATTTTTGTTGAAATTTTAGTCCTTTTGTGAGCAACTTGCAGTTCGTATGTAACTGTGCCCCCCCCCCCCCCCCCCCCATATCCAAATATGTGTGGCTTTGTGCCCTACATACTACAGCGCTTTTGCCTTTCTATTGCTAGACAGTTGGCATTTCCCCTCTAACATTTTCATGTAGCCACACTTGAGTATATTTGAGAACAATTTGAAGAGTTTCATTTTTCAAGTAAACAGAGCTATGCTACCACTGTATCAGAAATATTATACCATTTTGAGAGCAAAAGCTAACCAGGGTTGATTTTAATATAGCAGAGCGTTCATGCAGTGTTATAGTTTGGTGAAGTTTAATGACTACACCCTGCTACTTCACTCAATATGTTATATGGACTTGAACTAATCCGACTACATTGCCACAGTATATTCTACACTAAACACTAATAGTGACCCCTCAGTCTATAGAGAAAAGAAGCATCGTTTGAAGATGAGGGATGAGAAGTTACATGAGCAGTGAGGGCTAACAAGTGGGTCACTCATTATGCATTGTGCACCACCTATAGAGTATTAGTAACATCTCTAGGAATAGAGAAATGGCTATGTGAGAGGTGCCACTCTCCTCAATCCCTTCTTTGTTCTTCTTTTGGAAAGCCCTCAATCCTTTCTTTGTTCTTTGTCTCAGGGTACCCCTTGATCACTGTAATCTTTGTTTCCAGACACTTTACCTAGGCCTACCATATAGTCCCTGCTTTACCCAGACATGTCCTCCTTTTTGGTCATTATATTTCAGTCCAGGATTATTGAAATATCTGAAAATGTCCCAGATTCTGGTGTTCCTTTTATTGAAAAATATGTTATTGAAGAAGCTACAGTTTTTTTCCAAATAGTCCAGCTTAAATGCAACACTTATGCAGTGAGGTGGTATAGAAAAGGAGAAACTGAGCTTAGCATTTTTTCCCTCTGTCTGCATGTCTCTCCCACTACTTAGATTGGTGGTGGGGGGATTGGTGGTGGGGGGGGGGGGGGATTGGTGGTGAGGGGGGATTGTGTTGGGAGGCAAACATTCCAATCTCATACTACCTTTCCTTTGAAGGCTGATATCTTGAGTTGATACTTTTATTTTAAAAAACACAATGCACAAACACCAAAACTGAAGACCAAATATTTTGTTTTGGTAGTACAGGAGAGAAATGAGAATCCCAGTGTTTGATTTGAGTATATTTGTGAAATTAGGTACCATGCAATAAGTACCAAGTGAATTTTTTCATTTCACACAGTGAAGCATTATCAGAATTATTAATCAATGGACAGCACATCCACCATGTTGACTAAAAATCTTTAACTATAGTGAGTGAAGGTGGGATCTTTTAAATTCCAAACTATTGTTTTTCTTGCATTAAACTAATGATATGAATATTTTATACTTTTACTGTAGTCTGATATTAGAGATGCTATATCTTTCTCCCCCCATTACATTTTATTAATGGTGCTCTTTCACACATAAAGTTCACCAGTAAAATGTGATCCCCCTCCCAAAGTGTCCTCTTTTTTGAATCTGCAAATATTGTAGCCCTACAAAGTTTACCAAAGGTACTAGCATACTCTTTGGTAAAGGATTTAGTTTGCTAGACTAGGGACCAAAGGCTACTAGCATACTCTTTGGTAAAGGGTCTGGTTTGCTATATTAGGGCTCAATCTGGCCTCCTCCAACCATATGTCCCAAATATACACATTTCTCATGTTAAACCACACTTTTGCAACTTAAGGCAAGCCCAGCCTCTCAGTTATTGCATTACCTTCATCATATGATAATAATGTACCAAGTACTTACTCCATGAATGATTGAAGGTGACAATATCATCTTATTAGGCTGAAGCATACTCTAAGTGTAGATCAATAAATTCTCATAAGCTCCTAGAACTTTGCTGGTGAAAACTCAAGACCAAAAGGAATTCCCTTACATTGGAAATTGCCAATTGGCATCACAAAGCTTTGTTAGGTCTACAATAATTTTGAATTGCCATAGTACAATATATAAATCATATCATTTTCAAATTTTTGGCTTGACATGCCCACAGGAAGAGGTGTGGTCAAGTAACCCAAAATTGTTGGCTAAAAACAGCCTTCATGTAGGTACTGATATATTAGCTCCTGTAGAGAATTTCCTCTTGCATGGCATGATTGGGTACAAGATGATGTACAGATCTGAGCAGTTTATAGTTAACAATCATTTTCTGGCCAGCTTTGGAAGGGCTTCATAGCTGTTTACTTTGGGTGTTTTATACAATTTAATTTTTTTTACCCTAGTAATGCTTGGTACCTCTGCTAGACACCAGAGATTAGCAGGATTAACAGACAAGAAGTTGTACCATGATGTATGGAATTGTATTCCTGACCATGACTCTGCTTCAGACTGAATCTCAATAATTCCTGTAATATGATGAAATTTTTTAATAACTTACTTGACAGTGGTGTCAAAATGCAGAAGAACCACTGGAACATTTCGTTCAAATGGAAATGTTTCATATTGAAGAACTTTGTGTTAAATACGACCTTTACAAATACTCTGTTGGGGCATATATCAGAATTCCATCACTTCCTGAAGAATATTTTGGAATAACATTTCCTGTTTTGATATAATATTTTATTATTCTTTTCAATGGTATCTGTGCAAGGCCAGGTGTCCCTGCTTGTGTATTATGTGTATTCAAAGAATGATCAACAAATGTCAGTTGGATATGCATATTGTGTCCAGATTTTACACAGGAAAAGTGGTTATAGTATCTGTCATTGACCTGGAGCTTGTCAAGAATGTCACAGTGAAGGATTCTGCTAACTTTATCCATCGAGAAGTGAGTGGTTAGTATCACAGTGATAAATTCACTTGCATGCAAATGACATGGAATATTTCTGATCTCTTAGAAATATCCAGATCTTGTACATAAAAAAAAATCCAGAAATAGAAGGCCTTTTTCTAGCGAGGGATAAGGAGTGGCCTGCAGCACGACAGACCCTCTCACCAACCTTCCCTGCTGCTAAGATGACATCATTATGTCTGTGTAATGATATAATTTTAATTTATCAATATCATGTGTGTATCCTACTGATTAGTGTTTCATGTATAATACGACATATATATATTTCTTTCTTTCTTTGTTTATTTATTTATTTGTAACATCATTCTGGCCAAACCTGTGGGTGGATTTCTCTGAAACTTGGCATGATGACAGGTTTGACCCAGCTTAAAACACTGGCTAAAAATTCCGGAAAATGGTTACTATGGTAACGAGAAAGCCGGAAATGTTATTTTTCCAGAAAAACCTTGGAGCTACAGATCTAAACCTTGGTATGCATCTACAATTTCACTCTGGGAATAATATGGGCTATGTTGTTCCTGTGTAAGGCTAAAAGTGCAAAAAATGGTAATCAGCAAAAATACTTAAACCTAAGGAGTTAGACCATAAACCCATACATATTTGGAATCAATATAATCTGGGGAATGTTTTAAGTACATGTATATGACCACACCCATTTCTGTGCTCATGTCAGGCCCAAAAAAAGCCAAAAATGGTACTTTTGCCATATAAACCCTTTGAGCAACAGACTTAAAACATGGTATGCATACACAAATTGACTTTGGGAGTAACATGGGTGGGATCCCTCCTTGCTATACCACTTTCCATTGGTATGTGAAGAGAAAAAGTATCCCAAAACAAACAAACTTTTGAATAAAGATAGGACCTACGGAGATAGATCCACAAACCCATTTTAATACATATTTTGGTTTGTAAGTATGTGTGTACATTTGTGTGTATGTGGCTAGGCATCACAGCCAAACACTAGAACCTAAACAGCCAAAATTTGGCACGTGCTCTCTAAGAATCCAAGTGAGCATTACTAAACACATGTGAGCATTACTAAACACATGTGAGCATTACTAAACACATGTGAGCATTGTAATGGGTGTGTTTTTTTTTCATAACCACACCCACAGGAATTTATTTAGGCTGAAAAAAGTTGATCTGAAACCAATCAGGCAAAAAGTTGGTCTGTGGTCTCCAAGTACCTGGGACAGCATTATTGACTACACATGGGTGTGAATTGGCCATAGCCACACCCACTAGAAATTGTTTTGGCTATTAAAAGCTAATCGAACGACCAACCAGACTAAAACTTTGAATGAGGTTTCCAAGCAACTGGGTGAGCATTACTAATCACATGTGAGTGTGTCAATAAGTATGGTCTGGTCATTGCCACACCCATAGGACGTCATTATGCCTATTAAATACTCATTTATGGACCAATTAGGCTGAAATTTGGCATACAGAGTTCAAGTAACTGGATGAACATTAGTAACCACATATGGGTGTGTTCTTATTAGCCAAAAGCTAATTAAAGGACCAACCAGGCAGAAATTTGAGAGGGTTTTACAAAGTTTCATGTTGACATTGGCCTGGCAACGCCGGGTATACGCTGCTAGTGTGTGTGTTTATATATGTATATGTATATATATGTATATGTATATATATGTATATGTATATATATGTAGATGTATATTTATGTATATGTATATATATGTATATGTATATATATGTATATGTATATATATGTATATGTATATATATATGTATATGTATATACATATATGTATATGTATATACATATATGTATATAGTTGTTAGTAGGGAAGCCCAACTTTGTCTGGGTAAAAATATATTAAATCCATGTAAATAAACTATCTTCAAAGCCTACACTGTGAAATATTTCCTATTGTCCCTAGAAATTAAGACAATTACAGTTTAATGAATAATGGCAATAATGATTTTAGACTGCCATTTTTCTATTGACTCTGGTTTAAAATATGTGATCAATATTTCTACATCTTTCAGTCTGTTCATAGTAAAGGATCTACAATGAACCAACTCTCTCTCTCTCTCTTTTAAATGGCAGATGGAAAACTATTTTTTAAATAATTTTGTAACTTATACAAAATGAGTGAACAATGAAGATGAGTAGTCTCACGTAGCCAGACCCTTCATCTTATATACACACACACATGTATATATATATATATATATATATAATTTTTAAAAAGAGGTGCATATGCTTTAAAGGTCCTCAGCTCAATTGCTGGGTCAGACCTCTTATTTTTTCATTTCCATTTCCCCCTCCCCTTTTTTTATCATTATTTCTATTCTCCCCCTTTCTACATGACATATTAGCGAAAGGTTTACTTTAATTGTGTGTTTGTATGTCAGATTGTTTTCAATTTTGTCTATCTACTCTACAGAGCAGACTAATATGAATTGATATTGAAGGGCAAAAGTTAAGTGATGCAAATTTTGAGGAGTACTCAGGTGTTCATTTTCTCATTCATTCAATTGTTTATGATGAAGGAAAATGTATCCACCTGGACTTCAAAACTATCCAGGCTGGATGTTAGGACATAAGGTCAAGAGCCATTTAATGGTGTCATCGTCCAGGACCTGCAGACCACAATGCCATTTGGTAGCGAATATTGGCATCTTTGTATAATATGGTCTGCAGTTTACTCCTCACGCCGTACTAACAGATTACTGAAGAGGCCATTCCCAATTTGTGCATGGATGAGCGAAAGTGCCCAACGCTGATTTTAAGGTGGTTTAGCTTTGTCCATGCTGGTCTTTGCAGAGCCAATCCCAGTTGGTGAGGTCCTGCATCAGTTCAATTACTGGGATGAAGGAGTGTAGTCTGGAAGCACTGTAGCGCCATTCTGCACTCCAAGCATGATCCGCTTAACTTGCCACATTGATGTTTATTCCTCAATGGTCCTGAAGAACAGCTTTGTAGCTGCCACAAAAGGGTGCTGTGACCTCAGTTGCCGAGGTTGCTAGGCAGGATCTGCTAATTTGTGGTAAAGCAGATGGCCTGGTACCAGAGCACGGCCAGAGAGATAACATGGCCTGCCTTCGGCAAAGCTCATCAGGTTGGATGCCTGCAAGGATGGGAAGGTTGTCCAAAGGCATCCAGTCAATATATGGAGTGCTTCATTAAATACTGTATCAGTGATATGGGTGTGTACACTGTAACACCAGATAGGTGCACAATACTCTGCTGTAGAGTACACAAGGGCCATCCCCATCCAGCAAGCCGCCTCATGAAGGTTATGCTTGAAGTTATTTTTCCATGCAGTGACTCAAGGTGTCGGTGGTACATAAGTGACCTATCCATATTCACACCCAGGTGTGTAGGTATCTGGGTGAAGAACAGTCATTTTCTGTCAAGTGTGACGTTGAGCTTACGAACTGCCTCCCTGTTCAGATGGAAGGCAGCTGATGTCGATTTGTCCAAATGAGCTTCAGTCGCCAAGTCTGGAAATGTGCTGCTAGTGCCACTAGGTATTGGCTAAGAGACCCTTCTATTACCTGCCTGTCTCCAGCAGAATGCATAGATGAACATTGTCTGTGTATGCACTTTTTTCTTGAGACTGATGTTGGCAGGTTGTGAGTGTAGATATTATATAGAAGGGGAGCCAAGATTGACCCTAGTGGAATACAGTTTTTGAGGCATCGTAATCAGCTGTGTGCTCCGCTCCCGGTGATGCTGCGGTTTGCAACAAGCTCCATGATAATTTTTACCATGTGCTTGTCTGGCAGCAGACGCAGTAGTGCCATACAGTATCATAGCTTTCTGTGAGCACAACAAACACAGCATTGGCCCATTTTTCACCAAAAAGCTCTCCTCCTGTCTTGAGTCAGAAATGTGACTTGAATTAAGGTTGATTTTCCATATCGGAAACCAGCTTTCTTCCTAGGGAGAAGCCGGTCGATGGTGAACTCAACACAGACATAGATAAGATGTTTAAGGGTCTTGAAGGGGATACACAGCAAAGAGATGGGTTGATAGCTCTTTGGATACCCTGGGATCTAGTTTAACTTGAGGATTGCAACAACTAGTGCTCTTCTCCAAATCTTGGGGATCTTAAGATTGCGCAAGCACGTAGAGAGGAATTCACACAACCGGGACTTCATTTCAGTGCCAGCATGGAGTATTAACTCTAGGCTGATAGAATCTAAGCCAGGCACTTTCCCACGCTTCAGGTGTTGGAGGGCAGACATGAGCTTTTCTATGGTGAAATCACCAGCGAGACTCTGACCATCTGATGTTAAGACCCTCCAGAGGTCAATCGCCTCTGAGGCCACGAGTCAAGCAGACTCACGGTCTCTCACAGGGAAGAACCTGTTTCTCACAACTTGTGATGCAATGGAATTTGCTGAAATGGGATATTTGCGAGAGATGGGTATTGACCTACCTGTCAGCCTTTGGAAGATATTTCATGCTAGGCTGCTGGAGTGTGAGAAGTCAATGGAATCAATGGCTTCATTCCATCGTTCATGCTTTTGCTGGTCAAGATGGGGCAGCAGTGCTGTGGCAGCACTTCTAGACTTTCCCCGTTGGGGGGCGTCCAGAAAGGTGTGATAAAGACTCTCACATTCCTTATCCCAACATGATATGTAGTTTCTTTTTCTGTGACCGCTTTGATAAGGGCATTGCAGAAGTCCTGATAAGCCTCCTCTGCATTGGTGGAACTAGAATATGTTAACCTCTGTGTTTCTTCATTGGTGAGGAGGCTGTAGTGATTCCAGACAGCATTTCAGAAGTTTATCACTTCTCCGGCTCACTTGGTACTGGGGCCATGAGTTTTGCAGTAGTGAGGAGCAAGAGTCGATGTTGAGACTGAGGGAACTTCTCAAGCACACATCTATCAGCGAGCCTGTTGTCTGATCTGGCATTCGCTAAGACCAGGTCCGTATTGGTTCAAGTGTTTCAGCGCCCAGTGATGAAACTGACTGCTCCGTGTGGATTGTGGAGCAGCATTAAGTGATTACTTGCAGCCCACTCAACCAAACACTCTCCAATTGATGTAATGGCTCTGTATCCCAACTGCACATGCTGGCAATTGAGATCTTTTTTTTTAAACTGTTCATAACTTGACACATCCAGGAGTTAAACCTATACAAAAGCTCATTACACAGCGCTTTGTGTGGCATGGCATTAAGAAGGATGTAACTGCTTGGATAAGATCCTGCACTGCCTGTCAGCTTGCCAAAGATCACTGTCACACCATTGCTCCACTTCAGAAATTCACACTGACAAATAGCTGCTTTGACTGCATCCACGACGATATCGTGGGTCCTCTTCCTCAGTCACGTGGTCACAACTGCATTTTCACTATTATCGACAGGTTCACTCACTGGCCTGAAGCCATTCCAATGGTCGATACATCTGCAGAATCTTGCTCCAGGGCACTTCTCTCTGGCTGGCTCTCATGCTTTGATTTTCCAAAAGACGTAATATCTGACAGAGGATGACAGTTTGTCTCTGACCTCTGGTCACAACTTTTGGACATGATTGGTGCCAAAACAGCTCACACCACAGCATACCACCCTCAAGCTAATGGAATAGTTGAACGGTTCCATCGGCAACTGAAGGCCTCCCTCAAAGCCAAGCTGAACACTTCCAACTGGTTCAACGAGTTGCCATTAGTCCTAGTTGGAATAAGAACTGCTCTCAAGGCATACATTGACTGTTCAGCAGCAGAGATGGTGTGTGGTCAGACACTCCAGCTTCCTGGAGAATTTCTTATTCCCTCTCCAGACATTTCACAACCACATGCCGTTCTCTCATGTCTCAAGGGTGACATTGCCAGATTACATCCAACTAAAGCAACAAAAAAAAATCATATCTCAATAGAGCCTTCCACATTCCTCGCAATTTGATGGAGTGCACACATGTCTTCATGCACCTAGACTGTCACCGGCTCCCTTTAGACTGCCCATACAGTGGTCCATATAAAGTCCTCAAGCGAAATAACAAATATTTCACTCTAGACCTCATCACATGAGTGGGCACTGTCAGTATCGACCAACTCAAGCCAGCCTTCCTTGATGTACCACAATTAACTTCTCAAGTTCCAGATTCTGCATTTCCTGCTATTCCACATCCAACACTAACTACAATACTACCCCTTCTAACTCGGAGCGGCTGTGTCATACAAGCACCTCAACGGCTGAACCTCTAGGCATCCTTTTACTGGTTGGGGGTGGGGGGTGGTGGTGGTGGTGGTGATGTGGAATCTGCAGGTATTAGCTGATTTTAATCATATTTAACTTGTTTTATGTTGTATCTGTAGGTGTTGATTGTTTATTGATTATTGTCATATGTTACTCTTACTTTATTACTTGTCTGCATGATTTTCCTTCTAGAACATTCCAATATGATTTGTATATCGATAGACTAGCTGATTCATTTTAGCAGATATATTCATTCAATGAAATAAGTTTGTCTCAGGAACAGGGAGGCTAGGGCTAGGCTAGGGATCAGAGAGCTATACTACTAACTAGGCTAGCTCCTTGATCATGTTGCACTTCGATTCCAGTTCATGTGGGGTAAAACATCTTATGGAAAGAATGGTGGACACAGATACTCTCTCTCCTGGTGTTGTATGCAAGAAGATTGGCAATTGGAATGGAGCTGGCTTAGTAAGGAGTTTGATTTTATTTTGCAGCCTTATGAGTACCTTCCTCAGGAACTTGGAGACATCCTCTTCCAGTCTCCTCTTCCAGTCTCCTCTTCCAGTCTCCTCTTCCAGTCTCCTCTTCCAGTCTCCTCTTCCAGTCTCCTCTTCCAGTCTCCTCTTCCAGTCTCCTCTTCCAGTCTCCTCTTCCAGTCTCCTCTTCCAGTCTCCTCTTCCAGTCTCCTCTTCCAGTCTCCTCTTCCAGTCTCCTCTTCCAGTCTCCTCTTCCAGTCTCCTCTTCCAGTCTCCTCTTCCAGTCTCCTCTTCCAGTCTCCTCTTCCAGTCTCCTCTTCTTCTGCATGGGCAACTGGTTCTGATCCAACTTTGTATAGAAACCCTGACTCCTGTTGAAAATTCACTACCATTTGAGGGTTTTGGCAATTTCCAAATAAAACTTTTCCCCTCCATTTCTTTCCAAAAATCACTACTTTTGTGAAAATTACTATTTTTGGCAAAACTACTCCACCTTCTCCAGAGATTAGCCTGCTTTAAATAAGTCGTCTTTCCTCCATGGAGCTGACAATATATCATATTAATAAATAATTCAATAATCAATCACCTAATTACAGTTGCTTGTGTGCATTGTGTGCAAATGCTTCCTCCTACACAGGCCAGTAATCTAACAAAGCAATTCAATAAATAACTAATCAACTCAATCAATAACAATCTACTCAATTTTCTAATCAATAAGTAACAAAGAAATGATGTGTACATGTCTGTGTATTCACTATTTAACCTACTAAATTTTAAATATATTTTTTTAACATTCAAGTTGTGGCAACATTTGAAGATAGAAAAACCCAAAAAAATTGGTAAAAGGAGGCTGGATAATGAAAAAAGACAATGAGGAAAAGGAGGGGGATTTGGGGAGTGAAAGAAAAAATGAAGGAAAGAAAACGGAGAGAAAAAAAAATGAAAAAATTAACCTAGGCCAGGTTTGAAACACTGAGCCATGGTTTGTTTAGTATTTTTTAAGACTTTTTTTTGGAAAATTTCAATTCCTTTTTTCCCTACCAGGTGTGACACTTACAGAATTGTTTTGGTGATAGACCTTAGTAGGCACCCAAGGATTATGACTGCAAAGTTACATCAATATCCATTCAGCAGTTTGGCTCTCTATCAAGGGCACACACACACACACACACACACCACACACACACACACACACACACACACACACACACACACACACACACACACACACACACACACACACACACACACACACACACACACACACACACACACACACACACACACACACACACACACACACACACACACACACACACACACACACACACACACACACACACACACACACACACACACACACACACACACACACACACACACACACACACACACAAGCCAAATCTTTTAAGCAGAAAGTTCCCCAAAAGAGGGGAAAAAATTAAAATTCTTCATCAACATCTTCCTTAGAGCCAGGCTACTGGCAATTTGGTAACATGTGTCGGTGTTAACACCATAATCTGATAGACATTCAACTAAGTATGTCCATGACCCATTCTTTTCTCTTCTTTAATGAACTCAATTATGAAGTACATCACAATGAAGCTATGATATCCTCTGTTAGGGACACTGTGTTTAACTCTATCACACAAATGTCTGACTACTACCAAATTCCTGATTGCAGATATTGACAGAGACTGGTTAAGTGCTTCATTAACAGAGCACTTGATTGACTGAGCTCTTCTTGACAGCTGTGACTTTGGATTCTGAATATTATTTCTGAAAAGTTGGGACCTATGAAAGAAAGTACAGGAACTAGTAATAAAAATGGGGGAGGGGGGGGGGGGGGTGAAGGATAGAGGGTCTCTCAAAAAAGTACAGAAACAAGAAAAGATCATTAGCTATGCAATCAGTCTTGAAGCAAAGCATGAACACTCAATTATTAAGTGCCTAATGTTACATCCCGTAATCACTGCCTCAATAAAACTTTATAACATGACATTATTATACTTCTATTAAGCTTGATGAGAAAGTCACTTATTTTGTTTCCATACTATTTAAGACTCCATTTTTTTTACGGGTGTGGGGGTGGTTCTTTTCAATACAGCAAAAGGAAATTTTCATTATATTATTTATCCATGATAATAGTCTATCCATTTTTACCACAAGATGAAATATAGTTTGGATTTACAGATTCCGGGTAAGTAGGAAGCAGAACATTTCCGTTTTTGTTCTGTGTCATGAACCGGTAGTATAAGTTGTGCTACTAATGTTAGTCGCTATAGACTATATTCATCCGTGCTCCTCTGTTGCATCTAGATGACACCTTTGATAGTTGACAGTGTGAAGACATTGGTGGAGATCTTCACAGATCATGCAGACTCTGGGAAGAGCTTCAAGTTCTTCAAGTAATAGATGGAAGGCGTCTATATACCAGTGTTATCTATTTATTTTGTTTTAACATGCACTCACTAGGACCTATGGCAGTTTCACCATGGAAACTATCTTAGCCACTGCCTTTGGTCGAATAATCAAACATCAAAGAGGGGAACGTGATTCTGTTGCTGAAGCAGCTGCTAATATGTTTGCTGTAACTAGTGAGAAGAACAAATTTTCCTTGGAACCGATGTTAATGATCTTAAGTGAGTCTAACAGTAAGTAGTTATGTTATAATATATTGTTGTCTTAGCAGGTAATCTCCCTTGGTTGTTGCCAATCTTACAATATATTGTGTGACGAAGTGAAAAACAGAAGATCTTTACTTACCTAACTGAGACAGCAACCATGCTCATCCAAGATTGTCGTAAGGATAAGGAATCCAGAAAAGTATCTTCTTTTTTTTTTACACTGCTTTTCTCTGGTTTGTATAGTAAAAAATAATATTGACTTAATTGGTGTTTTTTGAAGTGCTTTAAAAACTATATTGATCTGTCAAATACAGTATTATCTTCTTAATATATAAAGAGTTACTTACATTCACATTGGATGACCCTTGATCTTTCCTGGTTCCATTTCTTGCTAATGTGATATAAATTCCATTTTCCTGGCACCATGGAGATGCTGAGGATATCGAGGCAACACTAACCTTTTACTGATCCCCCTCCTCTCCCCCACCTAGCAGCAATGCAAACATAACTGCAACTATGCAACTGAAAATGATCCTCCTCTCAATTTAGCTGTAATATCCACTTGTTTTAGAAATTTAAAAAAATTTTTGGTTACATATATACCATTATATTTTATGTGCAGTACAAAGATTTACTTCAACATATGATTGAAGCTAGTGTTGAGAGTGGCAGTGGTAGCAGAAGTAAGGAAGTAATGAGCGACGATGAGATTGCTGCTCATTCAATCGCATTCATACTGGCTGGCTATGAGACCACTGCCAGTGCTCTGACCTATGTCTCCTACCTGCTGGCCCTCCACCCAGACATCCAGGAGAATCTACAGGCAGAGATAGACAACTACTACGATAATAACCCAGTTAGTGCGTCAAAAAGCTAGGATTGCATTATGTATTTATTTTTGTTCTGTTCTTTTATACAGAGCACTTATCCTTACCAAGGCTCTGTTGACTTACAGTACCTAGACATGGTCATACGGGAATCCCTTAGACTTTACCCTCCTCTTCCCAGGTAACTCACTTGCATATTTCTTGCCTTTATACATTCTTCATTTATGAATGCTGATCTTTGCAGGATTATTAGGGAGTGTATACAGGATTACCACTATAAAGATATTGTCATTCCTGCAAAATCGATGGTTATGATACCTAGTTTCCTGCTGCACAAAGACCCAAATTATTGGGAAGATCCTGAAAAATTTGACCCTCTGAGGTATTGGTGTTCAGTATATTGTGTGCAAGACAATTTCAGTGTACGCTCTGCTTGCAGGTTTACTGATAAAGAGAAGACCAAAAGGCCCCAGCTCTGTTATTGTCCGTTTGGTTCTGGTCCACGTAATTGTATTGGTGTGAGGTTTGCTATCCTGGAAATCAAGTTAGCTTTAATTGAGCTGATGAAGAAATTCACATTTATTAAAGCACCAGACACAGAGGTGATTTTTTAAATTGTTAGTGTCACTCCTTTCATTGTTATTTGGTCATTTATATGTTGTATTATTTATTTATATGCAGATACCTTTGGAAACAGAGCTCGGTATTACTATGTATCCAAAGAATGGGTATATTTGAGAGTAGTTAGTCGCAAGTAATTCATCTTTATTAATTGTCGCCATTCATTTTCTTTTACTATTTTCTTCAACTAATTAAAAATTAAAAAAAGAACTATTAATTATATTTTTCTCCTTCTCCTTTGACACATGCACCATGATAGTAGCACACCCCAATAGGAATTGACTAATTCAGGAATATGTCAAGTGTCAACAATATTTATTCACTGCATCTTTGTAAGCTATATATATATATATATACTCACAGTCATATGTGTCTATCCAATGTGGCTAACGGCCTGCCAAACCATTTGACCTGGAGACTTGAAACTTGGCATGCAGGTACAACTTGACCCAGGAAGTAACCTAGTCATGATAGAACCTCAGGGTGAGTAGTGACTCCTGAGGCTGCAGGACCTGAGAAACTGGATTTTTAAAACATATTTTTGAGTAAACTTCCTTCCTGCATGAGTAACCACAAAGTTGTAATCTGATCACACAAATTATAACCCAAGTAAAGTCAATAGAATACGAATCCATATTTATAAATATGAAAGGGCATGTGTGTTGGGGCTCAATGGACAGCCAAACAGCAGAATGGATATTGACAAAACTTTGCAGGCACAATCTTAGGGTGCCTACTATGGTTTTTCACCAAAAGCAATTCTGAAAATGTCACCCCTTTGAGGGGGAAAGAGATTTAATAAATAATTCAATGATCAATCACCTAATTATAATTAGATGTGTGTGCAAGTATGCTTCCTCCTACTTAGCCAGTAATGTACATGTAAAAAAATCACCTTGATAAATAACAAAGCAACTCAATGAATAAAAAATAGGAATCTATTCAGGTCCCTAATCTAATAAATGACAAAGAAATTGTGTGTGCATACTGAGTGTTTCTATTTAAATTCCTGACTTTGAATGATTTTTTTTTAAATTTTTTTATTAATTTTTTTTTAAATTTATTTATTTATTTATTTATTTATTTTTTTTATTATTTATTTATTTATTATTATTATTATTATTATTATTATTATTATTTAAAAAAAAATTTTTTTTTTTAAACAATTGAGCCCTATCAGAAATTGAAAAAGAAAAGAAAGGGAAAAAGAAGAAATAATTGAGGAAGAGGAGGGGGTTATAGAAGAAGGAAGGAAATAAAGGGGAGGGGGGGGGGGGAGGAAAGGGTAAACAAGTGACCCAGTCCAGGTTTGAACCACTGACCTTCAGCTTGAGAGACCTGTGCTTGAGCCACGGTTTTTAAGCCCTTTTTTTTAAATTTTAATATAAAATTGCCCAAGGTATTCCATTTGTGATACCATGGTGACATGACATTTAGCCTTATTCAATCTAGCTCCTGCTAAATCTAGTTTTCCGCCTTATGTTCATTGCAATCCATGTTAATAAAGGATTAGTATGTTCATTAGACTGTTATTGACTTACAACAGTATCTTGAACTTTGTTCTTCAAGTAATGATGATCCATTGATAGAATTTCTTTAAATTTTATCTGTTTTGGCTTTCTCCTGCATGTTTTGAAATATGTCAAAACTTTTTTGTGCATATGTGACACTCAGCATTGGTAAGCATGCAACCTGGAGTCAAATATTCTCCTGCACACCTATATAAATTTTCTTTGAATGGAAACCTTTTGCATGCTTTTGTTAGAGTCTAGGTTGGGTGTCAAATTGATTCATATCTCTTACTGGAAAAGGCTTACCATTGGCTATCTTCATTACTTGAGTGTACTTTTCTCCTGATTCAATAAATAAAGCTAGCTCAAGTGTGTGTGCGTGTTTTTTTTTTTTTGTTTTTTTTTTTTCATTGGTAAGTCCTTTTTCTGGCAACAAGCCTTGCTGTACCATCATGGTTAATTCCACAAATGAGATGTATCATCTCCTTTAGGGTGTCCTTGTACTGAAAGTTCTCGGCTAAGGAACGTAGTACAGCTACTATTGTGATACAGACTCTCTTCAAGCTCTTATGTGACTGTTAAATTTGAAATGCTGTATGATAGATGGTATAGGATCGTACAGGTCCTTCAGAACCTGTACTAGCTCAGCAAAACTGGTAGTTTCAATTTCCGAATTGCTCACTAGTGTAGTGTCTTCACCAACTTGAAAATTGTATTCCACACATCAAAAAAAATTGCTCGCTTCCTTCATTCAGCAACCACACCATTTACAATGAAAAAGTGGTATAACCTTTCGATGTACAAGGTCCGATTATCCTTTTCAGGGCAGAACTCAGGAATGGAGCCATAGATAGCCACCATTCCTTCACTTTTTCCTAGCTACAGTTTATCCTCATTGCTAGATGTACTGCCTTAGCCAGTACTGTATGAGTTATTATTACAACTAGTGTTACATGCACACATGGACAGATCAATAAAAGCAATACAGTACTGGACCTGGTTATATGAATAAAACCATGGCACATTAATGTGTACTGTCAGTAATTATAACATAACAGGAAATAATATAGAACCACAAAAATGTTAATAATAACTAATTCTACACTACAATGAATAAGTTCAATGTATCACAGGGTCTGGGGACATGGCAATATCAAACTTGTTCAGATGGAATTTGTAAGTGTCAAGCCTGTAGTTAATTTTACCTTCATCTAATTATTATCATCATTTCCTTTACATCATCATGCATTACATCATTGTTTTCTATAACTTACCCCATGTAGCTTGTGTCAGTTGTTGAATTGTTCATTCTTCTTGAGTTACATAAAGTTATTGAGTTAAAATAAGAAGTAGCCAAACACACAACATTGGTGACCCCTTCTGACTGCTATTTACTCTCTCACTATTTACTCTTGCTATGGCTGACTACGATGCTCCTGCTCCTCCTGCTCCTCCACTGACTGACTGGCCAACTTGAAGCTACCTACCCTTCTGTCTCCACTAATGTTTGATTCACCCAGTTTACCACTTGGGATATAATAGTTCCAAAGACTCATTTTGAACACATAATAAATTCCTTGAATCCTGAGTTTGCAATGGAAATTAGAGACCATCTACTCAATGGAAATTATAGACCATCTATTAGAATCACCTGCTGAGAACCCTTATTACATTCTCAAGGCACAATCCATTATGCACACTGCTGCTTCAGAGCAATTCAATCTTCCGAACTAATTAGTGGTGATGAACTTGTGATTCACTCAGCTGGTACCATGCAAAATTTGGAGAAGTGGAACAAAAGTACAAAGAACCTTGCACCTGGGGAAGCACCCAGGCCAGTCATTAGCAGTGACAGGTGTTATCAGCACAACTCTCAGTCGACTCTTTTTATGTAAGTGACATTTACACACATATCATTTTTAATTTATCCAGGGTCAAAAGTTAGTGCCATCCCATGCTCTGTTTCCCACCATAGATGCTCCCCTGACACTGTCACCCTTATGGCAGTGAATGCCAGTCCTATTCATATGTACGAAAACAGTCACCCTCAAGCTTGAGCTCAGACAACTACTACAGTGGATCTTTAACATTGCAGATGTTCAGAAGCCCTTTTTGAGACATTTCGGCCTACTTGTTGATGTAAAGCAATACCAGTTGATTGATACAACCACACATTTATACATCCAGGGTATTCTCTTTGCTGAACCCTTATCAACCCTGTCTATTTGTCCCAAGGACATCAGTCATCCCTACCACACTCTACTGTCAGAATTTCCAGCACTTATGCAAAGTTTCACACCTGGTTCACCTGTTAAGCATGATATTGTTCATCATATTGAGACCACAGGTGCACCAGTTTCAGTTTATCTCAGACCTCTGGCACCTAATCATCTCCATGCAGCCAAGCAGTAATTTGAGCACATGCAACAGCTTGGATCATTTGGCCCTACTCCAGTGCCTGGTCCTCACCTTACACATAGTCCTAAAGAAGATTTCAGGTGATTGGCATCCCTGTGGTGACTACCATGCACTCAACCTTGACGCTGCTCCAGAGTGCCACCCAGTTCCTCATATTCATGACTTCTCATTATCGCTGCATGATGCCACCATGTTTCCAAAAATTAATCTAGTGTGTGTGCCACCAAATACAAGTTGCTCCTTCTGACATCACTGTAAATACTTCTACAACTCCATTTGGTTTGTTAGAGTTTATGAGGATGCTTTTTGGTCTCAGAAATGCTTCGCAAATATTTCAATGGTTCATGGACTAAATCCTCCTTAATGTACCCTCATCCTACACCTACATTGATGATGTCCTCATTGCTAGTTCAGCCCCAGAGTAACACCTCAAGGACTTGGCTAGGACTAGGGCTAGGGCTAGGGCTAGGGAGAACTGTTTTTGATCACCTCACAATACATGGTATTGTCATCAATTCCAACAAGTGCCTATTTGGTATCACAGAACTAGATTTTCTTTGTCCTCACATCGATGGGCTAATGACTGTAGATTTGGTGATAATTATGCATGGAAATCCTCAGAGAGGTTTTCAGCACCAAGGGAATGAACATCTTTTAATATATGTAGTTAAAAGAAAAGTTTTTTAAATAAGAATTAAAAAAAACTAAAGAAAATCTTGACTTCACATAAAAATAAATTGTAAGTTTAAATTAACAAAGTTCATTAATTAATAAAAGGGTGTGTTTTGGGTTAGGCTAAAATCATTATTCTACTCTACTTTTCTGGGGACATCCCTGAAAAAGGACTTTTGAGTCTGGGATTTTATTTCACTTTCTTACCACCCCCCCCCCCCCCCCTCCCTTCAGATTCCTTCATTTCCTCTTCCAATTAGCAGATACAAAGGACATGCTGGGTTGATCCTGACTACACCTTGACCTTGACACACCTCATCCTGGTTCATATGCTCATATGTATGTGGTTATGTTTGTTTGTATATAAACCCACAGTATTTCAATGCATTCACAATTTTAAAAAAAGAATTAATCTCACTATTTCTTTTCAATTGATTTATCTTTCTTTCATTAATGTTTATGCTTGTTTGTTTGTTTGTTTTGTGGTGTGGAAGATACACACCTCAATTGCTGAAATGAAAGTAAGTGTGACTGCTATGGACTGTTTCTCTGAAATTAATATTTACTAACCCACAACCCTTCCCCTTAATTTCTTCTTCTTCCTTTTCTTTTTTTAAGGTGGGATTCTGCTCACAATGGGCCATGAGAGAAACACTTTACAACACTTTAGGAACCCCTGCTTTTTCCTATATCATTCCAACCCAACCTAGATCAATATAACCTGCTTCAAATTGCTACAATTTTGCTAGAAAATATTTCTTTGAAATAAAAATACTAAGTAGGGATAATATGTCACAAAAAGTGCAGAAACAAGAATTCTGAACAGTGTGTAATATGAAATTCCCTACTTACATAAGTTATAAGATGGGAAGCCAAAGACTGTCACCTCTTCAATTAGCTTGTAGCCAGCTCATGTAGAATAATTATTCTAAGTTCACAGAAACCAGTGAAGTATGTAACACACTGTCACAGAATTCTTGTTTCTGCACTTTTTGCTGACACACCATCCCTACTTACCATTTTTATTTCAAAAATTTTTTTTTTTATTTTCATTGTATACTAGTCAAAAACTCATCAGAATGCATTCTCTGAGAACTTTGTTTACCCCCTGTCCAACTTGTGCTACTGGTTGAAGCTGATGTTGCAGTCCTGTTTTCAATACAAGCCTTTCAAAACTACCATTACAAACCATTATTTAGATTATGCATGCTTCCAATAGATATTTACTTAACCACCCCCAGGAAAGTACAATCATTTGGAGGCAATCTCATCTTATAGACAGTCATAAGATCGTACCAAGTAGAAAATGGCCTAGTATTAAAGCTATTTCAGACATTCACCACTTCTCTTGCCATGACTAGGCTGATGCAGCTTCAGAAACATAGCAAATTTTTTAACTATTTAATTATTAATTTTTTGTATGGTTTTCTTTTTTTAATTTTTTTTTTATATAAAAATCATGTGTTACATTTGGTACCCTTTTTTACTTTTCTATCAAAATGGGTCATAGATTTATCTAGCCTTTTGCTTTTTACATCAAAACATTGGCCAAAAATACTATCTTTGAAATCTTTAACTTTTCTTTGGACCATTTTATTAAATTCCATGACCTTCTTCCCTTTCAGTCAAGAGGAAACTGGGAGCAGACTAAAACTGGAGAGTGGTCCTGGGACCTCTGGTTCAAAAGGTATTTTTGTAAAGAATGCACAAATTTGGTGAAAATAGTATATTAGATTCAGGAATTCTACAATTACCTAAAAGCTCAACCAGAATTAGTTAAAGATTTTAATGTTTTTTTGTAATGGGTTACCGCGGTTACTTCAATTTTTTTTTTACTAAGATTATTCTGTTAAGGTGGGAGACCAAGGTGAGTTTCAAGGTGGGAGACTAAGGTGAATTTCTTTATATCTGTTTAAAGGCTTTTTAAATGTTAGATTGCCAAGCAGAAGTTGCTACAAGTTATTAAGCTTTTATATAAAAAAATAATTATGTTGAGATAATGAACAACTTGATTAGTTCATCAAGTTTGTTTTTTTGTGTTCTTTTGTGCCAATTTTGTCACCATATTTATTACCATTTCTAACACCTGCAGATTTTTTAAGAAGCACACCTCCATTGTTTTGACAAGTTTTCGAAATGGCTGAGAAACAAGAAAGCTTGGAAGGTTGCACTTGGGATAAATTTGAAGAATATGTCCTACAAAATGGTTGGTGCAATTAAGTAGATATTAGTAGAGTATTTCTCAAGGGTATAACTATTAGGTATTACAAGCTGGCAATCTCAACACCTAGACTCAGAATGCTTGCTTAGCCAAAGAAAGTAGGCTGTAGTCACAATACAATGAAGTAAGGGCAATCAAATGTAACTAACCTGCTTCTTCATAATTAGTTCAGAGAGAGTGTGCTACATATGAGCAGTCAAATAAAATAGTCCCAGGGGTGTTTTATTTTTTATTTCTTTCAATCAAGTGAATTAAATGAAACTACAAATTTGATGGTAAACCCAGTCATCAATGGAAGTGACAGAGTTACCTTTGCAATGTGGTCAATGTCATGATTTTGAAGTTGCTCTTATTTCCTCATTATGTGGGGTTTTTTTCCTGGCACTTCTTCCTTCTTGGGCTTAGCTGCAACTGCTTTGTTTCATGTAGATATCTCTCCCATGAAAGCCTCACTCATTCCCATCCTGTTGTCTCCTAGATATGCTCTCCTCTCTACTACTTAGAAATATCACACCCTAGAAGAGTATCAAAGCGTAGGTCTTCTTGTACTGCTACTTGCATCTTTTTAATAAATCTGGTAACTCAACTTTGACCTATGCCAATGATAAATAATGAACTGGGCCTTCACTTGGCTTGAAAGATACAATCTTAGTAGTTATAGCCCTACGGTCCATATTGTTTCTCCTCATAGTTTTATCTGCCCCAGTGTCAAGCCTCATATCCTTGCAACTCCATCCATTCAGCTTCCCAGTAACCAAATCTATCTCAATTCCTAGTGCAGTAATGTTAGTCCTATTAATCCTTCTTGGGCAATACCTTGTAATGTTCCCTTTCTTCCTGCACTGGTAATAATCCACATTCAATCCATACCTAACAATGCCATCTTATCGAGCTCTTCCTTTCTGGTTCTTATCTTTTCTGGCTCCTCTTTCCTACTTCTCAGGCCATTCATTGATCTGTTCTCTTGCTACTTGTAGCTGCTTCATCCAGGTGTGTCACCATTATCATCTCTAGACTTCTGCCCAACTGTCATTTCCCTCTCGATCCATTCTCTTGGACTTAAACTTCTCATTTTGGTTCCCTGCCTATCTCCTCTCTCTGGCATACTCCCTTTTGTAAGTATGTTCGTCTACCCACACTGTCGCCTCAGTCAAGAAGTCGGGCTTCGGTCTCTCACCCATTCAGCAGGGTTTGTGGCATAGCCTTAAAAATAAACTCACTGACAAACACAACAATTATATCAACTGTGGATCGGCACTCAGCAAACCACTGTTTGGCCAAATACTTCATCCTTTTCCAACAGCTAACTCTCCCTTACTTCCTCATCTAGCTTCCTCCTACTGTGTCCCTTGTCACATGATAGTACTGCAGGATTGCATTCCTAAACCCAGTATAATCCCTTCTCTCCTCTGCTGTTAGCCTGGTGCATATCTTTCTGGCTATCTCAGTAGTAGAAGATTAAGCTTTCTAGTCCAATTATCCACTGGCACACTGTAACTATCCATGTGGGACTCAAACCCATCATAAATACAAATACATCCTCTTATTCATTTTAGTATACTTAGGTAACTTCTCTCTCTCTCTCTTTCTCTCTCTCTCTCTCTCTCTCTCTGACCAGTCCTCTCCTCCCCTGGCTTTGACAAGTTCCTTCTTCATCCTTCTCATCTCCTTATTCTGCTCCCTCTGCAGGTTCATGAACTCAGTATCATATGAGCACTGGATGAATCTCCCCCTCCATTTATTAGGTCAATCTCATTTGTCTCCTCCTCTGAGATATCTGACTCCACAGCACTTTCAATTAATTTTTTCCATTACTCTATATCCTGCCCCATAGTCATCTGAAACCTCACCCTGCTCATCCTTAGTAGCTTTCACTTTCTTCCACAAGTCCCAAGATGAAAAAACAACAACAATCAATCAACTATCTTTCCTGGTTTTAGTATGCAACATGGTTCTGATATATATAGGTAGGGGTTTCAAGGTTATTGAGGCAGTATTGCTAGAAATATAGGTCTATCATGTTCATAGGGTTTCATGATAGCCAATAGACATATCTTCTAATTAATTGCATTATTAGTTTTGATTTAATTACTTCTTAGGCATTCATAGCACTATTATTAAAACGCAGCTACATTGTTAAAGACAGACATAACTGCTAATGCTAACTTAATACACACTGACTCTAATCACCAGCACTTTCATTCTAGACCTTAGGAATGACATTTTACTCCAACAACTTCATTCAAACACTTCCCATCCCTGGGAACAGTGGCTAGTACAGATGTATACAGAAGAATGCCAACATTAACCAAAAAAATAAAGAGTTTTATATGAACGTAAGCAGAATTCAACATATTATACTGTTATTATATTTTTGTGTGGTCAGGTGTATACTAGAAAAAGTTCGTTCACATCATTACCGGAGGTTTGTTTTTTTTAAAGTTTTTGTAACCTTAACTACTAACATTCCTGAAATACCAAATATATTGTTATATTGTGTGCGTGTTTTAATGAATGAACAGAGATGTAGATATATGGAAAAGATCCCCTTAGTGGTGCCTTGAACCTTGTGACATGTGATTGCTGTTCAGAGTATTCATTGCCTTATCTTATCTTACATAAAGCAGTTAACACCTCCTAAGGTTCCTTGAAACCAATTCTCACGTCTTGTGTTGAAGACCAGTGGCTATTCATGTAATGACATGTCCACAGGAAAGTGTTGTCTTGCATGACCCACCCTATTTCCTTACCAGATTCATGTTATATTTGCATGTTTCTATGTCTCTAGGTCCATGAATTTGATTGTCTATATGTACCATAAATACATTGCATCAGTTTTGGTATTTTTACCAGACATGCGAGCAGGAAGAGATGTGGACAGGTGACCTTTTTTTGCTAAAAAATCCATCCACTCTGTAGGAAGGGTCTATATTGAAGAGCAGGTTTAGAAGTGGATATTTCCACCAGGTTGGGCATGTCAAAACTGATTTTTTTATTGCAATGATGTTTACTCAATATTGTATTCTTTTGTCCTGGTGGTGATAAAGGCAATATGTTTTTCTCTTGCTGCTGAAGTGGTGACCCTGACAGTGCAAAAGTCTTTTGTGTTTCCCTTCTCACAGGGTTAGCAGTAAAGCTCCCACCTTTGGATGCCATTGACCCAGAGTTATAGATCATCCAGAGTTAGGCCCAATTTGGTATTAAAAACAGTACTGTTGACAAAAACCAAATATAATTATGTGGTGGGAGCCTTTGACTCAGTACTTCGGAGGCAAATCAAGTTCACACTTACAGCCCCTCCTGTAGCTAATAAGTTTAACAATTGATACTAGTTTTATTGCATACCTATGCCCTTCCTGATGAACAAAAAGCTGACAAAATTGTGGATGCTAATTCTTTAGGTGATGTGAAGCCTTCAGATATGTTAGCTTACATGCGTGGGCTGGAAAGTTCAGCTCTCTTCAAACGAGTTTGGCTTCATGCTTTTCCTACAGAATTAGGGAAACAAGTAGCAACTGCTGGTCTAACTGACTTGGATGGCATTGCTACAAGAGCAGATCACATTCAAGAGACCATTCACGGTGAGCAGGTAGCTAGTATTGAGTCCTCTCGCAAGGTTTCATCTTTTCATTATCAGGGAGGCAAACCCAAATGATCCACTAAAGGAAAGAGACCAGTTCTTTTCTTAGAATAATGTGATTATCATGCAAAATTTGGTAAAAATGAATATAAATGTGAGCCACCTTGCTCTTGGAGCAGTATAGTTGCAGAAGTGGATTTTGAAGCATAAAAAATGAGCAGGCCAACCACCTGTAGTAGCATTGGTGGTTGGCCCACACAAACACATTGTGCTACATTTTTGGGACTGTTCCTCTGTGTATAAATTTTTAGTGGACTGGGGGGGGGGGGGGGGGGAGTGGGTGCAATTTAGTGTAATCCCAGCTCATTCTCAGGATAGACATAAGTCAGTGTAATTCCAGCTCATTCACAAGATAGACATGTTGCCTTTACAGGCCCAGCCCTTCAGGCTGTAAATGTATCCTCCATTCACACATCTGGTACACGTACTGTGCCTATTACTATAGTGGGGGAGTTTATTCATGGAATTTTGTGGTTTCTGATGTCAGACAACCATTACTAGGTGCCAATTTCTTGTGCACTAATGGGCTCATGGTCGACTTCAATGATGCTACAACCTATGCCATTATTCCCCTAAACCACTGTACTTTGGTAGGTCAATCGATCAGCACAGTTTTAATTGATGGTGCATGGTCTTCCCACTCCATATGGTGCCTAAAGGTTCAGGTTAATCATTTCACTCGGTGACCTGAACCAATTCCTCTGGTTGATGTGACCGATCTTTCCTTTGCTCATGTTTTCATTGCTAATTGGATTGCACTTTCTTTTTTGGCTTTCCAGCACATATTTCCTATGTATTATAAATGTATTGACTGAACCTTTTTGCTCTATGTTCCACAGAGATTCCTCCAAGTCAAGAACCAGCATCTGAGGACAGTCTCCCAAGAAAAGGTGATACACACTACATGGGATATTCTAAGAATTAAAGGGAAGAGTAGGTGGCTTTAAGTAGTATTAAAGAGGGGAGAAGAGTTGGATAAAGGGATGGGTGATTCATATTTACATAAAATCTTTACCAATGCTATCTGCTAACCATAATTTAAAATCTGTATTATAAATGTATTGACTGAACCTTTTTGCTTTATGTTCCACAGAGATTCCTCCAAGTCAAGAAGCAGCATCTGAGGCCACGCTCCCAAGAGAAGGTGATGCATATCACATTGGATATTCTAAGGATTAGAGGGAAGATTAGGTGGCTTTAGGCAGTATTAAAGAGGGGAGAAGAGGTGGATAAAGGGATGGGTGATCCAAATTTACATAAAAACTTTATCAATGTGATCTGCAAACCATATTTTAAACTTGCATTATAAATATATTGACTGAATCTTTATAGAATGGCAATAGAAAGCATCTAATTAGTGTTGATTTTATAAACATGCTGATGTAGAGCTACAATCACCCTCGACCAAGATAGCTCAGTCTTATGTATTTCATACCATCTGTTTGAATAGGTCGATTTAAGATGATTCACAAAATCTATGCATACAGTTCCATGACATGTTTTTCCGAGTTTTTTTTAAACTTCATTTAAAGCTATGGTTCCAATCTATGAGATAAAAAAAAATTATAGCTTAATTTTATACTCCATTGTAAAGTAGTTATTTTGAATATTCTCATCTCATAAAGTCAGGTAGTTTGTCATCTTGAATAAGTTTCAGAGGAAAATACTGTAAAAAAAGACAGATCATTTCATGCACCCATAGGATACAAGGGTAGGATAGGGCTATATTTCAAGCACTATTGCTTGAAATATAGCCTTATCATAACCTAGTACCATACAGTTTCATGATAGCTAATAGACAAATCTTCCAAGTAATTGAATATTAATTTTGATTTAATTATTTCCTAGGCATTCATAGTACTACTGTTAAAAGGCAGCTACATTGTTGAAGGCAGACATAATGGCTTATGCTAACTTAATACGCACTGACTCTATTTACCAGCACTATCATTCTAGATCTTAGGAATGAAATTTTACTCCAACAACCTTATCTAGACACTTCCCATCCCTGGGGATGGGAACAGTTGCTAATACAGATATGTACAGAAGAATACCACAAAAATATATTTTATACAAGGCTAAGCAGAATTTAACATATTATACTGTTATTATATGTTTGTGAAGTCAGTTGCAAACTAGAAAAACAAATTAACATTAATACAGGAGATATTTTATTTTATTTTGTATTTGTTGTTTTTTTCCTTAGTGTAATATTATTACTATTCCTGAAAATACCAAATATGTTGATATTTTGTGTGTGTTTTATTGAACAGAGATGTCCATATATGGACAATATCCCTTTAGCGATGCCTTGAACCTTTTAACATGTGATCGCTGTAACAGGGTATTCAAGATGGAGTCTGTCCTCAAACATGAAGGTAATGTTCTAGCCTCAAGTTATTATGATTTTCTAATGTTTACAAAGCAATGCCAGTGTTCCTCAGGTATAGGTTTATTAGCTTATCATACCTTACATAAGGCAGTTAACACCTCTTAAGTTTCCTTTTCGAAGACTAATTGTTTTCATGTCATATGACCTTAAAGCAAAAAAAGTAAATAAATTTTTTTAAATATTAAATTATATATATATATATATATATATATATATATATATATATATATACTATCAGCATATACCCAGCATTTCCCTGGATATAATGACATGCCCACAGGAAAGTGTGGTCTTGCATGACCCAACCTATTTCCCTACCAGATTCAAGTTGTGTTTGCATCCTTCTATGTCTCTAGGCCAATGAATTTGGCCGTCTATACGTACCATAAAAAGATAGCATCAGGGTTTTTTTTTTGTATATTTTTACCTGACATACCTGCAGAAAGAGATGTAAACAAGTGACTTCTTTTTTTGTTAAAAGAAACCATCCATTGTGTAGGATATGCCAATCTTGAAGAGCGGATTACAATTGGTATGGTGGTTTGATAGGAAAGTATGGCCAAGTGTTATCTAGAGTATGTTCAAGAATATGTCTTCTGGCACCTTTAGCCTCACAAACCTACAGGAAGAGGTTTGTATAGGAATAACCACACTGATTAGAGAGTATCCAATCATATTTTTCTTCATTCACACATGTTTGATTGAGAAACATAAAACCAGTGTTACCAGATGGATTCAGCTCAAAATCACTATTTTTATAAATACTTATTCTCAGCTACCGAAGTTGTTATATTTTTATGCATCCCCCATTCTCTCCAGAGCTATATCATTCTGATGTACACCCACAAGCCACAGTGTCTCCAAAGACCCTCCCTTTCTTTTGTGGGCAATCAGCAGTGAATGCCAGTACCAGCCCTGGTACCAACTCTACTACCTGCAGCCCATTGTCTTCACCAGTTGGACAAACTACTGAGGTAGAAGGCGAGGATACTTCTGAGCTCAATGCCAGCACATCCGTACCCTCTCTCACTTTCTACAATGAGATAGAGTACAGTGATTTGAAAGAGATGATACTTGCAGACAGGAAGAACATGAAGTGTGGTATGTTTGATGTTATGATATGGTAGAACTAAGGTGGAGTAGGGGAGAAAATTATTAAGGAGATACCTTAAGCTATATTGATGATACTGGCTATTCATATTTCTTCCATTCTTCTTGGGAATTTGAGTGTGGTGTAATTTTATGCTGAAAACATGATTTTATCCTTAATTCAAATGTTCACTTTATAATTTTCAAGTTCGTATTTATAGAAAAGTAACTCCTTGCTTATTATGCGGCATGCCTTACTAATATCAAATTTAAAATTTTCATTGTTTTTCCTGAGTACACACACATGTAGGACAGACAGACAGACAGACAGACAGACAGACAGACAGACAGACAGACAGACAGACAGACAGACAGACAGACAGACAGACAGACAGACAGACAGACAGACAGACAGACAGACAGACAGACAGACAGACAGACAGACAGACAGACAGACAGACAGACAGACAGACAGACAGACAGACAGACAGACAGACAGACAGACAGACAGACAGACAGACAGACAGACAGACAGACAGACAGACAGACAGACAGACAGACAGACAGACAGACAGACAGACAGACAGACATATTGTGAATTAGGGAATGATATCCTTAATTTCTATTTTAACTCATTAAAATAATTTTTTTCACTATATATATTTCACCTTAGTTTACTTATACATATCCTCTTTCAATTCCCCACTTCCACCCTCTCCCATACCACCTTACTGACTATCATTTATAGAAGATGAGGACTGACAGAGGATTGTGCCACAATTTCTTTGCAAGAGAAAGTTTCTTGACAACTCTTAAAACTCAATAGTGAGTAGATATAGCTAGCGATAAACTCACAGTAAATGAGTAGTATTCTTGCCTTTTCAATGAAATATGTTGTCTCTTATGGCAGTTTTGCATGTTACAGATATTTGTTTGTACTGGTGACTACACATTTGTATTTGTTAGTTTGCAAACAGAATGAGCTAACGAAATAGAACTGAACCACTGGACAAAATTTGCAAAATGTTGCACTATGAAAGGTTCTTCAAACCCAAAACATAGGTCATAATTTGATCCACAATATTAAATAGTTGAAATATTCTTTACACTATTTCATTTCTTTTAATAGAAAGGCCTTACTATAGCTATAAGTAAATGTCATGTGCACACATGTAATGACCTGATATTGTTGGAAGGAACTCAATACTGTAGGAATATCTTAATTGGTAAGGTCTTTAGAAAGGGGTGGGTTTATTTTAGTGGTGGTTTAGTTAAACACAATGTCCGAGAAGTGACAGCCTCTCTGCTCTACACAGGGAATACTTAATGATGTTAAGTTAACAGATTTCAGTTCTGAAATACTGAAATATTTCCTTATACGAAGAGAGAATCTACAGAGGAATATATAGATTATACATTTGATAGATTTCCTGGTTCGCTAAAAAAAAGTCCAACAATTGTCAATTAAATAAATTTCAGTTGATGGAGCTTTAATGATTTTATGATTAAACAAACAATGAGGATCCTTTGTTGCCAGATATTTGTCCCTGCAAGAGAGTGATGTAGTGAAGAGGCAGTAAACCAAGGAATTTACATCACAAGAGTGTAGCAAGTGTATTGTGTGTGTCGTCCAGATGATACTTCCACAAGAGAAGCTGCTGCAATTCCATTTTACACCAAAAATTCAAATGACACCCCATTCTCCTTCCCTGCCTACATATATGCACACATCATAACCACACACGCATCCACACATGCACACACGCAAATTTTAGTCTATCATTACTTGCAGCTTCTAACTGTGGGATCTAGTCAAAACATCGTACATAGCATTTGCTTTGAGATTGCTCAGGCCATATATTTGATTTGTTTGTTCTTCTGTGATATTTGTTACAGAAAGTATTTCTCTGGTTCATAAAAATGTGAATTTAGAATGGCACTATACCACAAATTAATCAGTAATTACATGCTGAATGTCCTGCTGGTATCAAAAAATGAACGATATTTCAGCTAAGCCACTGAACTAACTGGTTGGGCAGAACACTGAAAAAATGTAATCTTTTTTACCACTGAACTACATTATTAGGTTATTTCTTTAGGGGTTGCCCACTAGTGCAATGTGACTATCTCTTAAATATTGCACCTGTATTTCATGCAGAGATAAAACACCATGGATCTCCATCCACAACCAAAAGTAAAATGTTCTGTAGGATATAACACATCTTATAAAAAATATAGCAAACTGAGTAGTTATAGTTAAATGGCTGCCCAACCTCACTATACTTAATTTCATAGCACCTAGTCTACCAAATTTCCCTGGGGGCATGCCCCAAGAACCCAAAAGAATATACAGCCCATAAATTTCACTCTGTGCCATTATTCTTAACCTACCACCCCCCCCCCCCTCCCCCTTCCCTCCATGGAAAAAATCCTGTATTTTACCAGGTGCACTGTCATCTTGGAGTGAGAATCTTTCTGTATACCACATTATATGTCTGGCTCTCCTAATTGTATATGAACATTGCATGTCTGCCTGTCATCAGTGTAGATGTGGTCTTTTGGATTAGCAAACAAAACTGGCTACAACATTGAGCTGACCATGGCCAGAGACTGATTCTTTGAGGTTGTGTAGTGTTGGAACTTTCTTATTTCCCTTGGTTGGTGCATTGCATGCATTGTTTCATTGCAACCACCCTCATTAATGCTTGCTAGTCCCACATTTGATGACCTGCAATAAACTACATAAAAGTTATGAACTTTAATTTTGGGGTGGGCTACAGTCTGCACTACATAAAAGTTAAGGCATTTCCATGTAACTTGCTTCTTTAATTTTAGATTAGGAAGTCTCTATTAATGAGCAGACAAATACAATGCAGTGGGTATTTATATCTCAATCATGTGATGGTAAATGAAACTACAAAATTTCATGATAAAAAAAAATTGTCGATTAAGTACCATAGTAATCTTTGTAATTTGAATCAAGTGCCATAATTTTCAAGTTTACCTTTTTTTTTTACCTGCTTCTGAGTCTTTTTGAACTGTTAAATAATGATCACTATAAATATTAGTAGCAGCAAGCTTTGCTAAGATATAGCTGCTGCAAAGCAACTAAAGAACAAAGGAGGGAGGAGAGGGAGGAGAGGGAGGAGAGGGAGGGAGGGAAGAAGGGGAAAACAAAAGGTGAAAGAAGATACAAGAAAGGGGAAAAAAAGAAAAGAAACAGGAGAAAAGGGTGGAGAAAGAGAGAAAAGAAAAGGAAAATTTAAAATATAAAAAAATGGACAGGGAAAGAAAAAAATGAAATAAAAGAAGGAATGGTAAAAAAAAAATGGAAAAATAAAGAAAAAGGAGGAAAGGACGGAAATAAAAGAAAAGAAGAAAAAGGGGGAAAAAAATAAATAAAATAGAATACAGAAAGAAAGAAAAAGAAAAAAGGGAGGGGAAAGAAAAAATAAAAATCGAAGATATCAGAAAAGAAATAAGAGTAAAGAAAAGGAATGGGATTAATGGATGGGGATGAAAGAAAAGAAGAAAGTGATAGAAAAAAAAAGGAAAGTAAATAAAATTTTTTTTAAAAAAGTGGGGAGCGGGGGGGGGGGCGGGGGGGGGAGAAAGGAAGGGAAAGCAAGAAGGTAAAAAGGAAGGAAGGGGGAGAAAGTTAAGGAAAAAGAAGCTCCCTTGGGAATTGAATCTACCATCCTGAGATCTGAGTTTATTTCTGCCAGTTACACATGCATGCACACTCACATGCATGCAGACATACATGCATGCCCATCCAGCTGGCCCGCCCTCCCACACATCCACACACACACCAAAAAAATGCAAATTGTCTAGCTACCGTCAACATGGTCACGCGCACCTGACATAGTCATGGTTCCTGTGCACTAAGTAGGCACCATGAGCCAGTGCAAGCAAACTCCAGGAGCGGGGCTAGGAACTTGCAGGAGGACTGACCAAGACTCTCAGCTTATGGGTGTGGGCACCCGAAGTCCCACCTGGACCCTTAGATGATTGACAAGCCATGGCCAGTGAATTTGCACCCCAGAAAATTCCAGGTCCCAATCACAGCTGGGTGGACTGGTGTGGGAAGAAGATGTTGAAGGACAGGAAAATTTTCCTGTCAGTGCTGGATTTGAACTTGCAACCCTGGGGTTGTGAGTCTAAGGGCATAACTACTCATCCGCTCTGTCCATGACACACACGCATACACGAATGCACGCACACACACACACACACACACACACACACACATATGCATGCACGCACGCACACACACACACACACACACACACACACATGCACGCACGCACACACACGTGCACGCACACACACACACACACACATGCATGCAAGCATGCACACACACACACACACACACACACACACATGCACGCACACACACGTGCACGCACACACACACAACACACACACACACACTTAAACTGATGGATTAATTACATTTCATTACATAGCTGGGATTTAAATCTACCTACTAACCTTTTAAATCTTTTATTATACAATTTTATACATACATTATAGGTCCTCAAGGATCATTAATAGTGTGGGGTAGGCTGTCATTAATGTTGGACGTTTGTAGTTGGATACATTGAATTTAAATGGTACACAATCATGGTTAGAGAACAGCATATTTTCTAATATATTAGTTCTATACTAAACAAATTAGCATATCAAATGTGTTAGTGTCAGTCATGAATGTCCAAAAAAAGTGTGTTGAAAATAGGTATTATGATTAAATGTGATAGATGTATAATAGATGGTAAAAGTGTCACAGCATGAATCTCTTTTTTGCCATTGGAAACACTTAAAGTTTGTTACTATTTAGAGTCACATCGATACACAGACATTCAGATTAGATTATGTAATTGGACAGGTCACTTATATATAATCTTTGTTAATGTACATGCTCGTCTATACCTTATCAGCGCACATGTACTCTGCATCACATTGCATCATCTCATGCTTACAGGTTGGATGTTGGGATACTATAGGACTTGAACACTGACTGAGGTGTTAAAAATGTCAACTTTCCTCATTTCTGACAATTAATGGCAATTAATGGCCATTAGCATCTCACAACACGAAAATGTGCTGCACATCCACAAGTCATTCTCAATACCTTAGAGCACTAACAAAGCAAAAGAACGAGACTCATTACAAAAAGTTTCATAAAGGTCTCAACCAAGGTTGCCAATATAGTCCAGTCAAATGTTAATTTTTTGTACAGGATACACTCACATGAAAAATTTGAGAAAAAAATTATCATTAATATTTTATTAATGGTCTTATGTTAACTGGAAATGGTTATCAAAATTGTTGCCACCTTGATTGTGCAGGTTTTCACATGCATATTCCAAAATTTTATTCCAGCTGTACATTTTTACCACTTTAAATGGCTCCAGACAACAGTATGCACATGTTAATATGCAAAGTCGGAAGAATTACATAACTTTTATCTTACTATAATCACCTTTTTTTTTTGTCTGTCTGTGTGTTGCCTCTCTAACTCCTCCCAAACCACTAGAGAGATCTTAACAGAACTTTCAATAAAGGCACTTCACTGAACGTACTCGCAAGGGACCTATTCAGGTCATGTGCAAATGTAGGTAATTTGTTGATGTATAGTGTTGAAATTAGGCACGTGGTCTCTGCATGACCGGAAAAGATTATTATCCACCAGTAGGTGTGATTTATTTTTTAGCCACACTCACTGGAAGTAGTTTTCAATACCAACAAGATTGAAAATTTACAGCCTAAAACCTGCTCACTAATGACTTAATGTTTGCATAATATTGAATTAATGTTGACTACCTAATGCACAGAATTTCCAGTACCTGTTACAGTGCTACTTCTTTCAATCCAAGTCAACTCTGTCGTTATTTCAGTATAACTTGACACCTCCACTTCATACAGTGTGGAGATCCCAACAAGTTCGGTTGACTAAAGTGGGGAGTTTTATACCAATCCTGTCCACTACAATGGAGAGTTACTCATATCATTTCCAGACAGCTGTCCAACCAGTTCTTAATCCTATCACAAGAAACCTCCTTGGAGATCCCTTCAAGGCACCAGCAACTCCATTCAGGAGAGATCCATCACTGTTCCGCTCTTGATGTAGAGTCTAGAAACGAAGATTGTGGAATTAAGGTGTAGTGCAGGTAACATCATCGATTTTTTTTGGAAGCTCACACTGCACAGAAAGCAAAGAAGATTGTTCAGACTTTCAACATAGCAGGAAGTTCCAATACCAAGAATGTGTTCAAACAATTGAAGACAATTTACAGGAAACGTTTGGTAGTGCACAACTCATCAGAGTGATTTGGTATATTTTTTGTCCTATTTTTAACCCAGTTTGGCATATTTTAATTTTACAACCTGGCAACAGGGGTCAGTCTTAGGAGCAGCTCAGTGCCTTTACAACACTCAGTCACAGGAACCAAACCAAGATTAGAGAACTTTCTGGTCTCTGCAGCTTCAATCTCATTCAGATGTCAGGTTGAGATGATTTAACCATCTTCAACTTCTTATCAAATCAGCAAATCATCACAAACAAGCTTCCTAGGGATATGGTGCACAAGTGGAATGAACGAATAACCAAATATCCACATCAACACAATGGTATTCATGCATGATTCCATGTTTTCTGCCACTTTCTTGAAGAACATAATTATGTAATCAATAATCCTAATCTATCTGTGGCACCTATATCAACAGCCTCACCAACTTCTCCTTTTAAGAATAACCAACCAATTGTGTCACTAACTCTGCAAACTTTGGCTGAAGACATGAAAGATAATGAAGGACCAAGGAATTGCCTCATTCACTCTTCCAGCTCTCACACTTAAGAAGACTGCCGAGGATTAAAGGCAATGTCATTGGAAGACAAGAAGGTCATTAATAGGAATGCTATCTGTTATATCTGTCTCAGATGTCATAAACTACCTAACCGTACATTGACATCCAAAAAATGCAAGGGATATGGTTCCAAACATCGTCACACTTTGTCCCCTAGCGACCTTCCCAAATAATCAGACAGAAACAGCAACACTAAAATTAGTGATTCCTCTGCATCTGACCATAATCAGAAAACCAAGTCTGCATCAAGGAAGAAAAGACACCTACTTCTCTCTGCACCTCAGTTTGTGGAGATATAAATTACAGAATAAGCTGTAGAAAAACTCTTTTGGCTAAGATTACAGATCCCAAGTACCCTCACAAGATCATGGACACTGACATTAACTTGGATGACAAGTCAAATACTTTCTTTGCTGATCCGACTGTCTTTGACTTCTTCAATGCCAAGTCTGACTTCCTCGAGTATTCTTTCTCCACCTTGGGCAGCAAGACTTTAAACAGTGGAAGGAGAATCACCTGCTTTAAGAGTCAGTGACTTTCAAATCTTTTCAAAATAATGGAGACCCAAACACTAAAAATGAAGTGGCTACTCCAGATTATTGATGAGTGTGCAATATTGCCACATAAGCACTCTCAGAAGGAAAAAAAAAAGTCAGTGAGAACTGGTTCAACACATGTAATTGTTTGGTCAATTATAATTACATGCATTGAACTATATTTCAATCACAATTATGTAATTTGTAATCATATTTTGGATTTAAATTACATTTGCAATTCAATAAACCCAAGTATGACAGTCACGATTACCAACAATAGATATGCACGATGATTAATTTGAGCTTCCTAAAATGATTACTTCTCATAGTGTATTAGATAAATGTTAATTTATCTAATTGACATAATAATAATAATAATAAGGTGACCTAATAATAAGGTGAAGTCCTTGGATTGAGATGTAACTGCAAGATCATTGGTGAAGATGAAACTTTCATGTCCTGGTGGATGGGTTGTCGTTTGTTGAGATGTTAAAAATAAGAAGAGCAAGGACACTACCTTGTGGTAAGCTGTTCTTCTGGATTCTCCATCGACTGCGTTTTCTGCCCAAGACGAAGAGAATCATCTATTCTGCAGCAATGTTTGGATGGTTGTAATGAATTAGTGGTCTTTCATTAGCTTGTAGATCTTAATGAGGAGCATTTGATGGTTCACAATGTCGTATGCTGCAGTGAGGTCTACAAAAACTGCACCAGTGATGCATCCTCTCTCGAAACCATCTTCAATATGTTGAGTGAGGTTCAAGATTTGACCAGTGCATAATTTCCCAGGCCAGAAGCCATCCTGTTCAGGGATCAGCTGAGGGCCAATAATGGCTATGAGATGGTTCAGGAATAGCCATTTGTAGAGTTTGTGGATATGAAATAAAAGTGATATCGGATGAAGCTCTTTAGACTGGATGGATCTTTGCCAGGCTTCAGTATCACCATGACTCTGGCCTGTCTCTGAGCTATGGGAATGGTTTAAGTTTCTTTGCAGGTGTTAAAGAGCTGCAGTAGCCAGGAACGGGCAACACGACCAAAACATATGATCTGCTCTGTGCAGATATTATCCAGGCCAGCAGCTTTTCTGGGTAACATGTTTTGAATGGCAACTTCGAGCTCTGGCTGGCTGAATGGCTGTGTGAAGCTTGTGGTTTCTACCTCATGTCTATGTTAAAAATAAGTCTTTACCTGTTTTGTTGGTGGCTTGCTGTTCAGTATCAGTTGGTGTGCAATATAGTCAGGGATGACTTTGTGGTGTTGTTCTACCATCGTAGGGTTGCCAAACAGCTTCTTGATTGTGGCCCAGGCTTTCTTGCTGCTGTGTGTCATGTTGGTGTTCTTGATGAGGTCCTTCCAGGTTCTTCATCATTCTTGAAAAAGTTCAGTGACAAGATTCTCTCCTTCCTCGATGGTATCAGCAGAGAAGGGGTCTTCCTCATACAGCTAGATGTAGTCCTTGTACCTGGAGGCAGTGTCACCAGTAAGGCTAGGGACATACAATGTTCTACAGCCACGTGTGATCGTCTTACTGGAGATGCAACCAAGGTTGATGATAATGTTCATGTAGCCTGTTGGGGATATTGGTGATCACTGCAGCTAGATTGGCTCTATAATTCTTCCAGTTGGTTTTTAGGATATTGAAGCGGTGGTGGAAAGGTACAGTTTGTGAATTAATGGCTGCATTGACTTCAAACATGTTCAAGTGTGGGAGCTTCGGGTTGTGGATCAGGCTTAGGTGGTTACAGTCTGCCCAAG
Source organism: Lycopodina hypogea (assembly GCA_963969325.1). Taxonomy (NCBI): domain Eukaryota; kingdom Metazoa; phylum Porifera; class Demospongiae; order Poecilosclerida; family Cladorhizidae; genus Lycopodina; species Lycopodina hypogea. The sequence goes on from OZ017790.1 coordinate 2,153,610, forward strand.
ACTCAATGAGTTCACATTCATCCTCCGTCATGTCGAAGTAGATAGAAAATAAAAAGTAGCCAAACATGACATTGGTGACCCCTTCTGAATGCTACTTACTCTCTCACTCTTTTCTCTTGCTATGGCTGACTACATGCTCCTTCTCCTCCACCAACTCACTGGGTCCACCAAAGTTTAGTTCACTCAGATAGAGGCCCAGTTCACCACTAGGGGTATAACTCTTCCAAAGACTCACTTTTACTACGTCATAAGTTCCTTGAATTCTGAGTTTGCAATAGAAATTTGAGACCATCTACTCAAATCATCTGCTGAGAACCTTAATCAATTTCTCAAGACGTAGTTCATTATCTGCACTGCTGCTTCAGAGCAACTCAATCTTCAGTAAATAATTAGTGGTGGTGAGCCAGGTGCTGATGCATATGCAGTAACTCCTCAGTGACAAGCTTGGTATGTCAGATGATGCTATGTCTTTCTCAGTAAACTTTTCCTGTGCTTAATTCAGAATGTGAGGATGATGCTTGCCTCTGCTGATGCCACTATGGACCTCTGTAAGCTAGCCAACATGGCAGACAGGGTCATGGAAGTAGCTATTGACTTGGAATCAAGCAAATCTGAAGTTCATCTAGATGCCAACATCGCCACAGGCCAGCCCAACTCAGTCTCCCCTCATGTTATCTACGCTACTAGTACCAAGAAAAAATTTTGAGAAGTTGAACAAAAGTACAAAAGCCCCTTCCACCTGGGCAAATGCCCAGGCCAGTCATTAACAGTAACATGTATTACCGGTCCAACTCTCAGTCAACCCTTCTACGTAGGTAACATACACACACACACATCTTTTTTTATTTATCCAGGGTCAGAAGTTAGTGCCATCCTACACTCTATTTCTGACCATCGATGCTCCCCTGACACTGTCACACTTACGGCAGTGAATTCCAATCCTATTCATGTGTACGGAAAAAGACACCCTCAAGCTTGAGCACAGAAGACCAATACAGTGGATCCTTAACATTGCAGACATTCAGAAGCCCTTTAGGAGACATTTTGGCCTACTTGTTGATATATAGCAATACCAGTTGTTTGATGCCACCCCTATATTTGTACATCCAGGGTGTTCTCTCTGCTGACCCCTCACCAACCCCATCTATCTGTTCCAAGAAAAACAGTCATCCCTACCACACTCTACTGTCAGAGTTTTCAGCACTTATGCAATGTTTCACATCTGGTTCACCTGTTAGGCATGATATTGTTCATCATATTGAGACCACAGGTGCACCAGTTTCAGTTCATATCAGACCTCTGGTACCTAACCATCTTCATGCCGACAAACAGTAATTTGAGCATATGCTACAATTTGGTATCATTCTGCCCTTCTTTAGTGTCTGGTCCTAGCCCTTACACATGTTCCAAAAGAAGATTCCAGGTGATTGGCATCCCTGTAGTGACTACTGTGAATTCAACATTGCCACTGCACCGAATTGCTATCCGGTTCCTCATATTACAACTTCTCTTTATCACTGCATGGTGCAACCATTTTTCCAAAAATCAAGCTGGTGTGTGTGCCACCAAATACAAGTTGCTCTTTCTGACATCACTAAAAATGCTGTTACAACTCCATTTGGTTTGTTTTATTCCAACGGTTCATTGACCCAGTCTTCCTTGTTATAACCTCATCCTACACCTACATTGACGATGTCCTCATTGCTAGTTTAACCACAGACTAATACCTCAAGGATTTTTGAACTGCTTTTAATAACCTCACCATGCGTGGTATTGTCATCCACCTCAACAAGTGCCTATTTGGTGTCACACAACTAGATTTTCTTGGTCCTCACCATTGATCGACAGGCTATCACCCTTCTTCCTGACAAAGTTGAAGCTGTTTAGGATTTCCCTAAACCATAACCACAGTCTCAGTGACATTTGGGTCAGTTTATCAGACTTGTGATTTTCTATCACTGTTTACTTCCTCACTGAGCCAACCTGATGCAACCTATACACACTATCTTGTCCTCAAAAAGCCTAAGTCTCATACTCTCACCTGGGTTGACTCAGCTCTGGTTGCTTTCATCAACATAAAGGAATCCCTCTAAAAGCACATACACAATGACTTTTGAAGTAACATGGGTTTGATCCCACCTAACTGCTCATCTTCCTTTGATCACTTCAGGCTAAAAATGCCAAAATAATACTTAGACCAGACCAAGCCCTTGAATATGGTCAGAGTCACACTAGGCCACACCTTTTCCTTGATCTTGTCATTTTATCTTCAGCAATGCCAAATACACATGCTTAAGTTTCGGTAAGTACCCCCAACATTTTCTGGGAATGATGTGGGCATCCCAAGGATGCTTTACTACAATTTTTAAAAAAATAAGCAATTTCACTATATTTTTTTCCATTAGTCTATCTTTCCTTTATTGATGTGTATGCTTGTTTAATTTTGTGGTGTGGTAGATACTTACCTCAATTGCTGAAATGAAAGTAAGTGTGAATGTTAAAGACATGTTCCCTTAAATTCATATTTTCTAACCCACAACTCCTACCCTAATTCTTTGTTCTTCCTTTTCTTTTTACTATGAAACCTCCCAAAACTAATTCTTAGGCTCTTGGGTTCTGCCCACAATGCACAATGGGCCATGAGAGCAACATTTTATCTATCCCCTGCTTTTTCCTACATCATTCCAACCCAACCTAGGCAATATAACCTTCCTAAAATTGCTACAATTTTGGTAGAAAATCTCCATAAATGTGTTATATAAATTAATTGCAGAGGAAATATTACCAATATTTTAATATTCTACAGCAATATTCCATGCTTTTTACCCAGGTATACATGCTTTAAACTAATGTATGCTTTTTCAAAAGTTTTGTGGGGACAGAACGAAGTTCTGCACTGAACAGCCCTACCAATGTATAAATACATATTTACTGGTCCCACAACTTATCAGGTTACATTCTCATGGATACTTTCTTTATCCCCTATCAACTTGCCCCACTGGTTGAGGCTGATATTTCAGTCTTGCTTTTCAATACAAGCCCTTTGAAACTACCCTTACAAACCATTATTTAGACCATGCATGCTTCTTATAGGTATTTACTGGACCACCACCTGGAAAGTACAAACATTTGGTAAAGAGAAGAGAAAATCTACTGGAGGCAATCTCATCTTATTTACAATCATAACACCATACCAAGTAGAAAAATGGTTCAGCATTGAAGCTATTGCAGACCTTCATCACTTCTCTTGACATGAATAGGTTGGTTTAGCTGCACAAGCCAGGCAATTTTTTTTTTTTTGATTTTTCCTATAGTTTTCTACTTTTTGTTTATAAATAGTGGTTTTACATTTGATAACCTTATTTACTTTTCTATAAAAATAGGGTCATAGATATATGGACCCTTTAAGTTTTTACACCAAAAAATTGGCCAAAAATACTGTCCTTAAAATCTTCTAACTTTTTTTTGTGACCATTTTAGTAATTCCATGACCTTCTTCCCTTTGCAACAGGAGGAAACTAGGAGCACACTAAAACTGGAGAGTGGTCCCAGGACCTTTAGTTCAAAAGTTATTTTTGTAAAGAAGGCACAAATTTAGTGAAAATAGTATACTAGATTCAGAAATTCCACAATTACGTAAAAGCTTAACAGGGAATTAGTTGAAGGTTCTAATGTTTAGTAATGGGTTACCATGGTTACTTAAATGTTTTACTAAGATTATTCCATTAAGGTGGGGGACCAAGGTGTGTTGGGTGACATCTGTTTAAAGTTGTTTAAATGTTTGATTGCTAAGCAGAAATTGCTACTAGTAAGTTCTAAGCTTATATAAAAAAAATATGTTCATTTTATTAAAAGTAGCTATAATGAACAACTTGATTATTTTATCAATTTTTTTTTTTTATTGTGCCGATTTTGTCACCATGGTGTGCTACCATTTCTAACACTTACAGATTTTTTAATAAGCACACCTCGTTGTTTTGACAAGATTCCAAAATGGCTGAGAAACTAGCCGGCTTGGGAGGTTGCATTTCGGATGAATTTGAAGAATATCTCCTACATAATGGTTAGTATAATGAAGTATATATTAGTAGAGTATGCCTCAAGGGTATAACTTTAAGTATTAAGGGCAAGCAATCTCAACACCTAGCTTCAGAATGCTTGCTTAGACATAGAAATAGGCAGTAGTAACAATACAATGAAGTAAGGGCAATGAAATGTAACTAACCCACTCCTTCATTCTTAATTCAGAGAGACTCTGCTACAAATGAGCAGATAAATGAGATAGTACAGGGGGTTTTTTTATTCAATCAAGTGAATAAATAAAACTACAAAATTCGATGGTAAACCCAGTTATCAATGGAAGTGCCAAAGTTGTCTTAGCAAAGTAATCAAGTTCCATGATATTTAAGTTTCTCGTTCTTCCCTTTTATGAAGTTTTTTATGCATTTAAATAATGAATGAGCAGTCTAAAAGGTAGCAGTTGCAAGCCCAGCTAAGAAATAGCTGCATCTGCAGTATAATTATTAATGGAACAATCAAGAAAGTCAATCAATGGCGGTGGAGAGGGGGGAAGGAGATGAAGAGGAAATAGAAAAGGGGGAAAGTTTTAATGTGTAAACACTGGTTGGGCTTGAACCCATAATCTCCATATGCAAATCTCCATTTTGGATCTCTATTTTTGGGTTTATTTATTGCCATTGACACCTACAGTATGAATGAGGTGTAGCCATATGGGACGAAACTAAAATGTTTATGTGGGCCATGAAGTTCCTCTTCCCCCACCCCCCCCCCCCCCCAAATGTTCAAGCTCATTCAGTCACACATAAACAGATGAATTAAGCTCCACTAAAATACAATTACTTCGCTCTTAGGCTAGCAAGTTATTGTTTGGTTGTTGTTGTTTTTAATTACTTTCATAACAAAGATGTGGTTATCTGTTCCCAGAATATAGATTTTTCTATCTTAAGAATTTTTTATAATTATCAGTTTGCCAGTCAACGTCTGGCCTCCTGTAGTAACAAAATTTAGTTTGCTTAATGTAACATGTAGAGCTTATTTATATCTATCTCATTAATCATATATCCATGATAATATTAATAAACACTTTATGAATAAAATATTCTCTCTTTTTTTGGCAATGAAAACATCTTCCAGAGGTGTGGCTAATAAAAAAAAAAGTACACCCATAGGGTAGTAAATTCTTCCAGTAATGTGGAAACAACATTCCAAATTTCATTGGACTTGGTCCTTGGAATCTTCCATTTCATCAAACCACATTTTATCACATTAATTTACTTATATGTACCCTACAAACAATTTTGTATAGGTGAAGTTTTTCCCACCAAGATCATACCGATATATGCCCTGGCCCATGCACTACCTAGCATGTGACCCTACTGTGATTCATACCTTCTCTACCAGTGCCCTACCTTTTGTATTGCAGCCCATTTTCTTATCATGATTAAACTCTATTCTTGTACTACAGCTGGTATGGTGGATTTGACAGCTTTGATCAAACAGGTGGTACACAACTGTAAGACTGTAAATTTTGTTGAAGAATAGTCTATCACTATTTGATTTGAGTCTCTGCCATCCCCAGAAGTGTGGGAATGTTGTATGAGTGAACTTCCAGTACCGTGGATAGAGCCTAACAGAGTTATGGACAATGGATTATATTGAATATTGTCAATTGCTACCGTAATGAACATATTGCCATATAGTTGAAGACAATATACTATCTTGATGTCTCTGAACTGCTCATAGGTAGCATCCTCAAGACCAGCTGAAATACACAACATACAGTTGTAGGAAAGGGAGACAGCCTTGAGATTAAAAAAAAACAACAACAATCAATCAACTGTCTTTCTGATTTTAGTGTGCAAATGGTTTTGACATATATCAGTAGTATGGTTTCAAGGTTATTGCTGTGCTTGTACCTTAGCATATACATTTAACACTGTTAAATTTCAGCAAATGTCCAATTGTTAATGCTGCCAAGTTTGTTGGCTCAACTGATTGATATTTAATATTTTGGACTTTAAAAAATTGGTTAGGATTGGTGTTCACCAAATCTCATACTTATAATAAATGTAAACAATTGCACCCTGGGATGCAACGAAAGTATAAATTTTACTAAACAATTATAATTAAGAGCTACTAAAGGTTATTGTGAAACATTTAATGCATATGACTGAAGGAAAAATGAAAAATTGTTTCATGTATGGCTCTTTCCCTACATAGACCCTCTTCTGGGGACACAAAATTGTGACATAAAATGACTAAATCTGTCCACTGGCTCATTAAAAATGTAAATTGTGAGTGGCACTATATTATAAATCAATCATATGTATATCCCTAATTCTATTCCAAGTATCATGCTGGATAAAATAAATTTGCAATTTTTTACCTATGCCACTGGACAATATTGATTCTCCTTGTTTCCAGTCCTTAAATTTTCATACTGTTGCTTTATGTTCCACAGAGATTCCTCTAAGTCAAGAACCAGCGTCTGAGGGCAGTCTCCCAAGAGAAGGTGATACACACTATATGAGATATTATAAAGATTAGAGGGAAGAGTAGGAAGCTTTAGACAGTATTAATAGGGGAGAAGAGTTGGATGAAGGGATGGGTGATTTATATTTACATAAAAGCTTTATCAATGTGATCTGCTTACCATAATTTGAAATCTGCATTATAAATGTATTGACTGAACCTTTTTACTTTATGTTCCACAGAGATTCCTCCAAGTCAAGAAGCAGCATCTGAGGCCACGCTCCCAAGAGAAGGTGATGCATATCACATTGGATATTCTAAGGATTAGAGGGAAGAGTAGGTGGCTTTAGGTAGTATTAAAGAGGGGAGAAGAGATGGATAAAGGGATGGGTGATCCAAATTTACATAAAAGCTTTATCAATGTGATCTGCAACCATAATTTGAAACTTGCATTATAAATGTATTGACTGAATCTTTATAGAATGGCAATAGAAAGCATCTTATTATTGTTTATTTTATAAACATGCTGATGTAGAGCTACAATCACCCTCGACCAAGATAGCTCAGTCTTATGTATTTCATACCATCTGTTTGAATATGTCCACTTGAGATGACTCGTAAAATCCATGCATACAGTTCCATGACGTGTTTTTCCGAGTTTTTTTTACTTCATTTAAAGCTATGGTTCCAAATGATGAGATAAAAAAAAAAACAACTATAGCTTAATTTCATACTCCATAGTAAAGTAAATATTTGAATATTCTCAGCTGATGAAGTCAGGTAGTTTGTCATTTTGATTAATTTTCGGAGAAAATACTATAAAAAAGACAGATCACATCATGCACCCATAGGGTACAAGGGTCGGATAGGGCTATATTTGTAGCACTATTGCTTGAAATATAGCCTTAGCATGACCTAGTACCATAGAGTTTCATGATAGCTAAAAGAAAAATTTTCTAAGTATTGCATTATTAATTTTGATTTAATTATTTCTAAAGCGTTCACAGTACTATTGTTAAAAGGCAGCTACGTTGTTAAAGACAGACAAAACTGTTAATACTAACTTAATACACATTGACTCTATTCACCAGCACTATCATTCTAGACCTTAGGAATGACATTTTACTCCAACAACTTTATTCAAACACTTCCTATCCCTGGGAACAGTGGCTAATATAGATATATACAGACAATACCAACCAAAAAAAAAGAATTTTATATGACACTAAGCAGAATTCAACATATTATGCTGTTATTATATGTTTGTGAGGTCAGGTGCAAACTAGAAAAGTAAATTATTATCATTACAGGAGTTATTTTGTTTTTATGTTGTAGTTGCTTTTAAAGTAATATTACTAGTATTCCTGAAATACCAAATATGTTGTTATTTTGTGTGTTTGTTTTATTGAACAGAGATGTCCACATGTGGAGAATATCCCCTTAGCGGTGCCTTGAACCTTGTAACATGTGATCGCTGTAACAGGGTATTCAAGATGGAGTCTGTCCTCAAAAATGAAGGTAACATTCTAGCCTAAACTCATAACAACTTTCTAATGATTATAAAGCAATGCCAGCTGTCCCTCTGATATAAGTTCATTGTCTTATCATATCTTACATAAGGCAGTTAACGTCTCCTAAGGTTCCTTGGAACCAACTGTCATGTCTTATATTGAAGACCAGTGGCTATTCATGTAATGTATACCCACAGGAAAGTGCAGTCTAGCATGATCCAACCCATTTCCTTACCAGATTCAAGTTGTGTTTGCATGCTTCTATGTCTCTAGGTCCATGAATTTGACTGTCTATAATTACCATCAATAGATTGCATCATTTTTGGTATTTTTGGTCTGACATGCCCGTAGGAAGGGATGTAGACAGGCGACTTATTTTTGCTTTTAAAAACCATCCATTGTGTAGGATGGGTCTAACCTGATGAACAGATTGTAGAAATGGATATTTTTCACTGGGATGGGCATGTCAAGACTGACTTGTTATTGTAATGGTCTATACCCAATATTGTATTCTTTATATTGGTGGTTAAAAATATAATAAGTTTCTCTCTAGTTGCTAAAGTGGTGACACTGACAGTGTCACAGCATTTTGTGACACCCCTCTCTCAGGGGTAGCAGTGAAACTCCCACCTTTGGATGTCATTGACCCAGAGTTATGTTTCATCCAGTGTGAAGCCCAATTTTTATTAAAAACATTACTCTGGACCAATCCAAATATTATTATGTGGTGGGAGCCTTGGACTCAGTAGCTCAGAGGCAAGTAGAATGCACATTTATAGCCCCTCCTGTAACTAATAAGTTTAACGATTGAAGAAAATTTTATTGCCTATGTATGCCCTTTTTGACAAACAAAAAGCTGACAAACTTCTGGATGCTAATTCTTTGGGTGATATGAAGCCTTTAGATATGTTAGCTTACATGCGTGGACTGGATAGTTTAGCCCTCTTAAAACGAGTTTGGCTCCGTACTTTTCCTACAAAATTAAGGAAACAAGTAGCAAATGCTGGTCTAAATGATTTGGATGACATTGCTGCAAGAGCAGATCACATTCAAGAGACCATTCATGGTGAGCAGGTATCTAGTATTGAGTCCTCTCACAATGTTTCATCTTTTCGTTATCAGCATGGAGGCAAACCCAAGAGATCCACTAAGAGAAAGAGAGCAGTTCTTTTCTCATGATAATGTGATTATCATGCAAAATTTGGTGAAAATGCATATAAATGTGTGCCCCTTGCTCTTGGAGCAGTAAAGTCGCAGAAGTGGATTTTGAAGCATAAAAAATGAACAGGCCAAACTCTTTCCTGTTCTCATGTTCTCATTGCTAATTGGATTGCACCTTCTTCTTTATTTTTGGCATTCCAGCACATATTTCCTCTGATAGTGAGATGCAATTCACATCTGACCTATAGACAGTGGTTGGCAAACAGTTGGGAACTCAACATCTCCACACTACTGCCTTTGCCAATGGTTTGGTGGAGCATTTCCATCTTAACCTCAAATCCACATTGCGTGCTCAGTTGCTAGGATCAAGCTATCCCGACGAGTTACCATGGATTTTGTTGGGCATCCGAACTGCTCCAAAGGAAGATTTAGACACCTCCAACTGACCATAGTTTCCTCCCAGCACCTCAGGCAAAGGTCAATGGTTTGACACCAGTACCTGCCAAACAACATGATTCTACCCGAGTTGCAGGTACCCCTGACCTCAAGATGAGTGCAATCATTTTCGTGAAGCAGTATGCACATCATATGCCACTACAGAAGCCATATGCGGGTCCTTAAGAAGTACTAGTGCATGGCAACAAGACTTTGACACTGGCATTGGGTGGAAGTCAAGAAGTTGTTTCCATTGATTGGCTGAAACCAGCACATTTGGACATTGACTGCCCAGTTCAGGTGGCAACCCTCCCTTGATATGTTCATCTGCCTGCTCACATTCGGCTAGAAAAGCACTCCATATATGATACTGGATCAGTTTCACCTTATGAAATTGCTCCAGCATGCTCCTCTCCAGCATCAGAAGCTTGGATGCAGGTTGTGACCCCAGTGATACGTAAAAGATTCGAATGCGCTGTGGTTCAACCACAAGTGTTTTCTCACTTGAATAAACAATTTCATCAACATTTAAGTCAATTTCTGGGGGAAGTTTTATAGTGGTGGATATTTTCACCTTGTTGGGTGTGTCAAAACTGACTTGTTATTATAAAGATCTTTACCCAATATTGTATTTTTTGTCCAGATGGTTAAATAGATAATAAGTTTTTCTCTTGCTGCTAAAGGGTAACAATTGGTATACTGCTTTGGTAGGAAAGTGGTGTGGCCAAGTGTGACCCAGCGTATGTCCAACGATACATCTTATAGCACCTTTAGCCTCACAAACCTACAAGAATAGGTTTACATAAGGAAAAACCACATTGAGAAGAGAGTATCCTATCAGATTTAATTCAAACTTCTTCATTCACAGATATTTTATTAAAAACTCAAGACTAGTGTTACCAGATGGATTGAGCTCAAAATCACTACTTTATCAAAACTTATTTTGAGCTAGTAAAAAAATTATTATTGAAGTTGTTATATTTTTGTGCACCCCCCATTTATATCCAGAGGTATATCATTCTGATGTATACCCAGGAGCCACAGTGTCTCCGAATACCCTCCCTTCATTTCATGGGCAATCAGCAGTGAATACCAGTACCAGCCATGCTACCAACCCTACTACCTGCAGCCCATTGTCCTCACCAATTGGACACACCATTGCGGTGGAATGCGAGGATACTTCTGAGCTCAATGCCAGCTCATCCTTACCCTCTCTCACTTGCTACAGTGAGATAGATTACAGTGACTTGGAAGAGATGATACTTGCAGACCAAGAGAACACCGAAGGATGGTATGTTTAATGTTATAATATGGTAGAAATAGGGTGGAGTAGGGGAGATGATTATTAAGGATCCTCTCTCATTTGCTACAGTGAGATAGATTACAGTGACTTGGAAGAAATGATACTTGCAGACAAGGAGAACATCGAAGGGTGGTATGTTTAATGTTATAATATGGTAGAAATAGGGTGGAGTAGGGGAGATAATTATTAAAGAAATATCTTAAGCTCTATTGATGATTCTGCCTAATTATATTCCTTCAATTCTTCTTGGGAGTTTGAGTGTGGTGTAATTTCATGCTGAAAGCATGATTTTATCCTAAATTCAAATTTTCACCTCATAATTTCAAGTTAGTCATTATAGAAAAGTAACTCCTTGCTTATTGTGAGGCATGCCTTACTAATATCAAATTTAAAATTTTCATCACTTTTTCCTGAGTACGCATGTAGAAGTATGAAAATTTTAATGTTTAGGAAAGGGAATTGTAATTCATCAACTTAGTTTTATTTATTATCATATTATTTTTTTAGAAATGTACCTATCATACAGGAGACAACAAAATGATCCCACACCCACCCCGACGCTCACGCCAAATTTTATCCCAATCAATCCGGTGGTTTTCAAAATCCTTTAATGCAGACCGACCGACCTAATCAATAATACTAGGTACTTCTATTCATATAATATAATAAAATAAAATTACTAGAATCAAAAGTAAGCAAAGTAAAATTAAGTAATAATTATGATTATAACCAACATTTTCTACTTCGCTAATATGTTCAAATATATCACCACTACCATTTTCTGGGACAATAAATCCATAGCCTTTTGTAGTATCAAACCAATTGTAAATTTAATATTTTTTATAACAAGTCATTACTTATTGGGTGAACCAGGAGGATGGAAAAAGAAAGACAAAAGTCCTAGTACTTTTTCTAATATCAAATTTTTTTTTTGATAAATACAATTTTTTACTACAACCGACCGACCGACAAACCGACCGACAAACCGACCGACAAACCGACTGACAAACCGACCGACCGACCGACCGACCGACCGACCGACCGACCGACCGACCGACCGACCGACCGACCGACCGACCGACCGACCGACCGACCGACCGACCGACCGACCGACCGACCGACCGACCGACCGACCGACCGACCGACCGACCGACCGACCGACCGACCGACCGACCGACCGACCGACCGACCGACCGACCGACCGACCGACCAACCGACCGACCGACCGACCGACATATTGTGAATTAGATAAAGTTATCCCCATTTCTTTTGTAACTCTTCCCAAAAAAATTATTTTTGGTTATTTCTTATGTATTTTACCTTAGTTCACTTATAAATATCTCCTTCAATTCCCCTCTCCCACCCTCTCCCTTACCACCTTTCTGACTTTAGCATTTACAGAAGATGAGGACTGATCAAAGACTGTGCCACAATTTTTTTGCAAGACGTAGTTGCCTAACAATTCTTAAAACTCAAGTAGTGAGTAGATATAGCTAGAGATAAACTCATAGTGAATGGATAGTATTCTTGCCAGTCAATGAAATACGTTGTCCTTTATGGCAGTTTACATGTTACAGATATTTTTTCATACTGCTGACTCTGTATATACTACACATTTGTATTCATTAGTTTGCCAATGGAATGGGATATCTAAATAGGACTGAATCACTAGACAAAATTTTCTAAATTTTGAACTATGACAGTATCTTCAAACCCAAAACATAGATCATATTTTCATATTTGGGTACACAATATTAAATATATGAGATATACTCTATACTATTTCATTTCTCATAATAGGAAGGCCTTACTATAGTTATAAGTAAATGTCATGTACTCACATGTTGGAAGGAAGTCAATATTGTAAGATCTCAATCGGTAAGATCTTTAGTAAGGGGTGGGTTAATTTTAGTGTTGGTTTTGTTATGCACAAGGTCCGGAAGTGACATCCTCTCTGTTCTATAAATGCAATACTCAATGATGTTAGGTTAATAGACTTTATTTCTGAAATGCTGATATACTTCCTTATAATCGACAAATCATGCTGATAATGTGATGACTAGACTACCTGTAGCCACCTTGTCTGAAGCAGGAATCTACAGATGAATATATAGATTATATATTTTACTGACTACCTGGTTCGCTAAGAAAATGTCCAATAATTGCCAATTAAATAAATTGCAGTTGATGGAGCTTTAATGATTTTATGATTAAACAAAGAGTGAGGATCCTTTGTTGCCAGTTATTTGTCCCTGCAAGAGAGTGATGTGGTGAGGAGGAAGAGAACCAAGGAATTGATGTCATATGAGTGTAGCATGTGAGGTGTGTGTCATCCAGATATGATACTTCCACAAGGGAAGTTGTTGCAATTCTTTTTTACACCAAAAATTTAAATAACGCGCCATTCTCCTTCACTACCCCCCCCCCCCCCCCCCATACACACACCCACACATACACAAAAACACACACACACACACTGTCTCTCTCTTCTCATTAGGCTATGATTACTCACACTTTCCAACTATGGTATCCAGTCCAAACATCGTACATAGAGTTTGCTCTGGGGTTGTTCCAGCTACTTATTTGACCTGTTTGCTCTTATGTTATATTTATTACAGAAAGTATTTCTCCTGCTCACAAAAATGAATTGAGAATGGCACTCTACCACAAATTAATCAGTATGTGTGTCCCTAATTATGTGCTGAGTGTCCTGATTTCTATAAAAAAATGAACAAATTTTCAGTTATGCCACTGGACTAACTGGTTGGGCAGAACACTGACTACGTGCCATCTTATTATCCATTGAACTCCATTATTGGGTTTATTTCTTTAGGGGTTGCCCACTGATGCAATGTGACTACCTCCTAAATACTGTGCCTGTATTTCATACAGAGACAAAATGCCATGAGATCTCCACCCACAACCAAAAGTAAAAAATGTTCTCTAGGAAATAACACAGTTTATGGAAAATATAGCAAACTAAGTAGTTATAGTCAAATGGCTGCTCAAACCTCACCAATACTAATTTTATAGCACTTAGCTTACCAAATTTTCCTGGGGGCATGCCCCTACACCCAAAAAGAACACACTCCCCATATATTACACTCTATTTCATTATTCTTGAACTTACCCTCCCCCCCCCTCCCCTTCCCCCCCACCCCTTCCCCCTTCCCCCCCACCCCTTCCCCCTTCCTCCATCTCTCCATGGAAAAAAAAATCCTGCATTTTACCCTGTGCACTGTCATCTTGGAGTGAGGATCTTTCTGTATACCATATTGCAGTTTATCTCTCCTAATAATAGATGAACATTGCATATCTGTCTGTCCTGTATACGACCATACCTTTTGGGCTAGTATCAGCCCCATCGACTTTCCAGAGGCTGATGGATTACATACTTGCCAATTTACATGATTTTACTGCAGCATACCTTGATGATATTATGATACAGTGTTATATGGGAAGAACACTTGTGGCATGTTACCACTGTTATGCACATTAAAGAGACAAAGTGCACTTCAGAGTGAATAATTGTGTCTATTTAGGACATGTGGTGGGTGGAAGAAAAGTGAAACCCATGGAGCCAAAATCAAAGTAGTAAGGAATTAGTCAACTGGAGATGAAGAAAAATGTTAGAGCTTTTTGGGGGCTCTGCGGCTACTACCACCGGTTGATTCCTTTCTTTTCCACAGTGGCAACTCCTCTCACAGAGCTAACCAAGAAGAGCAAAAAAAAACAAAGTAATATGGAACAGAGCACATAAAAAAAGCATTCAACCTACTTAAACAAGCCTTGACAAGTCAACCAGTACTAACAAGCCCAGACTAGATCAAATAGTTCATTTTACAAATGGATGCTTCAGCAATGGGTTTAGGCTACATTTTAAGCCAATTGGATGGGCATGAGATAGAATTCCCAGTAGCCTATGGTTCTAGAAAGCTACTACAGAGGGAACAGAACAATCTGATAATTGAATGTGAGGCATTGACAATTGTGCAGGGAATAAAGCATTTCTGAAACTATTTACAGGGAACCAGATTCATTGTTCAAATGGATTATGACCCCCTAACTCACTTCGGGAATGTAAGGGATACATATGGATGCTTGACTAGGTGGGCCCTGACTTTGCAGAATAATCAATTTGTAGTGAAACATAGAGCAGGAACAGTAAATGCAAATGCTGATGGACTATCGTGGGAACCGTGGTTTCCAACAAAGGGGAAGGGAATGTCACAAATCAAGGAGAACAATGGCAAAAAGTTTAAAGCTGATTCATCTTCCCAACTTCAGTGGATTTCCCTCTACCCTTAAGCTCTCAAACTGGAAGAACTTTAAGGATTGAATTTGAGTTATCCATTGGCATTTATTATCACTGCCTTATCTGGCAGTGGACAAGCTGAATGAAATCATTATGAATTATGAAGTGAATGCTCAAAGTTTATCAGTAGTGTAATTGCACCTGCTTTAAAAGTTGAAGTGATAATAATTTTGATAGTCAAAAGATTCTCCCCTTATGCGGATGAGTTCACTGACTTTGACACTTAAAAGGGATCCTGTGATAGTGTGGCACAGTCAATGACTTGGATTGGCACTGTAGTACATTATTCATTAGAAATTAGAAAATTTTAACTTTTTTTCCAATACAGAAAACAATCTGGATATAAAAATACAAAACAATGTTGAATTAGGGAGATCTAGCATATTTTGGTGTATTTCAGAGTGATTTGGCATATTTCTTGGCATATGGCATGGAAGGGGATAAAAGTAAGAAGGGAAAAAAGGAAGAGAAAAAGTAAGGGGAAATAAAGAGAATTGGGGGGGGGGGGGGGGAGGGGGTCGTAAATTATCCACCAACCTTCCTCTTGGTACACTATGCCTTAACCATTCCACCACACTACCACATTTTTTATGCCATTTTTGTATGGAAATTGAATTGCTGCTATTGAGGGAGAAAGAGCATAACCGAACAAACCAACCAACTAACTATTCATGAATTGTAATAAGATGAACTGAGAGATATGATAACAGCATCATCATAAAAATGTCATTCAGTTTGGAGGGGAAAAGAAGGAAGGAAAAGGTAGAGGAAGAAGAAAATATTGAAGGAAGAAAGGATAGAGAAAGAAAAGATAGATGGAGAATAAAAATAGAAGGAAAAGTAGATAGAAGGAAAAAAGGGATAGAAGGAAAAAAATAAAAGAAAAAAGATAGGAGAAATGATAGAAGGGAAAATGATAGAAGGAAAAGAAGATACAGGGAAAAAATAGAAGTTGGAAAAAATGGAGTGAAAAAGGACTGAAGGAGAAAAAATATATATATAAGGGGGGAAATTATAAAAGAAAAATAGAAGGAAACATAATAGTTGGAGAGTAAAAGAGGAAGGGGGGAAAAAGAAAGAAAAGGGAGAAAAAGAGAAGAGAAAAGGCTTGTCAAGTATACTGTGTACATACAAAAGAGATGTACTTTGGTTAAAACTCTTTCCCATTTGTTCATTCGCAGCCCATATTTTGTGAATTCCCATATTTGAGTATTTCCCATACTTTGTGTATCTGAGGAAGTGTGACAAGAACAACAACAAAAATAACTATTAGACCCTGTTAGCTCAGCTCCAAGTAAAAAGATCGAAAGAAATGAAAGAAATTGGGGGGGGGGGGAGGGGGTGTTAACCACCACTCTTCAGCTTGGAAACATACCAACTTAACCTTTCAACCACTTTTTTCAGGCCTATGTTGTATGTAAATGTATTTTAACAGCTTTTGGGGGAGAAAGAAGTATGCTATTGAAACTGAAATTGGAGGGCTCACTCAGGAAGCCAAGGAGAAGGTCTATGCCAATTTTTTGGCCTTTCTGAGAGGCTTCCTTCAAGGTGAGCCAGTATTTGGATGGATTTTTTCTTTGGGGTATTCACAAATTGTGTACCAATTTTGACCAAATTTTATTAGAGTCAACCCCTCTGGGGCTTCCCTCACTTAGTGATACTATAAAAATATGTATCAATCAAACCACTGTTAACACATGCCCTTAACCATTCCAACCCACTTTTCCAGCATATTTTTTTTTCCATTGAAATATATTTTTGCTGCTTTTGAGGGAGAAAGAAGCATGCTATGAAAACCAAACTTGGAGGGCTCTTTCAGGAAGCCAAGGAGAAGATCTATGCAAATTTTTAGCATCCTTAGAGGTTTCTTTTTGAGTGGGCCTCTATTTTGATGCAAAAAAAAAAATTTTTTTTTCCTTGGGTTATGCAAAAATTGGTTAAAAAAATTTTTGACCCAAGTATGCTTAGTCAGACCTTGCAGGGGCTTCCCTGTTTCTTCCTGAGACTCTAATATCCTCTGCATAAAGTGCCAAAGTCTTTACATAAAGCTATGTTTGCATATCCAGATTCTTTCTTATTGCATAAAATGGAGAAATTATTGACAGACAATGACTATGATATCCTATGTATTGAGTTTTTAGAGGTTTACAGCTATTTGAATTTCTAGAAGTAGATTACTTTCCATGATGGAAAGTATAGAGATATTTTAGTACAATGACATTGATATTCTCCTTACAGCATCTGTCTGAAATCTTTACAACAGATTGCATCTGCATTTTCAAAATTTTTTCCTATGCTGGAAAATAAGAGGTGCTGTCGACCATGTCAGGCCATTAAATGCATGGAAAGCATGTGTTTTACCAGGACGCATGATGTTACAAATATTCTAGAAGGAAACATATATCATATACCTAAGGACACAATTTTTCTCACTATTTCACTGTGAAGAAATATATACCACAATAATAATGTCATAACTATATAACGGTAATATTGGATGCTAGTAAATATATTACACCGGTTTGGTTTCATGCAACATATTCTTTTTTAGGTATAAAGTTAAATATGTAGTCAGAAATGCATAGAACTATAATGGACGCAGTGAGTTAGGGTAGCCTATTGGAGGAACTGCATTATTTCAATTATCACTGTTAATTTTGGCACAGGAACAAAAATATTCCCTTGCAAAGTTAGCATAGTGTTCAGTCTTCTTCTTTTTTAATCATCTTTTAAAATATCCCATTTGGAATACATTCATTACCAGGAAAGAAGGTTCATCATCATATAACTCTGCCATTATCTCAGGTAAACTTTCCTCACTATGTGCATAAAATGCCTTCAGAAATGTTTGAACTGCTCAATAATTCTCTTTGAGAAAAATATTTAATTTAGTTTGTTTCCCCAAAGGATGCACACTGGAACAGTCTGGACTATTTTGGAAGATGACTCTTAATAGTTCATCCTTATGTAAAGTGTATTATTAAAAATATATATATATTGTACTATAAGTGTTTTCAAAAATAGTTTCAACATTATGTAAGCTTACTCCTTTGTTTTTAACACATATAGTTAGTGTTAGTGTGTATTAAAGCTACACTTAGACAAAACAACAACAAAAGGAATAATTACCAAGATAGTTGTATCTGTTGCAAGAATCAATATATAGGTATCTGCTGCATAGCCCTTCTTAGAGATGAGGACATGTAATATATACATGTTCCTAGAATATCGACTTGGAGACCACATGCCAAATTTCGGACTTATTGGTCTTTTTATTAGCTCTTGGCAGCCAAAACAACTTCCTGTGGGTGTGGCCATAGCCACACCACACCCAAATGTGGTTAATAATGCTTACCTGGGTACTTTGAGACCACATGCCAAATTTCAGCCTGATAGGTCTCTTGATTAGCTTTTGACAGTCAAAATAAATTCCTATGGGTGTGGCTATGACAAAACTAAACCAGTTGCCACGCCCACCACATGTGATTAATAACACCAACCTGGGGTTTTTGAGATCACATGAAAATGTTCAGCCTTTATGGTCCAAGAATTTGGCTGTCCTGCCTAGACACACCTACCTACCTACCTACCTATCTACCTACCTACCTACCTACCCACCCACCCACCCACCCACCCACCTACCTACCTACCTACCTACCTACCTACCTACCTACCTACCTACCTACCTACCTACCTACCTACGTGTGCACATGCACACAAACACACACAGACACACATTCATACATACGTATGAACCAAATATATATTAGATAATAACAGCATATACTTAATGTTGCCTGGGCAATGTCAACTTGAAACATTATAGAACCACTCAAATTTTGGCCTAGTAGATCCTTTAATTAGCTTTTGCAGGCAACCAAAACAACTTCCTGTGGGTTTGGCTATGTAAAAAAAAACCTCACCCGTTGACACGCTCACTGTGGTTAATAATACTCACCTGGTTTCTTGGAGACCACATGTCAGATTTTAGCTTAGTTGGTCCTTTCATTAGCTTTTAGTAGCCCAAATGATTTCCTATGGGTGTGGTTATGACCAAACTACACCCATTGTCGCACCCACTTTCATTTAATAATGCTCACCCGGCTACTTGGAGACCACATGCCAAATTTCAGCCTGGTTGGTTCTTCAATTAACTTTTGGTAGCTAACATGACTTCCTATGGGTGGATGTGACAATAAAAAAAACCACACCTACATGTGGTTAATAATGCTAACCCAGGTTCTTGGAGATCACATGCCATAGGTGTGGCTTGGATAAACCACAACCGTGTATTGCTAATAATGTTTACCAGGTACTTGAAGACCACACGTCACATTTTGGCCTGATTCGTCAGCCAAAACAACTTCCTGTGAGTGTAGCTGTGACAAAATGACACCCATTACCACCCCCACGTGTGGGTTACAACAGTCCCGAGATTTTGGCATTTTTAATCTAAGGATTTGGCCAAAATGTCTAGACTCACATATAAACATATACAAACATATATACTTAAAAAATGAAATATATTGGATACACAAAAATGCATTAAAAAAATTAGATATGCATGTATGCAAGCATGCATGCACACAATGCTTACAAGTGTGACTTCCATTTACCAATATTTAAGCAAATGGAATGAACTCAGTTCAGGTTCAGATTTTGAATGGGTTCATCTTACTATAATTCACAATTTGTCTGTTTTTCTATCTCATCCCAAATAGATGACTGGACCAATTGTCCTGAAAGTTTTAGGGATTGCCACAGGGAGAATGTGGCTAGGGCTAGGTCCATTAAATAAAATTTCCTGTTCATTAATAACCATCAAATTGTAATGTGTAATCTGATACAATTCAAAAGGACATTTCCAGAGGAAGTTGTGGTGCATCATAATATTTACTAAGTAAGGTCAGCAAATTAATCCCTTTATATTTCAGTATGGCAAGGATGGAATAATTGAAGGATAATTCTCGAGCTAGTCACTATAAACAGACATGGCAGCAAAATCAGGTGAGCACTATATATTTTTGCATGGATTCACCATCATAACAGCATGGAAGTCACAATATAGAGAAAATTGGTTTAAAAAAAAATTCTTTTTTTTTCCTTCTATTATGAACAATGTTCAGAGACACCAACCTGTCCCTTTTTAAAAAAAATTTTTTTTAGATACTAAAAGTTTGTTAGCTACTCCTCAATTTTCATATAGAAGAACCAGAGTATTTTCTTAGTCTCTGCTAGCTGGACCCTTTACCCACTAAAACACAAGTGGTTTAGACAATAAGAGTAAAGGGTCTCACAAGACTAGTATTTTCTATTCTGATCTGATCCACCATGTAGCAACTGGTTTAAGCAATGATTAGTTTTTTGGTTTAAAATTAGCTTAGAAGGTACCTTCAACTTTAGCTGTGGCTAGCTTGTAGCTAGATATTATTCAAGGTAACTCTGTGTAGTTTGTACCAGTAGTCATAAATTTATCCATGGTAAAAAAAACTATGAAAAAATTGTATCTCACAAGAGCAACCTTTATCACCAACTTAGTTTTTGCCAGTGGATGACAAAATTGGATCTGCCTGGTAGTCAGTAGCTATATCCCTAAAAAATTGAGGAAATTTTATTTTCACAAATAATATTTTCATCTACAATAGTGGAAAATCTTTCAAGCTGGGATCTTTCATATCTGATCATTAAATAGT
This sequence comes from Lycopodina hypogea, assembly GCA_963969325.1. Taxonomy (NCBI): domain Eukaryota; kingdom Metazoa; phylum Porifera; class Demospongiae; order Poecilosclerida; family Cladorhizidae; genus Lycopodina; species Lycopodina hypogea. The sequence continues at coordinate 2,174,520 of OZ017790.1, forward strand.
CTTGACAGCCTGATATGTATGATGTTAAAAAAAAAAATTTTTTTTTCTTTTATTCTGTAGCAATCAAATTGATTCTGATGGATTTTAGATTCATTTACGCATTTTATTTTCTTATAGCATCTTTGTTTGTTTACATATCTAACTTATATTATGGTTTTTTGGATGTAAATGAGTGTTTGTGCATGTGTGTGTATACATGCGTGCATGTGTGTGCATGCGTGATGCATACGTGCATGTGTGTAACAACCATACTCTTCCACCAAAGGGAACAAAACTTTCAGGGTTTGTACCTGGCACACCAGGGATGGTTTAAGCCAACAAATTTTAGGGTAGTAGGGAAAAAAGGAATCTATTTTTCATATTAAAAAATTGAAATTGGTCACTACTTAAGAGCCTTTCAGGGGAATATAAATAAGCCAACAAAAATTGAAATTCAATAGTTAAGGCACAGGTCAACTATGTGGGGAAAACCTGGGTTCAAATCCAGGACTGGGCTCTTTTTCTTTTTTTTTCTCTCTCTCTCTCTTCTTTTCTTCTTGCCTTTTCCTTCATTTCTTATTATCCTTCAACCATTTCTTCTTTCCTGCCCCCATTTTTCCTTCCTTCTTTTCTATTTTCTCCTTGTTCATTGATACATTGTAACTAATTACACCAAAAAAAATAATAACCAAAGTGAGTCCGATTATTGGCAATTTACTTTTCAGCATTACACCATGCCTTCAAAACAATCTGAACTTTCTGAAAATCAACAGGAATGCTGGTTGCACATTTACTTATGAGTTGCTTTTATTTGAATGAAGTACAAGGTCTAAAAATGGTGTTTTGAATGGCTTCTATAATGCTTTACATTGACATTGGTACAGGCAATGTTGGGTATATGCTGCTAATATATACATATAAGCTCACACACACTCACTATATAGTTACTAATCAGGTATAATTCCATTGTAATTTATTAAGGAAGGACAGCATGAAGTCACCTTTTTCACTCATTATCTTTTTTCATATACATTGATACCATAGTTCAGAGAGCAAGTAATACATTGCAAATGAAGTTGGTTTCTTTGCAGGTACTGATACTTCGAACTTCACTGGCGGTTTTTCTTCTAAACCTCTTTTTTTTAAAATCAGTTTAACTGCTAACAATAAAAGCATTTCCTCTGCCTGCCACACATGTATTTGGGTAAGGGAACATTTGTACCAGATGATCTGAGAATACTATCATATAACTTTTAGTGACTTCAAGGTTTTTCATGGAGCTAATTCCAAGGTGATGCTTCTTTCTCCAAAATAATATCATCTAGATTCATTTCCTCTAATATCTTCATAATACTGTAGTAAAAAAATTAAATGAGAATTTCTGATTCAACAAAGTTTAATGCTATTGCTTTACTCAGCAGCAACATTATATTTCTTACCAAAATTTTTGATGCAGATTTACTAATATGTTAACATTACAATAACCTAATAACCTTTCCCAAATAATTTTAATGACAATGGAAGGGGTTATGGATTTCCAATACAGATATTAATAGTTTTCCCAGTTAGAACAACATTCTGGGTTCAACACAGTTACACTCTTTGATGGACCAACACCTAAAAAGAACAGCAATAGGTATATATTTAGCACAACTTTCATTTTAAGTTGCCTTCTTTTAGGTTATTGAATTTACTAATATTTTTCTTTAATTTATTTGCTGCTGGTTAGTCTAAGTAAACAGGTACACCTGTCATTTACCCAATCCACAAACTGAATGTATTCCTTCCTATGGTTGCATATTACTTTCAGGAAGCAGAAAACCTGGGCTTTACTTAGCAATAGGGTGATGTCCACTGCCAATTTTTAGAAAACTTCACAGATTCTATGAAGGTTTAAGTGAGAATATTAAGACTTGATAGTACAAAAAAAAAATCTTAAAAACACAACGGAACTAACGAAGTCATGCCCTGGTACTCAGTGCTACTCTCCCCGTTGCAATCTAATCACTGACCAGCACAGTGATTACGTGAAGGGTCAGGCTACGTGAGGCTACGTGAGGCTACGTGAGACTAACTCAGTGCAGCTTCTGAAGCACTAACCATAATCAACAAAACAAAAGCTTGACTGTTCAGATCTGTTCCCTGAGTTTTACTTAGCCTGTCGTGTAAATAACTATCCACTTAATTACAGTCCTCCACTAGTCACCACACAATAGCAGCAGCAAGCCATAATTATTTCAACGGGAAGCCCAGCCAATTTCAAGTTCTACCGATCCAAAAAATTCAGCGAAAAAAACGTAATCTCACCGTGACCCCACCCCCTTTTCTAATCTGTGGTTTTAAAACTGGAGGAAGTTTCAGCAGGTCATGAGTGTCAAAGGAAATTCAATTTTTGGCGATCACGAGTGCATATTTAAAATTGTATTAACTAAACTGAAGCTGAAGAAAAGAATTTATATGGTTTACCCCACCCCCCTAATCCGCAGTCCGCTATATAAACGCAGTTTTGCTAATTACTTCGATATTATCACTTATATAAACCAAGCGACTATACTACGTTTAATGTCTTTCTTCCGTCATCATCCGTTCATCTGTGCCGTCCTTTATACATGCCTCTGCCGTACAGTAGTTCAACTTGCACCCGTGAGCTGGACGCAGCCCATGAGCGAAAGTCTTGAAAGTAGTGGAGCATCTGATGATGAAGATTTTGCAGATAGCTTCACAGAAAGAAATTCAGGTAATTATCAGCAAGCTGCTGACAGGAATGTGCACAGAAACACACTGTCTTTAAATTAATAGCATGCTAATCTTGCCATTGCTGAGCTCACAGCTATGTGATGCGCTAAAGTTGAGCTTAATGAACCATCATGATGAATTGTTCGAACATGAATTCCTATTTCATCATTTAGCTAGTATCTCATCTTGTTACTTCCCCCCCCCCCCCCCCCCCCCCCCCACCCTCTCTTCTTTTGTTTTCTCCACATAAAGTATCAGATCTCTTTGAGGGTGACATTGTTCTAACCTGGGATCAGTTAAGAGCTAATGACAATTGGAGACAGGAATCCAAGAGATCTGCAGATCACATGGGGAGTGGTGCATCAATGCAACATCAAGCCCTCCCAGAGATACATAGAACTTGGCCATATGGCAGGGTTCCTTACAAATTTAGTCAAACATTAGGTAAGGTATAAATATAAAGGAATAATTTAAGAATTGGTAGCTTTTTCATGTTTTTGTTGTATTTTTTGGTTCATATATTTTTAAAATTTCATTGATGTTGTTTGTTTGTTATTGTGTATGATGGAAAAAGCTAGTAGATGGCGACGCGTATTCATAGAAGCAATGGATATGATTCAAGAGGCCACCTGTGTGACATTCATCCCAGCAGCTAGTGTGGACACAGACTATCTTTCCTTCGAACTAGACGAGTATGTTTGTACGAATTAATTCTTACGTCTCCATTGTGCTGACACTATGTAACCACTGTTACCATTAACTAATGCAACAATCACTGTATAGGAGACAGACTGACTGTACAGATTAATTATTGTATTAAAACATTATTGACATACTTTTCCTTGCATTTATTGAAGTGAACTTTCAAACATTTGTTCTTAGACAAACCTTGAAACAGAATAACATATCCAATGTTGATTTACAATGCTTTTACAAAATTTTTTTAGAGTATGTTCATCATTCGTTGGTCACCTTGGAGGCGTGCAGAGAGTCACCATTGCTGATACTTGTTCTACACCTGGACATGCCCTGCATGAAATTGGACATGCACTCGGCCTTTTGCATGAACATTCAAGACCAGATAGAGACAGGTACATCCGAATCATCTATGAAAATATTGAAGATAGTGCAAATGAAATTCACTTCCGCAAAGTGTCTCAAGAGTTGTTTAAATCAGTACCTGATGTTGACTATGATATTCAGTCTGTAATGCATTATAGTGCATATGCATTTACTTCTCCTGTTGGAATTGATCAACCTACTATCATGATCAGAGAAGATGCTGATTTGGAAGAGTTAATGTGTGATAATCTTCTCCCAATGGGACAGAGGACCCAACTCAGTTATAAGGACAAGCTCCGGATCAACCTTATGTATGGATGCAGTGGTGAGTGAGAATAGGTCATAGTTAATGTACAGCTGCATGTCTGTGTGTTCTAGTTTCCTCCCCAGTGGCTCCTCAACTATTTAGTGTGTGCACTCCAGTCCTGTATGGAAACATTCTTTAGATTCCATTGAGACATATTCAGTTGGACATATTTGTATTATTGTATAGATCCATAACAAAGCCATCCTCCTAGTGGACTCTCCTTTAATCAAGCCAATCTATTTAGAACAGCATACAGTGTAGGTGATTTGTAATTTTTTTTTTTTTTTTTTTTTTTTTTTTTTTTTTTTTTTTTTTTAAATCAATGAAATCATGAAATAGAGATTATCAATATTACATTGTGGACTATTTGTTGTAAAATCAGCTGGAATAGACACAACCAGAATTATGTAAAACTCGTTATCAGTTGCAACTGGAAACCATTGAATGCTTGACCAGAAATTCTCTTCAGGGTGTGAAAAAGAGGGAAAATAAGGTTAAAACCCCATTTTTTTACATATGGATTGTTTCCATCTTATCAAAGACAATACTGCATTTTCTTACCTGTGAGAAGCTCTGTATACGCTCAGAATTTCTCACCCACTTACAATTATATTTCTTTTTATTTATACAGAGAATGTAACAAACAGTACAGCACGCCCGCAATGTATTGTCCCTACTGCCACCCCTACCAACCACACAACAGAGCTCATTTCAACCAACATGCCAACACCCTCCTCCACTACACCCATCATCACACCTGCACCTCTTTCTCCTCGCATAAGATCAGGTGCGTAAAGCTAGCAATATAGCCATTACTGGTAATTTATTTGCTATATCTATCATTACCATTATTGATTATCACCGTCTCCTTTTGCTATAGGAAATGTGATCTCACTGACAATTGGTGGAGGGTCTCATGGTGTAAAGTGTGTTTCTTCACCCGGCTGCATCCCTGTCCACTGTGCCACTAATACTTGTACAGGAGCTAGTACAGCAGAAAATAACCAGTTCTACATTGTAAAACATGGGGTCACCTCCAACAGAAAGATCCTAAGTGGGTCTACAGTTTCACTCAGATCAGTCAACACGCCATCAAAATGGCTGGACTGCAGTGACCCAACCAATTGCATTATTTCTACCTGTAGAGAAGATAATGTGGAGGACCCATCCAACTCAAACTATGTCTCCTCGTGCATCTGGCATCAATTTGAAGTGTTTGGTGTTGGAAGAGCACTAAATAAGTTGCTAAATATAGAGCATAAACTGCAATTCAGAGACAGAGATCAACAGACTTACCTCTCATGTAATGGAAAGCGTTGCAAACTTTTAGCTGAAGGGAGATGCCAGAGAAGACCTGTATACACTGTCAATAAAACCAATGGAGAATGCCCAATCGAATCATTCTCTGTGAATAAACTGTCAGAATTCTAAGGAATCCCAATCAGTTCCAGAATACATGAAGAAATCTTATTTTGTCATATCAATTATTCTTTGTTATTCATCGACATTCATTTTTGTCTATTTGATCACGGTATTATTTGCAATTATCTTTTCAATTATTATATATATATATATACTTCAAAGATTACCCATTAAAAGTGAAAAACATAAAATCAATTCAAAACACAGCAGTAGTGACCCACCAACAATACCAATGCTACCATTGTTACCCAACTTGCTACTTCATAACAAACACAAGAACGCACACATGCACACATTAATAAATTCAATTTTAAATGTATTTCTGTTTCCTTCGGTTTGATTACATAGACAAAATAAACTACATGTTCTTTACAATTCCCTGTAATTATTACTCACCGATATTGTAGATCCTCATTATCATAGAATACAGGTTGTGAAAACAATTAGCCAACCGGTTATGTTAAGTGGTCAAGAAAAGATGTTCGAATCTAGCTATTAATATAACAGTAAATACTTCAGACATGTCAAAAAAATATTAAAAATAACTACGTTAATATGAAAAGACTTTAATCTTTAAAAAAATAATAAAAAAAAATTCATAATATACATTCAACAAGAAGGGGGGGGGGGTTGGAAATTCATGCCAGAATCCTTCAGGGAGTTGCTGGCTTTGGAGATTAAAGTTTATATATATTAAGACATACTTCTTCCTACTAGAGCAACATTTATTGATTCCAACCACACAAAAATGCCGAAAATTAATTTGTGTTTCGGAAAATGTCTGGAATCCTCAAATTGGAAAAGGTTGATAGCCACTATTCACCAACCACTTAGTGTTCGATATCCCATTGTAACCATTAAAGTTTGCAATTAAGTTCAAACTTTGCATATCTCAGTGAATACCTACAGCTCTATTTACAATTGGAAGGTTCTAATGGCCAGTAATGGAATGTAACTGTTATCTTAGCAAATGCTTTGGGAAAACAAAGAGGTGGAAAGTGTGTGAGGTCAGAGAGGAGGAAGGAAATAGGTCTAGCTATCCAATCAAAATCTCTCTTCCCATAGCTAAGAAAGCAGATTCCTTATCATTAGCCCAACGATGGTTGAGTTATTGTTAAATATACCAACAATGGCTACCGTTATCACTTGGAAAAAATCTGTGGTATAGATTTCTAAAGACCTTGGGACTACGCAAGAAAAATTGGTCAAAGTTCTTGTGCAAGGAAGTGTATTTAATGCTGAACCAAAGATAAAATAGTAAATAACTGTCTTATTTACATAACTCTGTCTTATATACAGAAATGTTTGCACAGATTTTATTTAATTTATGAAGTTTTTATGGCTCCTACCCCAAGTTAAATATGTTAAAGCAAACATCTTACCATAATTTACTATTTGTTTATCTGTCTGTATGTGCGGACTGTCTGAGACTTTCAGAGATTAATTAGGGCACCTCACTGCACATCCTTGCAAAGCTTTCATCCAGATGAGTGGCTATAGGTGTGCTTTGGTGACATGAAGGACTAATCATCACAGAAACTTGGCATATTTACTAGTTGTATTATGTTTTTGTTTGATTAATGAGATTAGTGTCAATAATCTTTACAGTTACATAAAGCAACCTTAACATGATTGTTACTGCAGGTGGCGACTTAAAAACCGCCCATAGGGTGGGTTTTCTGCAAATATATATTTTTTAAATAATAACATTCACTTTGCAGCATGCATGCAACTATTGCTTTGGCTGATTATAGTTAATAATTTTGGTAATAATCTGTGCATCCTCATATGGAATTATCTTGAAATTATTGGTCGCCTTTTTTGTTCTTCTTTTTTTTTTGGAAAAAAGAGGTATGTACAACTTTAACTTGATTTCCAAAATCCCAGTTTAGAATTGCTTAGTGCATCGTAGTAACTGTTTAGCAAGTCCAGGCTAGACAAAGCTTACCAACTGAAGAGTACCATGATCATTATTTAACTCATATCAGTCAGAATAGACCACTTCAACTTTCTATTGCATTATTTTATCAATGTTTGGGTGGGAAAAAGCATAGTTGAGTAGCAATGGAGGTATGAACTATAGTTTTATCTCACATTTACATTTTTCCATATACAGTACATATACATTATATATATTCTATTATATATAACATTTTTATGTATCTTACTATAATTCACAACTTGTTTGTCTAGCTACCTGCCTGTTTGCATGTGTTGACTCTAACTCCTAAACCTCTGGAGGGATCTTCACAAAACTTTCAGGGATTGATTAGGGCACCTCACTGTACATCTTCATGAAAGTTTCATTCAGAAGTGATGGCTATGAGTGTGGTTTGTCAATGGGTGTGGTTTGGTGACAAGGACCACAACCTATCACAGAACACAACGTATCACAGAACAAAACCTATCACAGAAACTTGGCATGTTTATTAATTGTATCATGTATGTTTGATTAATGAGATTAACGTCAATAATCATTGCAGTTACATAAAGCAACCCGAACTACAGTTTGTTATTGCGGGTGGCCAAATTAAAAACTTCCCATATGGCAGATTTTCTGCTAGTATACATAAAATTATAGTGAATTAATATGAAATTAATTTTCATTCACAACTCCCACCCCCACCAGACTTCAAGGAAATCTTTCACACCAGATACCCTCATCTTGCATACGTACCTGTGTTATGTAATACATAATTCACCAACTTTAGCTGTACACATATATACCCAATGCTAATTTCATATAGTCATGAAACAAGGAAAGTGCATATAGACACATTGAGCTAAGCTAATCATTCACCCTCCCCCAAAGTATAACCACAAAATGTTTTTGTTTGGTCATTAGCTAAAAGTGAATCATACAATTTAGACAGGAAACATTCAATAACTGATCAACACTGGCTAGTCAGTTTAGAAAAAAGGGTTATGAATGTGTTCGAAATAAAATGTTTAGGCTCATGTTTTTTACTTTATCACTGCTTAACATTCTTTTCTCTTTTCTAAAGCTTATCTACCAAAATCAAACAGACATATGCAGTTATGTTGCTGTCTCTTGTGTTTTTGTTTTATATGCTAAATATGGGACATATTAGTCACAAACACGACATATTAGTCACAAACACAGCCACACTGATATGATGATATAATTCTGCAATATTTGTTGGTGATATTTTGGTTAAAATGGCAATGAGTATTACTGCAAACTGCTGTTAACTGTTAATTATTGAACCAACACCTGTTTAACACATAAAAGAACATTGAACAGTATATGGGTTCTGTTTTCCCTCATACCAAACCACAGTGCTGATCAATAATCTCTCTATTTTATTGCATGGAAACCATTCAACAACACAAATTGCTAGCCACTGGTACACCATGCGTGAAATGTTCCTCAAACCTTTTTTGTTGTTTGCATGCAGAAAAATGCCTTTTTATTAATATATTACAATGATCAACATGTACAAGGCTTATATGTGTGTTTATATACAGAAATATGGCAACGACTTAAATTATCCTCAAAGAATATCTTATATATTTTGGGTATTAATTGAGCTCAGTAAGGAAACACAGAGAAATAATTAAGACCCAAAATAATTTAAGTCTGGGGGAAATATCTCACAATCTAATCAAGAATCAGAATTGGTAAGTTCTAAAGGCACTAGCTATATACTGAATAATTTGCTTTGACGGAGCAAAAGTAATTAAAATATTGGCATACCAGCTGTCTATATTTCAAAGGGGGAATATATTTAGGGCTATTAAGATGATCACATACAGGAAGAACATACTCATATACACGCAATTTGTCTCTTGGATATTGTAATTATAATTTCACCTTAATGGGGCACCAGCCACCAGTATTAACACTCCACACTAATTACAATTGATCATCTTATTCAGCCCCTACTATTAAGATAATTAGATAATTAACTGTCTCCCCGTTTCCTAATTGCAGTGAAACTATTGGTATTTTATAAGACCGTTATCCATATATATATCTTTTAAATACTTGTTAAGTATTTCATTCCACTTCAAAATACAGTGGCAAACAATTATACTCCAAAATGTGCATTCCTGAAGAATTCTATTTGTGCAATAAAATTTTCTGTCTTTTTTCCCCCTCATAATTATGAGTAGAATTCTTCAGAAGCCCCAAAAATGGATATAGGGCTATGTACTATGGACTTAAGTGAGATGTTATGGAGTAAACGATTGAAGTGATCAAGAGGCAACTCACTGCATAAAAGCCAGCCCCCTTTCCCTGCTCATTGGTTATGACAGTCCTGGGTAAATCTAGTCTGTTATCTGCTACTGGTATGCATGCACCTAATCAGATTGTTGCATGTTTGATGGTGGACTTATGGATCGAAGGCAATCTGTAGCAATAAATCATGCCAGAAATTCTGCATCTGCAGCAGTATAACTTATCATAATAATATCAGATGCTATTAGAAGAACTGTCGTAGTTATAAAGGGAGAGGGGGACAATAGAGGGATCAAAGGAGTAGAGAGGGTATTAACTCTCCTCTGTGCAGTCGTGTAGCATGTTGGTCAGGTTCTGAGTAGATAGATGGTGATGTGAAAAGTGGTGGAAGGTAAAAAAAAATTAATTAAAAAATGGTTGGGACTAGCTTAGCAGTGATAGATGCAAATCCCATGCTTTATTGTCTGACCCTAACACATTACAATTACATATATATACATGATTGCCAACAAAATTGTTAAGGAGAACTAACCATTTAACAAAGTCATGTACATAGCTAATTAGCACTTTGCTGAAATAGTGTTTCCAAAATGCTTACCTGTATAATGTACAAACAACAGACTTAATGACTGCTGGCTCCAGCCATTAATTTGTCATAAGAATTTTTATGCATTAAAGAAAATATCTCTCAACAACATGTCTTTATGTTATGAAAATAAATGGAGGAAACTCAATAACATAGTGAAGCTTAAGGATATAATCTTGAATGAATTCATGCAATCTTGAACATGTAGAGAGCACATGTTAACACTCACTGATTTCCTACTAATCTTATTGAGTGTTAAGCTAACTATTTTTTTGTAACACTTCCTCTTTTATAACCTCATAAATGCCAATCAATCCAGTTGATAGATAACAGTAATTTAATTATATAATTATAGCATTAACATTATTAAATACTGAACGGATGAGATACAATGAATATTTGTATAAATAACCTAACATACTAGTTGAGTCTATGGAGCATGTGGCAATTTTGAATGATATATATGATACAAAATGTATGTCATGCTACATGTGGTTTCCACTACTTGTAGTTGAATTTTCTTATTACATTTAGTGATCGAACAGGACAATAAACATCGCACAATATTGGCACACAAGGAATTGGTAACTTAGTTAAGAAATTACACTTCCTGTGTTAGATCATCCTTTTGTAGGATACATGCAAAGATTATTTTGCGCCTCACATTTACATGCGCACCAAGCACACAGATTATATCAATGTACAAATATATTTTAATTAGAAAATCAAACTTGATGCAATATTATGGAATAAATAAAATATTTTGAGATTCATTTATACACATACCCACACACCATCAACTACATTTTAATTAGTATGATGATTTGCCAAACATATAATAAACAAATTGATATGTATTTTATTTGATGGAGAATGAGAACAACAACAACAAAATATAGCATTTCATTTATCATACTTTTTAAAATTAAATTGGAATTGATATAATATTGTTTTATATGATTAGTTAGGTCTATAGGTCTCATGTGGCTTACCCAAATGCTTCTTGGTTGACCATATTGGTCATTTTCTTCCAGTACAAAATAGTAAGTGATCTTTTTGGCTTCCAACAGGAGCACTAAAAATCATATTGCTCATGTTATGAACAATGTGATGCTGCAGGTGACCTAGAGATATTCACACCTACCAGTAGTGAGTCAGTGGTATATATCATCTAAGGAAAACTTAAAGGAAAATTATGAAATAAAATGTGTATATATAATTTATTCTATCTATGGTCTTCATAAGTTGAAAATACACACAAAAAAAGCCATAATATTGATTTTATATTAATGCTTTAATATGGATTCATTAACTCATTAATAAAAATTTTTAAAAATTAGTCCGCTTCCTGAAAATTTGGAGTATTTCAACCAAGAAAGTCAACAAGAATATTTTGCATGGAAATAACTTCTCCCATTTTGCACAAAATATATATCCTAGGCAAAACAAAACTTAATGGTAAGAATATGGACTGTAACATGAAAGGGTTTAACTTCATCTTGCTCCTTAGAAACGCAATATTTTTTTTATATGTGTCAGATTATGCATGTAGACTGGATGTTTATGCATAAAGACAGCAATTAGTGGTTCTTTTCATCATCCTCTTCCCTGCCACAGACTCGCACCACATCACATCAACCCACCCCACACAGTGTTTTCTATGCAGTGTCTACTCACTTAGGGTTGTCTCCTACACATTCACCACAAAGCTGAGCATGTTTCCTTCTTCCAGAAACAATTTGATTTGGCAGAGACCATGAGAATGGATATAGAAGCTGCAGGTGCTTTCAACTCAACTTCAAACACAATACAATTCTTGCTCCAAACACAACATCACTCACAGCACTTGGCAGGAGATGTGGAGAGGGAGTGGTCCTGTTGAGTGGTCTATTGGCATTCACACACAAAGGGAATGAACAGAAGCTCTGATTTATAAATATGACATGCAACTGACCTTTGCACCCATTATTGCTTACTTCATTACATACAACCATAAAGATTTATAATAATTAATAACAACAATAATAATAGATATAATAACAACTAATAAACTAACAATAATAGTAAAAATAATAACAATTACAACAATATTAATCACAATAACAATAATTATCACAATAATAGTAATGATAAATATAGCAGAAAAAACAGCAATAAGTAGTTATGACAGGAGCAATGATAGTCACTAAACGTGGATTCATGATTTCACTGGAAGTGTCATAATAGTTATGCCACACAGTTGAGTCCAACAAGTGGCTATGATTCACAACTGCCAGTGTTGCTGTCACATGGAGCACACACATACTAAGCGATTCCAGAAGGAACTGTTCGAAAAAACATTCCAAAATAACTAATAAACATTCTGTTAGCAAGTGGCCTCCACTGGCGGAGTTGGAGTTAAAATGGAGTGCAACTGTGTTATTTATGAAGAAACTACCAATAGGTAAACTTAACAAGATAAAGTGAAGATAAAATGGCAGTGATAATGTCTCCAAATAACCCACTACACATATAGCACAAATGTGCTACACTTAGACTTCAGAGAGAACTTCACTAAAACGAGCAGTCATCATTAACAATAATGTTCATATAAAGAATTCCAATGTAGATACCGAACACTCAGCAGCTGTTTTAAAGACACGATGAGTGTGGTCTAGACTAACCACCCATTGGAAGAATTAATGTCATACAACAGAATATACTTCTATGGAAGAGTAGGGTGGGGTTGAGTGCATGGAGACACACATCAGTAGCCAGACTTAGTTTAAGGGAGTGCTCATCTACTTATTAAAATATGCCTATTTTTGTAAGAAATTATAAAAGTAAAATATGGTTGAAAAACTCCATGGTAACTTAACACACAAACACAATATTGATAATGTTAAATTTATGGATATCTTTGGGTGACAAAATACATCAAAAGGAAATCAATTCATGAAACATCTATATTACAAAATTAATATATGTAATTTTGGCAAACATTCTATTGGAGATACACACTCTAATTTAGTTCAATGTGTGTCAAATATCTATCTGATGTAAAGCTTTGGCACAGCACCCTGTATAATTAACCAACTGTTATATTATATTACATATATGGTTTTGTATATGTTTCTTCAATATTAAGATAACTCTAATCAAATATAGTAACTAATGACATACAATAACATGATATGGGAGTCATATCCTATGTAGGAAGATATACATACTGCAAATTACTCTAAAATACTTCACACATTAAAATCTTGTTTGTGGCTGAGATTTACAATACAAGTTCTTGGTTCAGACCAATGGACAGTCAGACCGCGTCTGTGTTCATTAATTTCTACGCATATCATATTTAATCTATCTATCTATCTATCAATCTATCTATATATATCTATATATTCTATATATATCTATATATATATATTAGAAGACCTATGTAACTATGTAACTATGTAACTATGTTCATCCGTTTCTCAAAATCCCTCTGTTAGATTTTGATCAAACTTTTAGGGATGGAGGAGACCCACCCTGACATGGTTTTATGCTAGGTGGCATGTCTGGGAAAAAACAGAATTTGTCTGTCTGTCTGTCTGTCTGTCTGTCTGTCTGTCTGTCTGTCTGTCTGTCTGTCTGTCTGTCTGTCTGTCTGTCTGTCTGTCTGTCTGTCTGTCTGTCTGTACGTCTGTCTGTCTGTACGTTTGTACCATCATTCTGACCAAACCAGTAGGTGGATTTCTCTGAAACTCAGCATGATGATAGGTTTTGACCCAACTTAAAACATGGGCTAAAAATTTCACCAAAAAAAAGAAAAAAGAAAAAAGGTTACCATGGTAATGAGAAAAGCCAAAAATGGTAGGATTTTAGCCGATATTGGCCGGGTATATGCTGCTAGTATATATATATATATACATGTGTTTTCACTATCACTCTCTCTCTATATAGTTCTATAAAATTATAATTCTGTCTGTCTGTCTGTCTGTCTGTCTGTCTGTCTGTCTGTCTGTCTGTCTGTCTGTCTGTCTGTCTGTCTGTCTGTCTGTCTGTCTGTCTGTCTGTCTGTCTGTCTGTCCGTTTGTCTATCTGTCGGTCTGTGTGTCTGTCTGATATACAGTATTTAGATAACAGCTGGGCCATTTGGATGAAATTTGGCATGAGTGGGTGGGTGGTGGTTTTTAAATATCAAAATTGTAACAGTTTAAAAAAACAACTAATAATCTGTCTTTTTCTATTTGTACATAACCACTAAGACTATTGGGTTGACATGAGCACATGGAGTAGGTGTAGTCTCGCTAGCCAGACCTTCTACCATCTGAATCTCAAGCAGTTTGTGAGAAAAGGTCTGGTGTAATTCTGTACTTATTTTTTTGCTACTAAATCCGTCATTTTGACGGATAACATGCGCAGAACCATAATTTGCGTGGGTATCCTTTCATACCATTCACACACACTTAGAAGTTTATGATGTCACATTTAAGTGCACCTTTCGTGCCATAGCTTCCAGATGCAGCATACAAAAGGGAAAAAAATCCAGTATAGAGTTAGACAAGATCCTTTCCCTCACCGCTGGCGGTTTAGAGGGTAACTGGGTATGGCCAGTGTGACTAGAGTACGTGGGGGCTGGTTTTAAAATAACAAAATTAGGAATTGCAGTATTTTTGCCTATTAATTAATTTTTTCAATTGCGTGGGTTTTTTTTTTTTTTTTTTTTTTTTTTTTTTTTTTTTGGGTGCAAATGCTATCTCACCAGTTAGCACTTTAGCTCTTAGTTTAAAAAATATCCAAATTTAAATTTCTTCCTCAGACTTTAAAATTATTACATTCCACCTTTTTCTTCGCTACTGGAGAACCAATGATGAAAGGTATAAATTTATATAAAATTCTAACCTTTCTGGGATGGTCAAAACAATTGTGGTCATAATAATAAAAGTTTCCTCCACACCCAACAAGCCAATTCAGTACATTATATTCGTTAAAGTACACTTAATATTATAGCCCTTGTAGGATGGGTGCACCATGGTGGTGGGTACCATGGGAGTACTGGTCATATTAGTGGGAGATCTTCTTTAGCCCACACTTCTATACAACTACATTCTAAAAAATAGACCTGAGCTTAGATCAGTTGAGTACAAAGAGGAGAGGATTGGGTCATAATTCTTTAAGTGTTTGACCTGCTTCATTCTTGGCAAAATTACCCATCTCATCCTTTGTATGGTACAAAACTATTGCTGACAACTCTTGCTATACTACAAGAGGTTGTTCTATTATGTCAACTTCTAATTCTGATAGTTCCTCTAGTCAATGACTGCATCATCTTCTACTAGTTTTACACCACTTAGCTACTATCAGAGCAGTGAGCACATATCTTGTGTCAAGGACAAACCACAGCAGCTCCTTGATGTGAGTAAGCTTCAGGTCACATTCCCGGCCTTACGTCATGATGGTGACATCATTATCTGATAGCACTGTGCCCTTGCTGAAGCCAAGGTGCCTGCAAGAGCTATTAAACCTATCCATTATTGGCACTGCCAGACAGAACTGGAGAAGGTTGAAATGTAATGAATCTCCACTTCGAACCCTGCTCACCGTTAATGCCTGTTAGTGTACAGCTGAATGTATCAAAGTTCAATGCAGGAGGTATAGAAGTATCTTAAGCAATGACCAGAATTGCTCTATTTTGTTTTGATCTTTAGTCTACAATCTCAACACCAAATAAATGAGCACACATTCCAGATGTGGGTGGGAGAGAAGTTAAGCTAATGGTTCAGTTTGTCTAGGCACAATAGCACTGATGAATATATTTGCATGTCAATTCCTTCTATATTCCAGCTAAACAGTAAACAAGATATCCGATAGACAAAAAGACACCAGAAATAAATTAAATCAATCCAATGATAGGCCACAATCCAATGTTAAATAGCTAATTAGCATAACTAACTCTCCAATACCAGTAATGAGTTATATGAGTAGAACCATTAAAACGATGAAATTGCATTACTGTTGTCCTTTTCTATTTATAATTAATCTTTACAGGATTGTCTTTACAGATTTGCCATACTTATCATCAACCCACAATATCAACCAGAAGTATCAATATTAACCACTTGAGCAGTAATTAACAAACAAAAATGAAGTTAAGAGGACATTTTGTTCTTAAG
Organism: Lycopodina hypogea; assembly: GCA_963969325.1. Classification (NCBI taxonomy): domain Eukaryota; kingdom Metazoa; phylum Porifera; class Demospongiae; order Poecilosclerida; family Cladorhizidae; genus Lycopodina; species Lycopodina hypogea. The sequence goes on from OZ017790.1 coordinate 2,190,959, forward strand.
TAACAGATGTATATAAAAATATTGCCACATTCTGAATGTTATGCAAATGCATATATAACTTCAGTTTATTATTCCTCTTGATAACATTATAAGTGATTAAATAAGAAAACCACATTCATTATCAGAGGATACATGCATCCGGAGTGATTAGCAAGGCATCAAAATATAATACATGTTCATTTCCTTGTAACAGTTACCATGAAATAAACTTTTAAGGAAAGCATTTCTACTTATTTTCTTATTTCTCTTCTTGCGTATAATTTAATAAAAATAAAATAAAATAATAACAATTATAAAAAGAATGAAGTAGTAATAACAGTAAAAAAATTAATAAAAAAAAAACAACAAACAAATAAAAAGCAAGAGTCCATGGGAGTTTAAAATGTGACCTGAAGAAGGTAACATATTTGGTACACTATGCAAGTGCACCAGTGATGAGGTGAGATACCACAGTCATGGAGACATATTTCTTTGCTGTGGGGAGACATGGTTATCAGTGAACAGGTTCTGGTTGACCAAGCAGTGAACTTCAAGTGGCCTCATTCATAAACACTTATATACAAATCAACCAGACAAGTTCAGATTGCATGGCAAATCTCTTCTTCCACCAAAAAGTATATGTACAAGGAATTATGGACATTTACAAACTTTTTGTTTTAACATTAGTACCAATAAATTACCACAGTAACAATTTTAAGTAGAATGAGTGCAAATGACCAGTACCACATCGAATAAATAGATCATTAGTCTGTTTGGCTGTTTGGTGAGCATTGTGAGGAAGGGGTCAGGGACGAGGAGATTGTGACAGTTGCTGTGGGTCAGGGACTTGTGGCATCACTGGAGAGAGAGAGTGTGTGTGAGTGTGTAGGATGTGTGAGGAGAGGAAGGGAGGGGAGGGTTGGAATTGGGAAGGAGATAAGAAAGCAAACAAAATCAAGATAACAGGTCAATCAACCCACCAATGTTTGTTCTGAATTTGTTTGCTGTTCATTAAGTGGTTAGTAAAGCATACTTTACAACAACTGTGCAGTTGTTATCATAAACTATATTACAAGAGCCAATATCCATTTGGAATGTATACTCTTCTCAATGCAGCACTTGAATGAAGCCAGTACAGCATTCATGACTGTCTGATGTGTTCAAATAAAATAAATCTATTACTTCATGTTGAAATCATTCTGAACACGAGGCACATCACGTCTGATGCAGTACACACCAAAGAAGTTTCATAACATTTCATAATAAATTTCTCCTAACCAAAGTGGAATTGTATGGCTTCTGTGAACATGGCTATCACATAAACATGGAAGTTAGGAAGAAAGAGTTCTCAAAAATTTGCATTAAACATGACAATATTTGATCAATAATGATGTAAGTTCATTAATATATACCTATCATTTTACCACAGTGCATCCTGCTATAATGGTGCTCTTATTGTTTGTTTGTGTGTGTGTGAGCGTGCGTGCGTGCGTGCGTGTGTGTGTGTGTGTGTGTGTGTGTGTGTGTGTGTGTGTGTGTGTGTGTGTGTGTGTGTGTGTGATGCCTATCCAGGCTAAAAAGGTGCTTTGGTTCTAAGTTCCCAAGTTCAATGCTGGATCAAACATTTCCCCCCACCTTTTCCTTCCGTCACAACAAGACCACACCCCACTATAGTAGGTGGGCCTATAGTAGGTGGGCCTAGCAAGCATTCACAGTCACAGCCACGAATGCTTGCTAACGGATACAGAAAATATTGAATATATTCAGTCATATTGTGTGTGTAAAAAGTACATGCCATGCGAAGTGCACGACCTCTAGTATGTAATATACCAAAATGACGACACCAATTTATCTCAGAAATCAATGTCAAACAAACAGCACACAACATTTGAAGGATTTGAAATAATTTTATGAATTCCTCAGAGCTGTTCTACTCTCAAACTGCTCACAGCTCAAGAGGTATGCTTTATGACACAACCACTGCTTCAACTGTGCACAAAGCATTTGATTAACGAGATGATAGGAAGTGATTAAGCTGATGCACCCACAAAGCTCCACTTGGGAGGCAATAAACAATTGGAAAGTGTAGCCGATACAAGATAATTAGGTTAATCAGGTGGTCCTTAGTTAATTAATCAATTAATTAAAGTTTGGAATGCCAATGATGATTTGCTGTTTACAATCAATTCACGATTCACCATAAATAAAATTGTGTGTGTGTGTGTGTGTGTGTGTGCGTGCGTGCGTGCGTGGTGTGTGTGTGTGTGTGTGTGTGTGTGTGTGTGTGTGTGTGTGGCAGAGTGATTGAGTAGTTATGCTCTTGGATTAACAATCGCAGGGTTGTGAGTTCAAACCCAGCTCTGACAGGAAACTTTCCTGCCCTTCAGCATCTTCTTCCCACACCAATCCACCCAGCTGTGATGGGTACCTGGAATTTTCTGGGGTGCAAATTCATTGGCCATGGCTAGTCAATCAGCTAAGGGTTCATGTGGGACCTCAGATGGCCACGCCCATAAGCTGAGTGTCAGTACTCATGCGAGGTCCTAGCCCGGCTCCAGGAGTTTGCTTGCACTGGCTCATAGTGCCTGCTTAGTGCACGGACACACTGACTATGTCAGGTGCACGTGATCGTGTTAACGGCAGCTGGAAATTTTGCACTTATGTGTGTGTGTATGTGAGCATGTGCACGTGTGTTGGCACATATACTAATAAGTAGCATAACATGTTGTTTGCATACTTTTACATTTAACATTTATTTGCGCAAAGGACAACAGCAGATGTTGCATGCAGTACCAGCTGCATTTCATTGGCCTCTATAGTGAACAGACAGTACAGGGGAGATCCCCCACAATGCCACTTCACTTCAAACTTGATTAAAATCAATTTTAAAACCAACACCACCCAGCTGGAAGTTGCTGAAACTTCTTAGACCACAGTGAGACTGGACCACCTCATCAAGACAATGCCCTAGACAAGAGGCGTCTCACCTTATTACTGTAGTATTGGTAGAGTTGGGAGCAAGATATTTCACTGGATAATTAGCAGGCAGTGGGAAAACAGACAACAGAAGCGACCCAATGCTTTTGATGCATTTACAAAATGCCCCAGATCACTGACACAGCATTGTATGCCAAATATATTCCAGTATAAAAACATAATACATTATATCTGTAAAGCTCTTGGTTCTACTGTATGTTGTGCTTCTGGTGTAGACAATCTGAATACTAATTTCTGCTACCATTCAACCTCCAAAAATCTTATGAGGGTTTTCACCCCAGAACACAAAACTCATTCCATGTTCAGATGACCCACTCTACAATTAAAACATAGGCATCTAATGATCATTACAAACCCAACAACTAAAGAATGGCCAAAAGAATAAGAAGGAAAAAAAAGCTTTTTTTTTTTACCTGGCAGACACTTACCTTGCACCTGTATTTTCCACATCTTTCAACTGCTGACTTTGCAGATGACTACAACAAGAGTGCACGAGTTCTAATTGAGTAGATTCAATTATCACAAATTATGGTTGCTAGGTAACACAGCATACAGCTGTGTCCAATATTAGAAGATCAAAAGGAAATGTCGAGAACAGATAATCTAGTTGATTCAATAGAGGATTTGGATATACAGCATTCCAATTCACACATGTTAACATCTGGTAAAGCATCACTTGATTGGTGTGTCCTATTTTCTAAAGCAAGTAAATGACATGCGCTGCATCTTTGCTGAGTTAATGAACACTCTCTAATGCACTTTTCATAAATCTGAAGTCACAAGGGCACATCTTTCAAGTAAAATAAATAAACAAAAGAGTACAAAAGCTACAAAAATTTGATAATTTTTATCAGAATATCAACTCATAAATGGATTCAGTTCCAGTATTTTAACAAGAAAGATCTGGACATCATCAGAGGAACCCATACCCTGATGAAGTCAGAACATTCTGGTTGAAATTGAATTCATTTAAGGTCCACAATCAGATGAAAAATCTTTATAAAGTTAACGATGCTATTGGCTAACAATCAACAACATTCTAGTATAATAACTATTCGATCTACTAGACATCCATTAGCAGCTTCACCTGCAAGGTCGGCAATGCTGTGGCATTTACTGTTCAGTTGATGTGGCCAACATGTTGCGTACATGTGATCTGTTATACACATTCCTTGCAAAGTTGGACTATACACAGAGCTAGATTTTCATTCTTTTGATACCCATCTTGACTGTAGCTTCAAAAATTTAACAGACATATAGAGGCAGGCATACACACATTAATAGCTATTTATAAGTACATTTACCGATTCAATTATTTTAAATTCCATCCCTTTCAAAAATAATTATCTTACACCATACTTATTACAAAATTTTCTTTTCCCCTATCCCCCCTTCTTTTTCAATGCAGCTGCTTCAATTAGTCTGTCTGAAGGTTCACTTTTGTCACTTTAAAATTGAAGGGGTATATGGTTGAGAATACTTACAGAGTAAAAGCTATTTATGATCTATATATTTATTTAGAATTTTTAAATCCATTCCCTTCAAAATGAATTCTCCTGCACCCTCAATTTTTTTCCAGTTAGTTCACAGAGAATTGCTGTTTATCAGGGAATTCTGCAGCTAATTTTTGTTACCATGTATCAAACTGGGCATGCACTCAACTGTGGGGAGAATGCAACTTCTCTGAAGGTTTTTCAATACAGTTGCTCCAAAGGATAGCTCAAATGCAACTTCCTTTGGGGCTTTCCATACAGCTGCTCCTATTAATCAGCCTTGAATGACCTTTTTTGGTCACTTTTGTATACTACAACCTGAATAAGTCTTGTTCAAATTTAAAAACCACATGAGTGGGTGCAGTGTTTGATTTTCATTCTTTTGATACCACTCTAAACTCTGTAGCTTCAAAAATGAAGGAATGTATAGTGGACACACACAGAGATTAAGAGCTATTTATAAGTAGCTTCTATCTCATTTGATCTATTCTATCTCATTTGATCTATTCTATCTTATTCCAATAATAACAGGTCAACAGATTTGCATTACAGCAACAAACCCCCCTGGGTAGATGGTGGGTGTTCTCCGCCCACTCCTTTATAGAAACATAAAGTGCTCGATGCATTCTATAACCTTTAATCTACGCATTAAGAGCAATTAATTTTCTTTGTGTTGGTAACCAACTCTTTTTGCCGCCATGTTGTGTCTACAGCTTCATAGTCAGGCAGAGAATCACTAAACATTCACACCTGCCTGTCATATGTTGGTGTGACTGAATATACATATACCCATACTACAGGACCAAGCATATGTGTGTGTGTGTGTGTGTGTGTGTGTGTGTGTGTGTGTGTGTGTGTGTGTGTGCGTGTGTGTGTGCGTGTGTGTGTGTGTGTGCGTGTGTGTGTGTGTGTGTGCACTCGCAGTGTTCTGTGAACCAAAATGGTGCTTATAGTACCAAGGTCCTGAGTTCAAGGCCTTTCATATCCCCCTTCATTTCAAGTTTGACAGATCTTTCCCCCTTGCTTATTCATCTTTTCTTTTCCACTACACCTTTTTTTCCTCTTCATTTCCTCCCCCCCCCCCCCCTCTTCCTTTTTCCACTGGAAAAATAACTAGTTATTTCCTAGACTATTCTGTTTATCAGTAAACTTTGTAGTTTTACCTATTTGATTCAAATATAAACACCCACAGTATCTTATTTTCCTGCTCATTTGTAGCAGTCTCTCTGAACTAGAATTGAAGAAACAAGTTACATGCAGACATCTTCACTCCATTATGATGTGAATACGGCCAGCCCACTGTAGATGGACCTAGCAGGCATTCGTGGATGGAGGCAACAATTTTCAGCCATAATTGCGTGCTAATAATAATAATGCTACAATATACATTGAATTTAGCTACTTTTGGAAATTCCAGATTTAAAAAAAAACCAAAAAAAAAACATCCTTCCATGATTACTTTTCCTACCCAAAATTCCCAGTTCTTGATATCATTATTGCAGGTTGACAACACAACAGCACATTGAAATCAGCACATCACATCCATTTCCTACTGTAGCATGTTCAGCAACTTAGTCACAAATTAAAAAAGAAGTTCCAAGTGCCTGACATCACTGTCACAGGTGTGCACTGGTTCATCCTACTCAGCACTTCCACTTACTTCCCTCTACACAACAAGACTCTACTCTCTCATTTCAATTAATTATTATGTCTTCTTTAAAAATTTTCTCTTATGCATTGCAATAATTAATCTGCACTACCTTCAATGAGAGTCCTTGTAGAGATGTTTGCTGATACAGCCATTTGTCTATCGATTGGGCAACAAGTAGAAAATCCAAGAATTCCGGTTAGGGAATTTTTGAAAGTCAGCATTTTATGCCCACAGATTGTAAGTCCTTTTTGGATCTGCTTTCAATGTAAACAAAGTAATTGCAGTTGCTAAGTTGTGGGAACATGAAGAATGGCATGTATGGTTTCTGCTTATTTCTTGTCACATGGTCACACAAAAGTGAGGGGGGGGGCACAGTTTACCGTGATGTAATGAAATTAAAATGATGTAGTTGTGTCCTTTAATGATATAATGTCACATCTATAACACCCCTCTTCCTGACAATGAAGTAACGATATAGTTAAGCAATCCATCCTAGCGGAAATGAATTTCATTGTAGAAACGACTTTAAAAAAAAGGAGTAAAACATTATCAAAGTCTAGTTGTGGCATGCTTAATTAATTTTGTAGTACTGCAGTACAATAAAACTTATTATAGTGTAAAATAAATGGAAAAATTTATTTTAGGTTCCTTCAAATATTGAAACCAAAAAAAAGAGGTCATTTCCTAATTTAGGCTTGAAACAAGGCATGGATACTCAATTACATGGTGCTTAATTTTATATACCTAAATCACTGCCTAAATAAGACCTATTAAGCTTGATGAGGGAGTAATATATTATGTTTCCATTCCATTTAAAGCCCTCTCTTTTCCTTTTTATTACAGTGAAAGGAAATCATCTCTCTACTATTTACTCATAATAAATAGTAATATATATAACACAAGTTGAAATATAGTTTGAAGGCATTGATTTTGGGATTTCAAATTAGGCACTTAGTAATTAGTGTTCTTGCCTAGTTCCCCGACTAAATTGGGTAACTACTTTTTCTTGTTGAAGCACTTTTTTGGAGGAACCCTTAAACCCCACTTTTATTAAGAAATGTTTTGTGGTTGTAAAAAAAAAAAAAAAAAAAAAAAAAAAAAAAAAAAAAAATTATTATTATTTTGTTAATTATACTAGTTCCGTACCTTCTTCTTCATAGCTCACAACTTAATAATGAAAGAATCGCTAAGTCATCCCAAGGCCCACGTCAACCAAGCAATCTGTTATCAGTTTGCAATCGGTTCTTTCAATTGCATTCAAATTCTTCAGCAATATGTTGGTATTCTGGCATAACACGACATAATTATTATTATTTTTTTTATTGCTCTTTTATAAAAGCAGGTCAAAGTAGGAATAAGTGTTGTATTAGGCTTATGCTAAAGGGCTAATCAATCCTAAATAGAGTGCTAGCGAAACTGATACTAAGTTTGCACTCTCACTATCACCAGGGAGGAAGGAATTTATATACTAATAGAGTTTTATCACTATTATAAAGGGCACATATTTCCCACTAGCCTGTACCACATCTGGGGGGGAGGCATTATTCCATACTGAGTTTGTACTAATACAAAAAAAAACAAATTCCTATATTGAGTTGGCTATTATATTTTAGAGTCTCCTTTTTTTTTTTAACATTACATAATTTCCATCCATTCATTTTTCTTTCTTCTTGGAATGTATGCAGCTGATGTACTCAATCACGTGTACTCTTCACATGTACAATTCTATTTACTAAAGGTCATACTACTTTATGCTCACATTCCTCTACTTACCCACTGTAGCTTTCCATTAGGTAGTAAATACCTCATAATTGGTCTGCATTAGGATCAATCTGACAAGGAAGTTAGCTAACAACTTCCAAGGACATGAGGTAACTGAGTCAAGAATGAAGTAGAAATGTTTGTGGTCGCTCGGTCATCCCTTTTATCCAAGTTCTTTCGTTCTTTTCTTTGTGTCTGTACTTCCTGTGATATCTCTGGTCTTGTGGTGACTGGATATCCGTGTATAAGTACTAAGTATGTAAAAAGTACTACTTCGGAATGAGGATACCATCCTAGACGTAGTGAAACAAAAATATTGGGGAAGATTAGTGTCCTGGATGATTAAATAGTGACATAAGCAACCAAATTCTATACTAACTCCATTTTGGTCACTTTTCAATCGATAATTGAAAATCCAAAATGACTGACACACAGTAAATAACTAATCATAATTGGCTAGATTTATGATCGTGTTTATCTGTTTCCATTACAATTTGGGGTTAATGGAGGGATTTCTTCCAACTCATCGGCAAGGGAAAGAGAAAGGTGGCATTACTATCACTACAATGATTGACAAAAGAAAAAAAAGAGTTCAAAATACCCTTTTCATGTATGTAAGATAGCCAGGTGATCGTTTAGGATAATGTGATATTGGTAAGAATGTATGGGTCATTGATTAGCTATGATTTGTCTGAATACATTTAGTGTTATAAAAGAGATGCTTAAATAATTCAGGAAAAAATAATTTTTTAATATATTTTGTGGTGTATATAGAATGTGATGCAATATTGTCTGGTAGAGTCAATAGAGCTATATTTGAATTGAAGTCATTCTGATTCCTTTTCTTGTAATCCTACAAACAAACCTAATACTGACAGTTCAAGCAATTAAAAGTGTCTTCTCTTTTAAATTTACCTTTATTATGGTTTCTAAGGTATCCTGGCAAAACATTCTCCGGGCCTGTAACCATACTGGTCGCTTTGAAGGAAAAAAAGTTTTTCAACAGCAAAAACAACAACAAAACAACAACAAAAAACAAAACCCCCCCCCCCAAAAAAAACAAACAAAAAAACCCAATGTTGATATTTTTTCCTCTGGTGATGTCCAAGTTTGTTATTTATATTTTAAATTCAACTTCAATAGAAGAAAAATGTCTGCTCATTCCTAGAGAGAATTGGCCATCCAGTTAATGTTTCTCAAGACATGCTCGACCATTTCCAGAAATAGTCAGTTAATTACTAATATTTGACATGTAAGAGATCATGCACTAGTTGAGAGAGGCACACGTGAGGGGCCAATGATAACTAATGTTCATTAGCTCCTCAACAAGAAATAGTAAGATCCTTCATGCTAAAATTCCTTCCATTGGTCCAAATATGAAGCACTAAATAATATTAAACATTTTCCACAGCTTTATACATAAACAGAATAAGCAGTTCCAGTACCTGGTGAAGCAGCACACCCACCAAAAACCTTATTTTGAAATCTTATCATCATCAACACCTCCAATCCAAAAGTTTCAGTAGCAGAAAAAAAAGCTACTCATTAGTGGCTTAGTGGTAATTAATTACATATTCCTAAATGAACAAGAACCTCCCGCACTAAGACCTGTGGCAAATAATTACTATAATATTTATTAGAACATTATGTTTTAAACCAGGCAAAATAATTGTTTAGAACACTTAAGGTGAGGTTAAAGTTGTGGAAAGATTTACAACTTTTAGGTTCCATACAGTAAAAGCACCTAATTTGTAACAACAGGTTACAACAAATTTTTGTGTTTTCAAACAGTAAACAATTAGTCAAAATCCATTCGTAAGCAAAACTTGTGGCCGTATGCTGCCCCTCCCCTCCACCATTCTAAATGCCACAGGTAAAAAGGAAGCCATTGAGATCAAAAATGTGCTAAACCATAAGCTCTGCACTGTTTATTGTTAGAACTGAAAGGATATCACACACACACAAAAAAACAACAACAACAAAAACCCCCCCCCCACAAGAATGTGAAAGAATAACACTTGCCTTAGGGGACATATTAAGCTAAAAAATTTTTTTTGCTGACTCCTGTATGTGTAATCATACTTGAGAAATGTTTTACTTGTATATTATCAATTGATCTAGCCACCTGCCTGGCAGCACACATGGTTATGGCCATCACAACGATGAAAGAAAGAAGCACAGGAAGCAGAATATGCTCATATGGGAGGGGGCACTGGTGAGGCTTGTTCATCTGAGGTCCGGTTCATTGAGCACAATCTATCAGGTGGGATGGTTACATGTGCGTTGTTTTTACACTGTTTTTACATAAATACAGGTCAAACCATTCACACAGGAGTATTAGTCACTCTCCCTGGCACCCAACCTTCTGAGAGTTAGTCATCACTACAAACTATGCCCTCCTTAATCACAGAAGAATAACGCTGGTTTACTTGCTTGATTCATCCATATTCAGCTCTTCCAAATATCACTTGATTGCAAGCCCTACAACTTTAAACATTCAAGTTTTAGTAAAGCCCATGTGATCAGGTTTCACAGATTTCACAGAGAAGTGGAGAACAGTTGAAATATGAGATCACAAAATGGTCCACTTGCCCAACCCAGTGATTCCTAACAGCACAAAACTTTGGATTATTCCATAAAAATGGATGCTGTAAATACACGTCACACACCTATGGCAGATACAAGGAATTGGAACAAGTGCAATCTGGCAAGGAAATGCTCACATTTATCATTGCCTAAGAGCAGATATTGACTTGTGATTGGAAAAAAAAAGACAAAAAACAACAACGATAATAGATGAACCACATTTGACATTAGCGACTTTTAAGTTCTCTTAGTGGGATCTAATTATACAGAAGACAAACACAGGAAATTGTCAGGGCTGGGTATCAGCATATCAACACCTGAGGAGAGTGCAGCGTCGTACACACCACACATGACCACAACATGTCCTGGGACAACGTCCATCAATTATAGTTCCAATAACAAACCTCTTCACCTATCAACAATACCTGCTGGTAGCTGGTTGGTCTCCAAGTAATGATTTTAATGGCTAACTGGTTCTCACTATTTCATATTCATGATATCATCAAATAATTTATGGTTGATACTAAAAATAGGACATTTTGTATCGGTACACATACCACAAAAAGTGTGTCATCCTTCCTACTAGTACACCCGAAATAAACATGAAATTGCCCTCAATTTAAAAAAAAGAAGTAGACATCAATGAGATCATCACATATGAACACACAAGAAGGAAATGATACAGCTATTCCTTTAATAGAGCATCAAAATATTGATCTACTGGAGATCAAGAGAAAAAGCATCATTGATGATTTCTTAGGAAGAAAAAACATAGAGAAATTTCTAGCAGGCACTGTTGCTACTCGGTTACGAATACTAATAGAAACTGGATTATCAATAAAAGAAAAAGAACAAAGGAGAGCAGTATTGCAAGCATATAGACACATGATGTGTCCATACAACTCATGCAATGATGGTACAGAGTTGCTGAATCACCAGTATCCATGCCAACCAATATAGGTTTCATACCACAAGCTAGAATAAAGTTGCAGTGTTTGCTAGACTAAAATGACAGATTCACATGAGCTGTGGGGTTCTACTTGAAACATGTATTGGAGGGTGACCACATGCTTTTCTATTGCACAATATTATGTAGAGTCCAAGATCATAATGTAAATCCTTCCGGTTCTTTTATCCAAACATGGATGCCAAAGCATATGGCAGGCTTGGCAAGGAGTAGCCATCCTCGCACACCTTGGCATTGACTGACTCACCCACCCCCTTCACTGCTACTGTACTAGTCAACGCAAAAGCTACGGTGTAGCCAAAGTAGCAGCAGAAGTTACAATAGTAGCAATAGCAGTAGACATAAAATACAGTAGTCCCTCTCTTGAGAGACCACACTTAAATCTGACAAAATCGGTCTTACAATAGAGGTGGTCTTTCAATAGATGTGAGTTTATACAGCGAATACTTCTTGCATGAAAGATGTGGTCTCTCACAAGAGGTAGTCTTCCAATAAAGTCTTCCAATAGAGGGTCTCTCAACAGGGGGGCTACTGTAGTAATACTTTAATTACTCCTGGAAACACAATTAGTTAATAATTTGTAATCCATAAGCACTATCGATCCACCACTGAAATACAAAAATTCCTTCAGTTCCTGTTATATTACACAATTCTCCTACACCTTCATGGCCGAACTGCCTCCATGATTGCAAAGATATATTCATTCACTCCCACAATAGGCAAACACAGCAGTCCAGCACACAATATATTTCATTATTAGGATTATAATTACTTCTGCTACTAATCAATATCATTACTGAATAAGTACAAATAAATAATACCTCTAATATAATACTTCCACTATGTACTACAGTTGCACCAACTGACCTGGTTTGAACTGCTCGGCCATAACACGATTTAAAGTTATCCCAACTCCTTCAATGACTGCTAGAATAATCCCGCCTGCAGGAAGAAAAACAGATAGTGAAGGAGACCGGCAGGAAAGAAAGAGCGCAGCATATTCATTGGTAATAAGATCAAGTGTGGAGGCCATGACGTGCACTGGTTGTCTGATAACAAATCCTTGCAAGCTGTACTGCAAGGTGGTTTATGCATGTTAAATTCATCACACTAATACACACCAATAGTCACTACGCAAAAAAGTAGGGGTCGGTCAGGCTTGGAGAACACTGCAGTTATATTGAAAAATAGTCCCTTAAGTTAGTATGGCAACAAGGATATATATGCAATAGCACAATATATCAATTCTTGAATCACAATACTGCATTTATTAGTTAAGGCCTCTGGTGAGACAACAGTCTTGGTTTTGCCTGAAAGAGGAGAGATATTTCAACAAGAAAATTAGACATATACTGCAAATGCAATTTCCCAGTCCCTGTTGCCAAAAGAAAATTTACATTTCCATAGGGAACCAAACGGGCAGACAGACAATGCAATTTCCCAGTCAAGTGTCTATATAGTCTCCACACCAAATTTTGTAACATTTCTATTCTCGAACTTGGGCATGATGAATACCATCACACATCACAATTACTGCAGAGCCCCTGGGTAGATGACATTCTTGGTTTTATCTCCACCATGTAAGATATGGCACATGCTATACTGAATAATCAGTTCAAAGCATGGCTAAAGAGAGAAAATAGGTTAGAATCACTGAAGTACAATTTCCCTGGCAGGGATGCCAGATGTGATTCTAAAAATGCGAGTTATGACCTCTGCATTGGTTGATAGCTTGTGTTCTCTATGTGTACTCACCATAACAGTTAGTGTAGCATGTCAACAGTATAGCTTACTTATTGCAGCCTATGTTATCTGTAGGCAGTAGATTTTTGAAAATAAGACTAACTTTGCCTGGTAAATTTCATTAATTGGCCGTGATGCTGTGATGTGCAAGATTGCTTGTCTCAAACTATTTTGTTATAAAAGGGTCCAACCTACTGATAATGTTAATCCCCAGTCAGGGTTGACATTAAAAAAGTTTGGAACTATGAAATAATCGCCTTCCTCCCCCCACCCCCAAACAAGAATCTCACTATTGTTCAAGACTAATTCTAAATACTTTGGACAATGCTGTGCATTTCTAAGAAATATAAGAACGACCAAAAACCCAATTTTCCTTTATAGTAGACTTGCCCTTATGTTCACACTTGACTGCAACAATTGAACAAATTTTGGTGAAACTTTGCAGATATGATCTATGGGTGTCGGGCTAGGTTAAAAGGGAAAATATGTATTCAAATATTCCATACCAAAAAAGCGTGGAAAAAAAGAAGAAGGCCAAATGGTTAAGGCACAGGATTACCTGCAGAAGGTTGAGTTGGTGGTTCAATTCCTCTATCAGGCTTTCACCCACTTAAATTAATTTTTTATATACTTTTTCTTTTTTAAATACTGTATTCCTCCATGTGACTTCAATTACAGACTAGATATTCTTCTTTTCCCCATAATTTTTCTTTCCCTTTTTTTTTTTCCCCCTTCCTAATATATTTCCTTTTGAAAGTGATTCATTGCGTTGATTTTGACCAAACTTTCCGATATGATGGGGCAACTCCTGGGGCGTTCCTCGATGAACAAAAGCACCCCCCCCCCCCTGCACCAAAGACATCCAATAAAGAAATCAAAGAAACAATGACTGGAAAAAGGTTTAAAAATTAATTGTATTGTGTTTGTGTGATCAAATCATTTTGCTCATTATTTACAAAATTTAGTAAAAATGCCTAGGAAATGTAAAATTATGAAGTATTCACAGCTGTTCGCTTTTGGTGTACTGCTACTGTTGACGATTTAGTTTGCGCTCTTCCTGGTTAATGTGATTCAGCAGAAGTATAAAAATGGCATTGTTATTAGCTAGACAAATTTTTCATTGCCATTATTCTTCCAATAGTAACTGTTTAACTTTCCTTGTCTGAATTAAAAAGTGGTTTATAACCGTTGGTCGGTTGGTTGGCTGGGTGTGTGTGTGTGTGTGTGTGTGTGTGTGTGTGTGTGTGTGTGTGTGTGTGTGTGTGTGTGTGTGTGTGTGTGCATTCGGTGAATTGGTGAGATGGGAGGTAAATGTAAGCAAAAATAAACCAAATAGAAAAATGGCTAGCTAAAACTTTCATTACCACCATTCTTTTGAACTGTATTTTCTAATTTTCTAGCGATATTTGAAAGAGTTTTACAAGCACAGCTGCTGGCTTTGGGTGTTGCATTTTAAGAAAATTTAATATCTTTTTAACCTGAGCACTATCGGGTACATCATCTAGTACATACATGTATAAAGATATAGCACCATTGGAGTGAGAATAATCGACTAGAGATACTGCTTAGCCACATCAAGCAGCAAAGTATGATCTAGAACAATCCATACTTCAACTTCATGAGACATTTGTGCAGAGGAAGTGGAAGTTTCAGCATGAGCACATACCCTTACTGGCCCTAGAAGAAGCTGTATATATTTTGACGTGTTGGGGGCAATTATCACACTTGAATGGTGAACACTGGGTTTCCTGTTCTGTCATGCTAGTCTGGCAAGTGACCTCAAAAAGGGAGGAGGGAAAAGAAAGAGGTAAGGCCATATATGCATGAAATAGAGACAGGAATGATGAGGGAGGGACAGGGGTGCTCCCCTTGTCCCTCCAACAAGCAATCATTTGGTGAAGATGTAATGGACAAAATTGCATACTTCAAGCCAAGGGGTGAACCTATTTCCTGTGTGTATTCTTTACCACGTTGACACACACACAGAGAAAGAGAAAAGCCCAACTGACTGCCTTCTAAGGCACCACATGGGAAGCCAGAGAGGTGAGCAGCAAAACAGATGCACTTCAAATCTCACACATTCCCATGGAGTGATTATCTTTGAAATGGTTGGAAAGCCAAAATGTCCATATCACAATACGATTGAACCCACGACAAGTACATTATATTACCAGATAATAACAATGAATTATATATATATATATATATATATATATATATATATATATATATATATATATATATATATATATATATATATATATTACAGAGTGCACTAGCCATTACCATTGGCATAGTACAAAACTAATTCAAGATTCTAGATAAAAAAGAGTAAGTATTTGTTAAATATAAAAATACAATTTGATAGGAAATACTATAGCTACACTATTATCATTCCTATCGAATATAAAAAGTGGATCGTCATTTTATTTCTTCCTGACTGGGAAGAGTGAATATCTTTTCACTTGCTACCTTATAGTGAAGTGAATTCTATTCAGGTAAGATTTCATAGATTCAGTTTAATTCCTTCTAATACAGTGCAAATAATTGCATGCATTAATTTGTGTTACTGATAACTCATTCAATGAAGGTATATCCCGATGAAACTATGACATCCTCTGTTATGGAAGCCATGTGCTGTTCTATCTCACAAATGAAAACTAAGTACTACCAAATTTCAGATTGCTGACATTAATAAATTAATTGGCTAACTGAGTGCTTGTTTGACTGGGTGTTATCTGACAGCTCTGATTTTTGATTCTTGAAATCATTACTGAAAACCTGTTATAAATTATTATGTGCCTAATTCTACATCCCTAAATCACAGACTCCAACTTTTTTTTTGATCTAGTATACAAAAAAAAAGCTATTATCATGGGTAAATAATAGTGACTATTTCCCTTTACAATATTTTAAAGAACCCCCTCCCCCAAAGGAAACTTACTTTGAAAAAAAAAAAAAAAAAAAAGGCGCAGAAACTAGTGTAAAAATATTATATATAAATTTTAAAGATTAAGATTTAGGGTTTCCCTAAAAAGTACGTAAACAAGAATGGATCATTACCTAACCAAGAAGTATTGAAACCACAGAGCATGGGTACTCAATTATTATTTTATTATGTGCCTAATTCTACATCCCTGAATCACTGACTCCAAACTCTATTTCATCCAGTCACAAAAGAGAAGCCATTATCATGGGTGAATAATAGAATGGACACAAAATAGGTGACTCCCTCATCATGCCTAATAGGAGTACAACTATATCATGTTGTTGGGGGAGTCAGTGATTTAGGGATGTAGAATAAAGCACATAATAATTGAGTGCTTATGCCTAGCTTCAATATTTCTTGGGTAGGAAATGATCTTTTCTTGTTTCCATACTTTTTGGGGAAACCCTAAATTTCAACTTTTACATATATTTATATATGTTTTTACAGTAGTATATATACATATATATATGTAAGAGATATCTGTATGTCTGCCTGCCTGTCTGTCTGCACGTTTGTACAATCGTTCTGGCCAAACCTGTGGGTGAATTTCTCTGAAACTTGGCATGATCATATGTTATGATCTGACTTTAAACATGGGATAAACATTCCGGAAAATAGTTACTATGGTAACGTAAAAACCAAAAATGGTTGGCCAAACAAACCCTTGGAGTTACAGACCTAAAACTTGGTATGCATACACAACTTGACTTTGGGAGTAATATGGGCTGGGTCCCACCAGGCCACACTTCCTCTCATTGTGTAAGGCTAAAAATGGTACTTTCCAAAATAACACTTTGACCTTGGGATAGCCCACGAACCCATATATTTGGAATCAGAGTCATCTGGAGAATGTTTAAGTACATGCATATGGCCACACCCCCTTCTGTGTTCATGTCAGGTCCAAAAAGGCCAAAAATTTTACTTTGGCCAGAAAAACCCTTGGAGCAACCACATGGGCGGGGTCCCACCTGGCCACACCTCTACCCATTTGTGTGTAAAAATTTTGAATAACGCTTGGGACTAAGTAGTTAGACCCACGAACCCATCTAACATCTATATATTGGTTCGTATGTATGTATTTAAGTTTGTATGCAATATGTCTAGGCATGACGGCCAAACATTTGGACAAAAAAGGCTGAAATTTGGCATGTGGCCTCCAAGAACCTGGATAAGAGTTATTAACTACATGTGGGTGTGATAATGGGTGTGGTTTTGTTTTAGCCTCGCTTACAGGAAGTTGTTTTTGCTGCCAAAAGCTATTTAATGGACAGTCAAGGCTGGAATTGGGCATGATGTTTCAAAGTAACCTGATGAGTGTTATTAAACACATGTGGGTGTCATAACCACGCCCACAGGAAGTTGTTGGGGGGTTTTTTTGGTGCTATTATAAGCTAATCAAAGGAACTAGATTGGAGTTGGTATGTGGTTTCCAAGTAACCGGAGTGAGCATTATTGACCACATGTAGGTGCGGCAATGGGTGTGATTTGCCTAACCACACCCACAGAAAGTCATTTTGGCTACCAAAAACATTTTAAAGGACCAACACGGCTGAAATATGGCATGTGGTTCCGAGTTACTGGTTGATCATTATAACTAGAAGTGGGTGTGTTGATGGGTGTGGTTTGGTCTTAGCCACACCTCAAGAAGTTGTTTTGGTTGCCAAAAGCTAATTAAAGGACCAGCCACGCAGAAATTTGAGTGGCTTCTATAATGTTTCATGTTGACATTGGTCGGGCAACGCTGGGTATATGCTGATATATATATACACACATAAATAAAATAATAATAATTTGTTACTCTACATATATTTATCTTCATCTCTACTTTTTATTCTCTCTCAGTGTGTGTGTGTGTGTGTGTGTGTGTGTGTGTGTGTGTGTGTGTGTGTGTGTGTGTGTGTGTGTGTGCACGTGCGCGTGCGTGTGAATATGTACATCACCAAACCAGAACAGGGATCAATATATTTTGTCGCATGGATGGTCTAATAACTGCTCCTTCAAATGTGGGCTGTACAAGGTGGACATCCCAGAATTCATTGAAATCTTCAAAGGATAAATTCTTTCAAAAACAGAGGACCTGAAAACGTTCTTCGATTCCATTAAACCCACCAACAATCACAGAGCGAATCATTGGTGAAGATAGTCAAGAAAAGGTGAAAAAATTATTAAGTACAATTAAATTTATGTGGTTGTAGTCTTAATCACAATTGCTAAAACAGTGTGGTTCCTGTTTCAACCACAGTTCTATCAAGAGGTATTGTTTAAACCAAAGTTGTTTCAACAGTGTGATTGTTTTAACCACAGTTTGGTATCACAAAATTTTCCAATATGCCGAGTTGACAATGTGCTTCCGGATGCCAATTATAAAAACAATAACAATTAAGTTAAACTTATTGTTAGACATAATTTGATTATTTTAAAAGGTTAAGTGAACTCATGTCTAGCATAAAATTAAAAAAAAAAAAAAAAAAAAAAAAGGAAATCAACCATTAGGACCTGTACAACCACCAAAAAAGTCAGCAATATGAAGAATCCATTGGGCAAGGTAACAACAAAGGAACAGTGCGAAGCAATAATGACAAACAAAACGAAGAACTGCTAATGCCTGGGGAGAGGGAAGAGAAGAGCATGGAATGAGTGTGATACTCTTGAGCCAAGGCCTATTCAATCAGTTTCACACAAGTCAGTGATATCAATAATAGTGGTCTCAAAACAAATAAATTCAACCAAAGTGAGGAACAACTAGAATTCTAAACCAATACAAAAAACACACAACATATCTTTATACTCCACAGATCTATCTAGAGTAACAAGCTTAATTACAAGTACCAGTACTGCTCTAAAAACACAAATTTTGATACACAAAACAATTGATTAATACTGCAATTCAGTTAATAAACCTAATTACAAGTATTGTTCTAAAACAAAAATTTTGATTAACAAAGAAAGTGCAATAATTTATTAATATTGCAATTCATTCAAGTAATCAATTCCACATATTCAATTGGTTCCTGCAAGAATAATAATTTAACTTCCTCGAGGCAAGTGCAAAAACAACAACAAAAAATGGAAAAATGAAAACAGGGACACTTTCAAGGGAAAACTTCATAAATTATCAAATACTAAAGTGAAGGAACAGATATAATAAGATTAAATCACATACATCTTTTAAAGTCATCTCTCTTATTCCATTCATTTTCAGTGCCATCTAAATCCTCATCAGATCACGCTTGTGGTGACATTTAACTATATTCATTACAAGAGAGGCCTGTTCTTCCGATGCAACTTCTAAAACTGGAATTTATTATCTTCACCTCTACAAACCTTGTTCAACACATGCAGAGTGCCAATAGATCAATAAACCAAGGAGAACAAGAGGATTAAGTTTTGAATCATCACCACTATGACCATTTATTGGTCACCAATTACTGCAAAGAAAAATCTTTCTCTTGGTATTGATAAGAGGTATCGGAGAGGCATATCTTCAGTGTCAATTTCAGGTGTTTATTGGGATGGCTTAAAGTATTCTCCATCATCAAGGTCTGTCCACTGGTCTGGCCGCTCCACAATCATGAATTGGGATGTGTACCGTGTCAGTTCTATTTTTAAAACATGACCCAGACTTCACCCCCTTGAAGCTAGAACCATCTTTGTTTTGTTGTAATCTATTTTAAAATATTGATACTGATGACTCCACAGTGAGCTAATTCCAAAATAAAATTATAACATGATGTGCAAATCTAAAACTAGAGCACTGAAATTGATATAACCAATCTAATTAAGTAACCAAAAAAAAACAAAAACAAAAAAAAACCTTAATTAAGAATGATCACCTATTGGCCAAATTAAATTGATCCTATAAATGCAAGTAACCAACACAAACAATTAACAAGTGCAAATGGACCTCATTGTGACACCAAATGCATATGCCTCCAGGCCACAGACAGGGCATGTCTTGCTAATGCACCATCTTTCCCCCCACCCCTTTCCATTTCATTTCTCCTGACTGGGAAGAGTGAATCTTTCTTCACTGCTATCTTATAGTGAAGCAATTTTATTCAGGAGGTAAGATTTCATACATTCAGTTCAATTCCTTTTAATGGAGTGCAAATAATTGCATGCATTAAATTGTGTTACAGTTAACTCCTGCAATGATAGTATATCCCATGAAACTATGACATCCTCTATTATGGCAGCCATGTGTAGTTCTATCTCATAAATGCTGGCAATATATACCAAACAGCCTTTAAAATTATACCAAAGGCAGATAAGTATACCAATTTTGCCCCATATATAACCAAATTCACGCTTATTAATTAAAATGAATTTCTTAGTTCAATTCTGCAGAAGCAGCATAAAGCAATGGCAACTTGGTGGCTAATGATTGAAGCTATGTGAATGTCCGTTGAAATATGAAATAAAATATTCCTCTATCATTTATTTAAAATTTTCAAACAGGAGGTCCCAAAAATAGCCAAATTCTAGCCAAATTTTAATATTCCAGAAATTCTAGTCTGTCGATGGTTTAAATCATGAAAATCCATTAGGGACATGATACATAGCAATTATTTGAACAGTACTATTGTTAGTTTTTTTGTCAGCAATGTCTTAACCACCTGATAGCCTTGAACATACAGGGAACCATCGCCACACACAATACAGAGTTAAATTTAAATATTTGAAAACTTTAAACTGTCCAAGGATGGAATACCACAAGCCACACTGTACATTCATACTTTTGCCTTATGCAGAGTTCATAAGCTATCTCATTTGGAATATTTAGAGTAACTGACTGTTTGTTTTTACATGGTTTGTAGGATGAGTGTGTAATTCAATTAGAAAGGCAAATACTATTTATCACATGCTAAGAACACTAACTGAGGGATATCCCATCTTTTCGAAGGCAATATAATTATTGCTGATTGTGACATTCAGAAATTCATAGCCATGACACATCAAAGCATCATCCACATATAGGGGAAGGTCATACCTTCATTTTTAAAGCAGAGAAAAAGCCTAATACTTTGAATATTTACAAGATTCACTTTGAGGGAGTTCTGATTATACTTAGGAACAACTGTTTACCTATAGTTTACATGAAATAAAGATACTTTTCTTATATCACTTATTGAATTTGGAGGAAGGGTTGAAAAATACTAAATATATATCAAACCCCAAAAATATATACACCAAGCCCCTTTGAAATATACCTAATAAACCAAATTGGGTATATAAATTAGAAAGGAAAATTGTTTAATGATGTGAAATATTTGTAGTTTTGCTGACAAAATCTTGACATGTGCACACATAATTTGAAATTCTTACTTAGATTCAATAATGATAGTACATGTGGCTGGATCATCTCAAACTACCCACACACGCCACAACTACTCCTGGAACCAACGATGTGGTTGGATAGACACACTCTTGCAGTTCATTCACAATTGCTGTAGTAAAGTGCCCCAATTGTTTGGTACTTAATGCAAGTGGCACTGTGACGCGGGCAAACCCACTCCTAAACACTCAACAGGAAATTTCTGCAACACAAAATAAAATAGAACTTCTAAGTTACATATCTGAGGACAAAAGAGAAATGAAAAAAATAATATAAAAAAAAATATATGAAAAGCAGATATTCACACCCTGTATGAGCAAGGCAGTCGGGGAGCAGAAGATAAATCAGTACAAATTATCCACTTCCTGTTAATTTATATAGTGGCATTACAGTCATGTCTTAATATCACAAAAATAAGGAAGGAGACACTTCTCTAGCAGCATCACATGTCATTAGTTAAGGAGAAAAACTAGATGCAAAGTAATTAGCCACAGAAGAGGACAGATATAGCCCAAAAATGCTTCTTAAATACCAACCTTTGCTTATAGCAAAGTTGGAATTTACTCTGTTGGCATCATTTATGGCATATACGAAAAATTAGTTCAGATATTAGATTAGAGAGTGGAGGAGAGGGAGGGGGGAATTCACAAGCTAAGAGTAAAGACATAAAAACAACATGTCTGTTAAAAATAATTACTAATTTTGTTTTGGTACATCATTTAAAAAAATGTACATTCACTTAAATATCAGATTCATTTAATTATAAAATTCACTTTACTATCATAGAAAAGAAATTATGGAGAATGTAATCATTTTGATTGACAATAGAAAGTGGAGAAATCCAACAGTCTGGATTGAAATTCCAAATATATTTGAATTCTCTTTAAGTGGGAAAGATTATTTTGGTGAGTGGGTCCATCCACTTGATGAAGTGCTGACATGCCCAACCAGCACATAAACCATTGGGGACCTCTATGTAAAAAAAAAGAGAAGGGAACACAAAACAATATAAAGCTTTAATAAGGACACATTAAATTATGAGTGATTCCTGCCCCTGGAGCAGGTGGAAGTATACTCCCCAGGAATAGTTTGCACAACTTGCAAAGGAAAAGCCTTAATAAATGATTATTTCCTGAAGGCTGCAATAAACATTATAACAAATAGAGTTGCACTATAATGAGGATACAAATCAAACTTACTAAAAACTATGAGGGACCGCAAAATTGAATCTCAACCGAACAGAACACAACGTCAGTAAGTTATTAACTGGAAGTTAGGTTATATGTACTGTCGAACACATGACACACAAATATAAATTAAAATTCCCACGTAAATAAAAAATTTGGGGATGAATCATTGTGACGACGCCAGCATCAGTACAGAGTCCTAAAGTATATTCATCACTTCCCCCCCGCCCCCCCCCACAATGTCCTCAAGCAAAGCAAAATCGCAAACTGAACACTGTTCATTCAGAGTTCTCTTCATAATAAAACTATAGTGTGTTAGGCTGTCTTCCGCTGACAAAACATGGGCAGACACATTGACAAGTCATTGTATAAGCTCATCAAGGGAAGACAAAGTGACAGTCAGACAAGTGCCAGGGAAAGTGGCAAGTGCTTGCTCACCATGGCTCTGCACTACATCGCATGGTACATGAAGGACCCTCAATTAGCATTGTCAAAAATAAATGCACAAGCACAATAAATACCAGGAAAAGCACATGACCATAATATGGCCAGACTATGCGCCAGAGGACAAAGTCCTATTAACAATGTCAGTGATATCATATTATGAAGCACCATGTCCAGTTAATTCATTTAATTACCATATAAAACAATGGCTTTCTTCCCCCCCAAATAGAGACGGTGCAAATACCCACAATAACAATACACCAGCTCATCGCTGTGCTGACAAGCACATGATGTAGTCTTCACTCTAATTACATTCTGGGGTGGCCAGAATAGGGAAACTGCACAGGCTTCACACATCATAACACTCACTTCTAAATGGCACATATACTCTAATTCAGTATTACTTGCAATCTATAAAGATCTCCCTATGCTCTCTTCAGCATTCACCATCATTCAAAAACCAATTTTCTCCCCACTGACTATTCTCTCTCTCAGTATAACAGTTGACCAAATCAATAATTACAATCAAATATTTCTCCT
Organism: Lycopodina hypogea; assembly: GCA_963969325.1. Classification (NCBI taxonomy): domain Eukaryota; kingdom Metazoa; phylum Porifera; class Demospongiae; order Poecilosclerida; family Cladorhizidae; genus Lycopodina; species Lycopodina hypogea. The sequence continues at coordinate 2,214,631 of OZ017790.1, forward strand.
ACAAACAAGTGTTCATAAAACATAGATATTATTGATTTCCATTTTAGAGATAGGCGTAGGTACCCACACGTACTCACAGGCATGCTGGATTAGTACAGCTAAGGTCTGGCTGGAAATGCTCAACGAGAACCTGGAAATGCTCAATGAGAACCAACATAAGTAGTAAAATTCAATTAAATATAACATGATCGGATAAACAAGAAAATCGTGACTGGTTAGCTGTCCTGAAGTTGAGATAAGGAGGCTCTTTGTGTGACCACATAGCTCAGTGTTGTCACAGGGGGCCTGAGAAAGTGTCTGACAGAGATAGATCAAAATTACAAAAACAGTAAAAACCACCAACAAGGGACGACTGCTACCATCTTCCCCAGGATACACAGAAGCCAGCGCTCTCCCTGTACCAGTCCACCCACACCTGCTCAGGACTTCCTCACTGCAAGCTCAGATAGGATTGAGTGTTGACCCAGATAGATAGATAGAGAGAGAGAGAGAGGTATTCCCATTACTGGCACACCCCCATTGATAATCTAGAGTCACTTGCCACTCTAACAATAGCATTTAAATGGAAGTGAATGTTACACTAAAATGAATATTCTGTCATTGACCATTGGAACCAGTGTCCATCACTTGGCGAAATGAACAGTGTAAAAATGAATAGTTTTGTAATAACTATTATGAACCCTAAGTGACTATCACTTACACATGCCAAATGAGGCCTGCAGAACCGCTGTTAAAGAAATTTAAGCTCTCTCCCTCCCTCCCTATGCAAGATTCTGTGGATTCAGTGAGTGAAAGCTTAACCTTTTTTTTGTTGAAATTTTAGGCCCATTGACGATATGTTGTATGTCGTTATCATTGACGATCAAAGTTATCCCAAGACATCTAATACAACTTGCCAGCCTGATGTTACTGGCTGTACTAATTTGCAGAAGGTAGATATAAGACAGGCCATCTAGCACGTGAGCTTGCTTTAGCCAATGCATCTGCCAATTTATCACTGGTACACTCACTTCTACAAAAACATGTTCCCTCAAGTTGCAGAAATTCAACTAGTAATACATCGACTCTACCATAATCTTGTGTGTGTGTGTGTGTGTGTGTGTGTGTGTGTGTGTGTGTGTGTGTGTGTGTGTGTGTGTGTGTGTGTGTGCGTGCATGCGTGTGCATCTTGTGAGAGACAGTGAAACCACTAACTCACTGCACTAAGAGGCCTACAAAATCAACCCTCCAGCAAACTGTGACCATCAGGCATTCTTCACAAAGACTCTTAGCACCAAATCTCTATTCAAACTTCAAAAACACACTACAGTTTGAAAATGATACACACATAGAGAGACACAGCCCTGTGGTGACATAACATATCCACCTGACCTGACTGGGCTGATAATCAAACAAAGTCTATTAAAATGTCAAGTTGTTGGCTTGGAAGATCTTATGTGCTGTTTGTTCAATAGCATGCTGGAGATAGTGGATATTATAGCTTTTTCTCGGGACCAAAACAACATCAGATTCCTGGGGAAAATATTCAGATCTCACACATCTCTTAGCCACCACACAATCCCCCACAATGGATGTGTGCCATTCAATTATACACCAGAAGTTGAAGCTTTACAAGAACAAGATAAGACCTGGTGAGATCAGCTATAATATCCTTCTCAATCTTTTAGCAGCAAATGGTGAACTTTCCTTCCCAGTTCTCAAGACTTATAAAAAATAAAAAAAGAGGCCCACTTAATTATGTAAATACATTCTACTCGTTCAGTGTATTCAGATAAATCTAGCACCTCCCAGCATCTGTTGCATGTGTGTTGCCATGAGTATTACCATGTGTGTTGCCATGAGTATTACCATGTGTGCTGCTGTATGTGTTACAGGTGGTTGTGGTTTATAGATGTATGTGTAGGCAAGGTGACCTTGAAATTATACCACCTAATCAGTACTGATGATGATGACTAATGATGGGATGAGACGAGAGTCTGACCTAAGCATTATGTAATGCAATGGAGGTCAATAACATTTAAAAATAGAACTATATAATATTCTTAAAATAGCATAATGACAACATAAACAGAAATTAAATATCATTCCATTTGGTATGTTACTAAGATAAAAGAATAGTACATTTTTATGGAATTCTTAATATTCTGCAAGTCTATCAGTGAATTAATACTTTAAATTTAAAAAAAAGAAGAAAGGTCTAAAGTTGCCAAGAAAATATTCCAAACCAAATTTCCCATCAGTTAATGTCAACGATAAAAAAGAAGTAGAGAAAAATAAGACTGCATTAAAAAGGAATGCCTTCCCCTTTGTCACCATATGCTTTCTCCCCACATTCCTTCCCCTTCCTCTGTCATGCACACCAACAGGTGGAAGATGGGGGGGGGGGGGGGGAAATAAAACATGTATATATCAATATTAAAGAACTGGAGCATATGTTGTGTACAGTAACAACAGGATGTTACATGTTTGCTTTTTGAACATCTCAGGTGCTGACTAAGTGCTTTTAAATGGAGGGGGGAGGGGGGGAAGAGAACAACAACAACAAAAAAACTACCTGGAATCAATTAGTTAGTTACACAATGACAGATAGTTTGGGGAGGACTTCAGTGTTGGCTACAGAATATGGAGTGGGAAATTTATAAACCACAACTTGCAGAGATCATAGTAACTATAGCCACATAACTGTACTGATGCTCTTCCACTGTTGCTGAAATCAGACATGATTAAAACTCTGTAAAAAAAAATTACAAAAAAACGACTGGAACTTTCATATCTCCAGTATTCCCATTGGGGTTGTGGGTAGTCTCCACTGACTCTTTGTGGCTTTGATGATTTTTTTTTTTGTTTTTAAATTGTTTAGTTTCACTTCCAGATTGATTGACCTTGAGGCAGATACTTTCCTTACAAGATATTTACAAGATATAAATAACCACCCACCCATTGCATGTGCAGTCATGCTCAGAATGCCCCCAACCATTAATTAGTCACTATTGTAACTGCCTGACTGTATCCTACTTCTGCCTGTTAGAAGGCACTGGTCATGGACACTCCCTTATTTCAATTGGGGCCACAAAAAATCAAACAAATAAGACCATGTGACATAAAAAAGAAAAAAAAAGGTAAAAATGTAAGGGGAAAATGAGTCAGTGCATGCTTTCCAGGAGGTTGGGTGGACCAAGGAGTTGTACCAACAAGCCTCAGTCTTCTCACTGGAATACATAAAAACACACACACACACACACATACACACACACACACACACACACACACACACACACACACACACACACACACACACACACACACAATAGCACTACATGCATGACCCCTGTACCTAATAAATTTGATCCATACTTCAACCTACACAGAAGCCTACTATAGTTATAACTAACTCTCCTCAATATCTCACCCAACAACCACCCTCCATATTCTAGCACTCACACACAACTCATATTTACAGTGCAGATATCCACACCTCATACCAGTTCCTGAAATAGGAACTAATAATAGCTGCTTGCAAATAAACACAAAAATGGGGAAAAGTGCAACAACTGCTTGTGAATGAATACAAAAATGGGGTAAAGGGTAATTTCTGTTTGCAAATAAATACAAAAATGGGGTGAAGGTGTACTAAAGGTCAAAGTTGAGACCATTGAAAAAGCTTTATAATATATAATTTCAAAAATAATATCAACAATAATGTGAAATTTCACTGGCAAAATTTATGGTAGAGTTGGTAAAATGTAGACTGACTTCAGAGATCTTCTTTTCCAACAAAACGTACATTACAACTTAAAAGGAAGAAAAATTTTCAAAAAAGAAAATATATATCATGTGTGGTCAGCTTCTAAGTTTGATTCTCCATCTATATGTATAAAGTTATTAGTCCTTTAATAAGCGAGTAGGTGACCCTTGACCAACCACAGCACTATATGCAATAAAATATAAAATTATATAGTTGTTCGCAAAAGCCAGCTAATGGCTGAACCACTTTCGATAAAACGTTGCATATATAAGCTGCTTTCTGCACTGACTGAGGTTCTAGTCCAATTTTGGTTCCGAAAATATAATTTCCCAGGTCATTGGTGTTATTTTCCCCCACCGCAATTGGTAAAGAATGGTCACGCAAAACAAGCCAAAGCTAGGGTATTTGCTGATAATGCAAATAAATTTGTGCTGCAGTTGGTAAAGGGTCCATGCTTGAGGGACTACAATTTCAAAATCTGTCAAAAGAAAGGGCTGGTGATTGACATGAGAACATTAACTGCAAAGGGTATGAAAAAGGTATGAAGAAGTCTCATTCAGAAGAAAGCGAAGAGAAAATAGGGCTCATCAACCCACAGCATCAACACTGCAAAAGGGTTGAGGCTATCCACTCAGAAGAAAGTGAATGGAAAAGAGAAAAAAATGGGGTCATTAAGCTTACCAGCATACTTACCAGTCTAAATTGTATGTGTCACAAATATACTTTTGGGCTTCAGGCCCAGGCAATACTGGCTATATATTCTTTTACTCATTCAAAAGTCATACATCTCTGTCTCTTCTTCCTCATCACATCCTAGCAACTGCATAGCATCTCACACTTATGGTCAAATGCGCATGGTAAGGATCACCAGCTGTTAAATCACAGTGTAAGAACTAAATATAACACAGACATGTGAGACGCCTAAAGAATTAGCAAAATATTTATCCATTTGAATGGAATCTGATCTGTAAGCTACGCCACCCAACCTTATCTGGTGAAAGGTAATAGCATCGCTTGCACATAAATAGAGAGACAGAAAGTGAGGGATTGGGGAGGTGTGTCATAAATACTACATCCATCTAAACCAGACATAGGAGTGGTCCACAGACCAACTCTAACTCAATATTTCACGGAAAGAGAATCATTATGGATCAATGACTCAAAATTTGCTCTATTTAAAGTACCTTGTTCGAGTACCAAGATGTACACTCCAGTTAATAACTTCACATAATCACTTATTGTATAAATTTTGCTAAGTCAGCTTGAGCCAAAGGAAGTCAGCTTGGTCAAAAGTGGAGGAACATTAATGGACACCAAAACAAGGAACTCTTGAGGTGTGGCGACATTCCAACATCACTTCTGTACAGTGGGCATGGAAGAAAAAAAGTTCAAAGAGCGGATGTCAGTGTCAAGTTCTTTTAAATGGCTTGAACCTGCAGGTGGGAAGTCCATACTTTGGCAGTATAGCCACCAGCTGCACAATAATGACCTGAGATAAGTGTACTCTACACATTTAGTTAAGTGCTATTTACAGACAAAAGTGCCACTATATACTAGTAAAAACTGCTTTGCTGCATACCCATCTCACACCTACTGCTGAAGCTATCATCCACACATTCCCAACAACAACTAAACACACACACACACACACACACACACACACACACACACACACACACACACATACACACACACACACACACACACACACACACACACAAAACTTTTGAAAAATAGCAAGCAATTGCCTTTCTCCCTTTTCCACAATCAACATATAGCTGCAAGTAGTGTTCTTAAATTAACAACAGTTAGCCATAAGAACAAACTGGGTAAACATCAGTGATTAATTGAAGTACCAATAACCACTATGCCCTCCAGACATAACATATCCCAAAAAAATGCACACAGACAGTTCCGGCCATAGAATGGTAACGCAGTAAATTAGCCACTTCTCCCTAAACAATACACTGCATCATAATAAACAGTTCTTAACAGGTAATATAGTCAGGAAAACCAATAAATACCTTTGCTGTGATTTCATCCATAGCAACTAACTGAAGCAATTAGAAATTACACCGTATCCAGCACATAAATGTAAATAATAGAAAGTAGATCTCAACAACATAAATTTATCTATGGCTTATAAAATATTCAAGGACACTCAGTGGCATCCATTTAGCCTCAAGCCTAATTCTAGCCTGTCACAACCCTATTCTCAGCCACTGTCATATTCTTAATCTTACTCAAATCAGGCAGAAAATACTCCAGGTCCTAATCACAACTTGCAACACTAATCCTCACCCTCGCCTTTCTCCTGACTTTTCCTCATGCCCAAGCTATCCCAGATAAAGCACAGTTGTCTCAAAGTATCCTGAGATAAGTTGATCGCTACTGAATATGACGGGGGGGAAAAATTAAAGCTGATAAAGTGTGCAAAAGACTGAAGTAGCATGTCGTATATTCTATCCTCACACAGAGTGAGCTCAAACAAAAGGGGAGGGGGTTAATAGAAACACTGTATGCACTAGACATCTACAAAGAAATTAATACCACTTGACTTGACGTTAACCCCACACTTACAGTATTAACACAGACACTAACCATCCTGATACTAATCAATCCAGCACTAAGCACAGAGATGATAGGCGTCATTACACATTACACCTCACAATACCAACACGACTGAAACTGTATACCCACAACAGATACCAACACGATCGAGGATTACAGTTCACTGAAGTACATGATTTCTAACTTGTGTTGTACATGGAAGTGCATGTACCATCTGAGACATCTTCATTGCTGAGAGTGATGGTATCATTCTGCAGCTCCAGTGGACAATCCAAGATTACACTCAATTTACATTACAAAGCGACTATTTTTTGTGTGGTGGGAGTGGATGTGGTTACTAGTTGGTAATCATACACTTGTCATTATCTGCACTGTTTGTAGTGATGATTCACCTCAAAGCCTCCAATGTTTGTTTATTAATGTGCAAGGGATGTTGTTGCACAAGCTATGATGTACTGGTTTAATTTCCTCCAGAATTGAAAATTATTTTTTTTAAACTCCAAAATTAGAGCCAATATTTGATACAAAAGTCCAAGCATGCATGACATATGTCAATTGACAACCTCCTTTAGTGTGTGTGTGTGTGTGGGGGGGGGGGGGGGGGGGGGTGTGGGTTAAGGGTAAAATCCAGCTAAAATTATTTCTTTTAATCTCAATTTTTTAAAACTTAACTTTTCTCTCTATCTCATTTTCTTTCTCCACCTCTCCCATCTTGTTTTCCCTTGGCTACTCCCCCACACATTTTATGCAAACTCAATCGCATATCAAAAACATACCATTGCACCACACAATAAAAATGTCTCTCAAAGTATGCACCTGATATCATTTCTGCCAATCACACCCACAAAAGAATGAACAATTCAGTTTTATGGTGGGAAGAAAATGGCAAAAATGGTGAGACCTCACACACAAATGTGTCGAGTGCTGCACAGACAGGAAGAAATGCACAACACCATTACAAGCACTTAGTTGCTAGGCAACCATTTTATGTCGAGAACAGAGAATAGCAATTCTCTATTTTGCACATATCCGACAGAGAGAGATAGCTAGAATGTAATACCCCAACTGAGAGAATACCTAATAGCAAACAACATTTACCACAAACTACAACAATAAGTTTTCATTTACAGCCACACCTCTGTATAGTGCACTTTAGATGTAGACAGTGCTTTTTACAGGTCCATGCAAATATTTCAGCGAGCTGATGAGAAATAATTATTCCCAATCAATTGTAGTCTCCAATAATACAATACTTTATAAGAAAAAATAATTTTTTGTCTGTTATAAATTTCTTCCAAAATAGCCAAACTGTGATGTGCCAGGAGACCACGTACCTTCCCATTCAACAACAAAAAAGAAGAAAATAACTAACAGTAAAAAAGAAGCAACCAAATAAATAAAATAAAACAACAACAAACAATCTAGGTCACATCTCAGCACTGCACTAACAATAATCACAACATAGTTCACAGAATAAGTTTTCCTTTGACACTGCAAGGCATTTTAGAAGTGTGTGCTGAGCTACAGTCAAAAATCAGAGAAATGGAGGCAAGCAGTCTAGCACCAACCACCATCAACTGTACCACGAACACCCGAGCACGTCACAAAAGCTCAATCTCTGTCAAGCAAAATACAACTAATACCATCCAAATCACAAGGAAAAATTCTGAAGCAGATTGAATTGAAATAGACATTACATGCATTGTCCACTAGAAATTTGACTTGACTTGTAATCGATCAAGTAATGCTTTAAGAAATGTGTTGACGTTTTAAGACGTCAAAAAAAACACACATGGGAAACTTCTTATTAAGTTATTATTATCATTAAGAAAGGCATCAGTCATTGAGGAGCACAATCATTATATTATAAAATATCTATAGAGGTTTTAAAAAAAACAACAAAAAAAAAACAACTAAAAAGTAGTCTAGGGACAAGTGTAGCAAGAAAGTGAAAAAATCACTGAGAATAGGTAGCAATTATGAAGCAGAAACCCTAAATGTTACAATGTGGGGTGCCAGCCAGGCTCTCTACTCAGACCATTACCACATACAAAGTAAGAAATTTACTTTAACTATATCCAAATAGCTGATTCACTCTATGTGACTGAGACATCCACAGACAATATAACAGGGTCTCTTCATAGAGAAGATTAGCAGTGGGGGAGAGGGCCTTTAACATCGATGAGTGCTCACAGACTTAGCAATTCCCAGTCTCACTGCACCAACTCGAGATTCAGTCCACCTATGTGGTAATGCATTACCTCCAATCAAGGTTTCCTTGGGTACCAAACAATCAGCAGTGTCATGTAAATAAGATGTCAGCACCTCCACTAACCATATTTGACCGTTTAAACAACTAATTTAAACCTATTCATCATGTCATGTCCATTTAATTTGCAATCATATATAACCTCATTAGGAAAATGGCAATAAAGGTCAAAACATCTCATTTGCTGCTATGGTGGAGAGGAAATGTTACTTGTTAGAAACACTCCCACATATACACATCTTCACATGTAAATGCACACACCCACAATTACATGCACTTAGCAGCTGCAAGGAGTGTCAGCCTCTGCATGAAGGACAGAACAAGTGCTTTTCCTGATATCACTTCACACTAGTGAATACTTCAAAGTATTAAATGAAATTACAAGAATGTCAACCTTTCCGGAGCTTATATTTAGGCTTAATTAAATTACATTTGAATTCCCAATGTATAGGTTGGGGCATCAGGCACTTAAAGGGTTCAACAAAAAAAACAAGCGTCTAGGATCTTCACATTTTCTCAGCAATGTGACTAGATCCACTGGAGGAGACACCAGACTTTTGCATGGCGATTGTCATGGTTGCCACCACAAACAAACTCTTAACCCAAATCAATATCCACAGAAAGGCAAATATCAAAGGTTCCTATTATCAAGCAAGCAGGAAAATGGAGACAACACAGCAATAGAAAGGCATCTAAAAATGCTTTCATAAAATTGCCAATTCAGCACCTTCTGTTACCATGCACAATTAGTTTCAAAGACATTGTCAAACTAACTCAAGGCCGTACTGCAATTGCCATTAGGGCACGGATGAGTGATCGTAATTTCACTAAGTGTAAGCTCATTAAACACCAAGGTCACCCAAAGGGTTCACCTAGTGAATCGTCTTAACTGCTTTTACTAAAAGTGTTAATCCATCAAAATATTTCACTATTATAAGACATGAAATTATTATTATTTTTTAGTCAGAATTGCAGTTTGAAATGGAAATATTAGTAAACTGATTCTTGTTCACCCGGATCACGTTTCCTCCAACAAATTCAGCTGGAAACTATCCACAATTCTGGCGTGCATTACTATCCACAATTCTGACGTGCATTTGGATTAACCAGATATCCTGTACATATCAGTCCGGTTTGGCCCACCAGGTGAGCCTGAATGGTGTGATTTGAGACGTATGAGAAACAACACAAGTAGACGTCTTATTATGGTTATGTTAAATTGATTAAGTGAAGAAATATTGGTACTTTTCTCTTCCCATGAGCATTGAATTTGCCAGGCGGTCACCAGCAGTCCCCACCCACACACTGTTGGTATTTAAAGCTCCAATTCCTTTGCATGTCTTGTGAAAGCTCAAAATATTGATCCATTTTGGAGCTTGAAAGTCCAAATGAGTCAGTGCCTGATATTACAGGTGGAGTAGGTCAGACACAACCTATTCCAACTCATTTGCGAGTGGGCGGGTTGTCCAGCCAATATGGAGGTAAAGTTCTTTGTAAGCCACTTAAGAGATTGGCTGTCACCTGCCCATTGAAGGCCACATCAAACATTAAGGGTGTCATCACTGGCTGTGCCTTGCCAGGTATTTGCCACGTAGACTACTACTATGTCACGTCACACAGTATACATATATATATATATATATATATATATATATATTTATTTATTTTTTTATCATATTATTAATCGTTTACAAAGTTAGTTTGAAGTTGTCCTCCTTGAGTCCAAAACAATCCAAGCTAGGTATTGGAACATGAGGTCGAGAGCCATTTGATTGTGTGTTTATTCATTTGTTTGTTTGTTTGTGGCGTATGGACCCCTTCAGTTCCCACTAAAATTTGCTCTCTTTGGTACCAATGACCAAGAAAATGTCCAGCAAGTATTTGTAGCTTAGTTTCAAAGACAATAAAGCTTTGAATTCGACATGAGTAGTGCTATGATGAAAAATAAAAACCACCAATTGCAAACATAAATTAAATGGTGTGCGCTATTTTGAAGAAAAAAACCCCGATTTCAATCTATTGAATTTGTTCATTTTTTATTTGAGCATTTCTGTTGGCATGGCCAGTTATTTTCTGAGCATATGAGTTGGCAAGGCCAGTACAGTTGGGAGGACCAGGTGAGCTTATAAACTATGAAACACCAGAGAACATACCATAACAAAAATGAAAAATTCCATTTAAATATACAAAAAATATATATAAATACACATAAACACTAAAGGACACACAGAAACAACAGCACTACACAAACTTCCATTAAAATGTTTATATATAATCAGTATGTGTAGGTGAAGCAAGAGAGTCAGTCAAATACCTAATATCCTTCTATAAATAGAAGGATATTAAAAACAACAACAAAAATCAAATTCAAAAGTAGTAGTGTGGTGTAAACTTTGATGAGACTTATTCTGGATATAGATAGCAAAAGCAACAAATAGCTATTTCAGATTGGCAGCTGTATTGCAAAGCCTAAGAGAAAAAACAGGTTGCGCTGCTACTCTTGGCACAGAATTTGTTTGGAAGGGAATTAAAAATTTTAAGAAATGAAAATATTTTGGTATTTGTTTTTAAAAAAATACATGTTTCCAGGTTTTTATGGGTGAATAGGTGGATATGTATTGGTGGCACAAACACCAGTTTATTCTATGAGAATAATGGTTACAAATAAACTAAGGGAAAAGAACAGGAGGGACCTTGGTTCTGCATGCCAAATGAGGAATTATTTGGCACAGAAAAGGGGTTAGGGGAATGGGATCTTAATTGGACAAAACAGTTTTCATTTGACACTCTTAGTGGCTGCATCAAGAGTTGCTACCCCACCTCATCTCCACACAACCATCAATAGATCCTCTAATTAAAAGACACAAAATCTTGTGCACCTTGAAATTCTTAATACTTATCAAATTATGATTGAGCTATGGAAAATTGAGGATCAAAAACAAAATAGATGAACATTCTAAACCTTTCAGGTGAAGCTGCAAATGGTCCTCTAGTCTTTTAAAAAACCAAGTTCTCATTTAAAATCACATGCTCACACTCACACACAGTTTACCTGTCATAAATCCAAAAAAAGAGGATCTTGGACCAAGCCTAGCTGCAAGGATTCCACCAGTGATGGCCCCACTGCCAATGGAGTTCCAAGGGTCTTCCTTGCCACGCACAGCGATGAGGGCACAGTCAAAGGACGAGTACATGCTCCCCCACACTCCAAAGTTACCTGCAGCAGTAGCACAGGTACAGGTACATGCAGAGACAGAGACAAAACAAAATATTATGACAACAATTTGACTAGAAAAAAACAACTATAAATTACATCAACTCCAGTTAAAATTTAACGAGATACAGACAAACTTGTGTTAAGTGTCTTTGTTGCCTACTAGCGCTGTATAATGTTTAAAGGACATTGATTGTAATAACACACACAAAAGAACACAATTTATCAAAATGAGTTTAATAAACTTGTGTCGGTGGAGATATATTCACTACTAGTACACATCTACTAAATTCATATTGTCAAGCTCTCAATGGGAGGAGAGTTGGATGAAGAATATTGTGCCAGAGTGTGTGCATGTCTTGGAATGCGAATGCATGTATAAACTTACTGTACGTCAACTAAATAATACAACAACAAACAACAACAGTAATAATAATGGTTTAAGTTTTGCCTAATGAGATAATTGATGCGGGAACTTAACACTGGAAAAAAAAACAGATAACAAATTGACAAATTTATTTCCGACAGATAATACATATTTATACATGGAAAGGTGGTCACATGTAGGAAATTGAAAGTATTTCACCAAAATCATAACATCCTCCTTTTTTTGGTCTCAATTAAAGTTCAGGTCATTCTCCGTTCACTAGAGAAACATGAGCCCTTAGCAACCAGAGTTCAGTAAACAAGAGGACAACAAAATTGGCAATCTCAGACTATTATAATTGAAGATCAGAGGTCAGTCACAGCACAGCCATGTCAGTTGTTTAGGAAGAGTTCACGTTACTGGAGAACAAGTCAATAGAGAAGTGGAACAAGAAGGTTGCCATAGAAATACACCTGATGCAGGCAATCATCTACACAAGATGTGACCTGCCAAAGTATGCCAGAATCAGAGCTGCCAAGTGGTACGATGTGAGATAAGTGCAAATCTTGGAATTCCATCCTCAAATTGTAACTTCCCAATTTGAAGCCACACCAGCAAACCACACCACATCAGCCGGCCAGCACCTCAGCTCAGTGCAATCACTACTAGATACAACTATCACTAATTGCCTATGGGGAGTAGTTCCTACAAACCACATAAACCTGTTTGATGTTTGGATAGCACATGTCAATCATTCTTCATGCTGCCCTTAATTAAGTTTTTAAAAAATTCAAAACTTCATGAAGTTCAGCCTCCATCCTCACCCGTGCCAGAACAGGTGGGGAAATAAGCTTCAGTTCCAGTGTAGAATATTGATGGCATTATTTCTCTAATAGGAAAGGAGACAGCCCGGCTGTGTTTCTTCAGGAAGGTTGGGGGAAGGTAAATTGTTGGGTACTTGGTGTATCAGTTTGCCTGTCAGACTATTTCATTGTTAGGTGGAAGCCCACTAAGTGTTAAAGAGTCCCCGATAAGCTCCAGCTTGTGTGTGGTCGTCTAGGCATTCCCATAGACATTGGAATCCAATCCCAAGCTCGTCATTCTACCAAATTCCAACAGCAAGCATCTCACCACTGAGAAGATGGTTGACAAGACTTCTTCCTGTATCTATCAAAATACATCCATGAATGACCACGATGGATAATGCTCCTTAAAAGATATAGGGTCTCTTTTCTGATATACTAAATGTATCATAACATATTCATATCAAGTGCTTGTTACTAAGAGTTGTCTGGTACTTGAGAGATAGAGTACCCCCTCTCATGCTCCTGGTTGGTGGTGTGCCTGTGTGGAAGGAGGTGACCGGGCTACTGTGCATGCTGGCCAGCACTGCCACAACCAGTAGCACAACACAGTGTCAGCTACACACGAGCTTGGAGCACACTTTCTGCTGGACCAGGGAAGAGCCAGTAAAAGCTATAACATGTTGAATACAAACCTTCCTCGTCCCCGTCCTTATCCAGACAGCAAATACCTTCGACAGATGGTTAGTTAAAAATTGGTGGGGTCGAATAAAATAAACACACCAGTCTATTTCTGTAGCACAAATGTCATCTACAGTGTGTGTGTTGTGTGTGTGTGTGTGTGTGTGTGTGTGTGTGTGTGTGTGTGTGTGTGTGTGTGTGTGTGTGTGTGTGTGTGCGTGCGTGTGTGTGCGCGTGTACATCAAGGGAAATCTTACATGCAGTGGTCTGACCATTACCTCCCCCCCAGTGTCACTTTCAAGGTTATCCTAATTTGCTAATCATTATCATTCTTCTGCACCAAATTCAGTCTGGAAGAAATAGTTCAACATATTTATATTTATTACACTTAGAGGTTATCTCTGACATTTTCTCAGATGTCAGTGAACCATACCATATTCCCTGCATGCATTCCTGTGGCATGAGGAAGATGTGGCATTGCTATGGTTGCTATTACTATTAGCAGTACAATTTAATGCCAGCTAAAATAAATAGTCTTATGGCATTATTTTAAGACAGTTAAAAATAATTGTATATACTGGTATACAAAAAAGTTTAGTCATGAGCTGCGCGATATTGCCTCAAGTAGAAACTAACAGGGCACGGTTAGCCTCAGTACTGCCCCCCCCCCCCCCCACACAACCCTCATGGGGAGTGCTCAACCGTATATTGGGGCTGCAGCTCCCTCTGCACGTGCTCACCTCCAAGTACAGGTGCTCTGGCCTTCACTGCCAATAAGCTCCCCATCAACCTTGAACCCTGAGGAAAAGAACATAGAAAATGTAACCGGTATTTGCATTCAACCAGTAAGTTAAGATAATCCAACCCAATAATCTCCTTGGACTAAACCCCATGGTTACATGTTGGTCACATGAGAATGCTGAGTTGAGCATGCCATGTCATGTGATGGTGTTATCCTGACATTAATGAAGTTGGTGCATCTAGATATACTCTATTGTCAACGCTAGTGAAGCCACACCCCCAACCCTTGCTGCCCCCCCTAGAAAGGGAGACACTGTGAGACTATATTTGGCATCTCGGTATATGTACATTAAGTCTAGATCAGGAGAAGCACTGGGAATACCCAACGTACTGCTATCACACTGGGGATACAGTTATGCGAGTAGCTTCACCCACCTATGGTTCCATGGATAGACTAATTTCATCAAAATTGTTGAGTTTTGTGTGCGTGTGTGTGCGTGCGTGTTGTGTTTGTGTGTGTGTGTGTGCGCATCCAGGTGTGCGCAGGTATGTGTGCGTGCAGGTGTGCGTGCAGGTGTGCGCAGGTATGTATGTGTGTATTTGTTTGTAGGGGTTCTCGAAG
Source organism: Lycopodina hypogea (assembly GCA_963969325.1). Lineage (NCBI taxonomy): Eukaryota > Metazoa > Porifera > Demospongiae > Poecilosclerida > Cladorhizidae > Lycopodina > Lycopodina hypogea. The sequence goes on from OZ017790.1 coordinate 2,229,644, forward strand.
TATTGATATTTCTTCCTTTGATCTCCACCATATCCTTCCTGTGATGCTGTGAAGGAACTTTGGAGCATATCCAGTTAATATTCCTATAACTATATCTGTTTTGCAGAAATCAGCTAAATCAAGAGCTACTTACATGTATGTTATGCACATATTCTACTTAAATGTTAAATCATATCAAAAAACGATAAGAAACTTCTCAAACAGCCATACAATTAAATGTTGCAAATTCCGCCAAGAGATATTGTCTGGTGATGGAAGCCAATGTCATGGGAGAACACATCTTGTTTTAGAGCAATGGCAGAAAACATGAGCTGAGATAACAAAGAAAAAAGATATCAATGTTAGCAGATGCTGTTAAGATCTGAAGTCGAGAAAAATCTGTCCAAAATACCGAATAGTATAAAAGGGGGAGTGGTCAACCATTAATATCCTGTCATAACATCCGGCCATCTAGTGAGAGATGTGGCCACCCAAAGAGGCAAGTCTCTCACAGCCAATGAGGAAAACTCAGCATCAAAGTCGATGCACAGAAGACTACTCAACACAATGTAAGGACACACACCATTCAAGGATGTACTAAGATTCCTTCACTGTGAGATCATGCTTGTAAAAATTCATCAAATGTCATTCCTCCATTAAAAAAAGACAACAAAAAACACATTCTTGTGGAGCAAACAAATTTAAGTTTTATGGTTTTCTGCAAGTCTCATCTGTGTAGTTCCACCTTGCAGGAGGTTTATGGCTGTCTGTGCGATCGCCCAGGGGCAGTTATTCTGTTTGTCACTACAGTACACATAACATTCATGTTTTACTTACAATCAGACTAGCTACAATCTTTACCTTAGGAGGTGCTGTACAAAATTATAGAACAACATCACGTTGATCAACAGCAAAGGGTTGAGCATTGTGTGACTGGGCTAGGATAGGAAGTGGTCGAACTGGCAGGGCCGGGAAAATATGGACGCCAAAGCGTGTATCCATAGTAAAATTTACTTTAAACAACCTGAAGAACCTTTCATCACACATCTAGTTACACAGTGATATAAACACATGGCTCATTTGATAGGCCAAACTGTTGATAAAACACTTTCACGTTTGGTTGATCTATGTACGATTGCATAAAGAGAAAATATTAAATTTTAGCAGTCCAGTGTTTGCCAACAGAAGATATATTTGTGAACATCTACAGAAGATATGTAACCTGAACCAGCTGGTACTTGTCAGGTTCTTTCAGTAATGTCAAGGTCCTTGACCTGGCCATATTGGAGATACACTTTGACGGCCATAAGCTTGTGAGCAGTATGATCTACACTGCCTCAAGGTTAAAAAGAATGCTGACATAGCAGTGATATAAAGCAACCAAGCATTGTCACTAGTTGTGAAATGTTAGCTGGTGCATCATTCCTGAAGGGACACACCATCATTTACAGGAGGAGAGACTAAAATATTATCTGGTAGAACAGCAATGGGAACTTAACGAGATGTAGGTTCCAATATGTAGCCTTCAATTATCCTTAGTAATCAATTTGTGAAAAAGGTGAAAATTATTCATGTCAAAAAAACAGACAACAATTATTCACTGTTAGTGTCATTAATAATTACAGTGAATCACTATATTAGCTCCAAAAGAATAAAGAGCAGGGGGAAAAAAGAGAGATAAAGATAACTGCTAGAACTCTCAGCATTGACCACCTTAGTCAGTAGGTGTATAAATTGGAAGTGACATCACAGACAAGATGCCAAGCACAGCAGTGACATCAATTACCAGAAAACCAGCAGCAGTAGTTGTAGTTCTGTACTGGGTGGAGAGCATATGTTGGTCCTTGGGTGGCATTTGTTGTGGGTGTGCTTTGTAGTCCTTCAAGCTTGCCATGATGTCAGGGCAGGTGAAAAACTGACAGGAAAAGTAGTGACTCAAGTTAAAAACAAACAACAATTATAATTTTTTTAAATTTTTTAAAGGAATATATTTATAAAAAAAAAAAAAAAAAAAAAAAAAAAAAAAAAAAAAAAAAAAGAGAGAGAGAGAGAGAGAGAAGGAAAAAGGAAAAGAAAAAAGAAGAAGAAATAAAGAAAGGGTGAATACACCATTGTTAGAGATCTCACCAAAGCAGAGCTGTGGAGGTCAGTTAACATAACATGAATAAGTTGCTATCTCTTTCCTAACTTGTTGATCAACAGACACTTGCACTTCTGTATCTCCTACTGAACAGTACCGCACCTTCTGCTGTTAGGCTTGTACACTGTATAGTACCACTGTGCTTCAATTAGAAACCTTCACTATTCCCCATAAGACTATCACAACATTAGAAAAGGAGTAGGTAATGATTTTACATTTAAAAAAATTAAATAAAAAAAAAAACCCAACAAAATGCTATATTTTGCCCCCTCACACATTAGAGTTAGATATTAGGTATTGGCCTATAAGTCTCTGTACTAGACAATTAGCCTGCTATCTAGGGTTGAAATACTCTCTGGACAGCCGCCATGGCACCAGGTCAGTGCCCACAGGACCACTGGTTGCTTCTGGAGTGGTGACAAGCATAACTAAGAACTATCTCTGACTATTAGAATATCAATTTTTTAAAAAGAAATTTTTTCACTGCTCTTCCCCAGTTTGTCAACACAAGCAGTCCACACAGTTCTCTCACTGGAGTAGCTCAGTACTGTCCCGACAATCAATAAGGCATTGGCACAAGTTATACACACAGCAGACAACCAATAATTAACATAGAGTTATAGTGTTACACAGGCAACAGAGATGATTACCACTACCGTGAGAAGTTGTCCAGCCTCCTCACATACGTGGATTAATTTAATTATAACTTGCAATGTGTACTTCAAGAATAGGTAAAAACATTTTGACCCTTTACCATATAAAATTTTTAATGACCCTGTACCATACACAAGCACATTCAAACAGCTCTAGTCGAAGTAAGCAGAAAATTCTAATTTAAACTCGGAGATAATAAGTTAGGGAGCTATTCCAACAATTAATTATGGAAGAAGAAGAAAAATTCATTTAAAGGATCTGAATTCCCAATCATTCCTCAAAGTATAATGATAATGAATAGGTAGAGTTGAGATGGAGGCATTATGTGATCTTCGGCACTAAATTACAAGCTGGCAGCTGTAAGTACTAATAGTGCCATCAGCACAAACAGTTAGCATTATTTGTTTGTATAGGTACCACAAAAATTATTTTTTTGAAAATAATTACATTGTGTAAAAAATCACATAAAGTGAATTATTTTTATGACCTGTTATCATGAAAATAAACAATAACATTATCCTAATGTTGAAAGAACAGCTGCATGTTCTTGTAGTGGAATGTCAATCTTAAAGCTGCTGTTTGAAGTTGATGAGTTACCACAGATCATTTAGACACCATGGAGACAGAATGCAAGAGTGCATATGCAAGAGTGCATGTTTACCTTATGGATAAAGAATGAATTTTTCGGAGAGTTTGGGGCTAGCCCATGAGATATTGTTGTGTGTAAGGGTCAAGACATATTCAAGCCACAAGGAGATTCTTTGCCAATTCTTGACTCCATTTCTCCTGAACTCACAAGGAAGTACTTCTTACTGGTTGCAGGAACCAAGAGCTGCATGTGAGCCGGAGACTGCCAGGGATGGACATCATAAAAAAAATACTAACATAAAGTTATAGAGAAATTATATGAACTAAGGTGGAAAAGTTGAAGAATTTTGTAAAAATAATCTGTGCACCATTTAGTGTTTTGAGATTTAGTTTCCTGTTTATGCTGTTCCTTTTAAAAAGGGGACTCTTGTAAAGGTCATTCAGCCTAGACAGTGGGCAGTGTAGTGCTAATCTCAGCAGCCAGCAGATGTCATTAAAAAAAAAAAGAAAAAAGATCAATTAAAAGTTTACCATTCAACGTTGAAATTAATTTCCCACCAAAAACAAACTTCCTGGACTTGAACCAACTCATGGTGAGGGCCAGCAGATGGAGGGCAGACAAGGCCTCCACTCACACTCCACAAAACCTGCAGCAGTCATGCTTCACTTGCTCACACAACCAACAAATTGTGACAGTGGGAGCCAAGCCTCTTCTTATCCACAGACCAGATCTCAGATAGCTCTGCACTGCCACACCATCTGAAAGGACTGCTGTAAAACAGAAGGTGAGTGAATAGACAAGAAATCTGTTTTTCTCAGGCAATTGGTTATCAACTATCACACACACACACTGAGGTAATGTCAGTGAGAATCCGCAAACACATTGGAATGGGTGGAGAATGAAGTTTAGCAATCCACTCCAGCTTGGTAGAGAATGTTTAGTCACAGCCATTGCATTCCCATTGTGATATAAATGGCAACACGTATTTCCAAATATAATCAACAAGGTTAAAAGTGATTCAACCTTTTATATTGTAGGGGAGAATATGTTAATTTAAACATTTCCTTTTATGATAAAAATAAATTAAACATAATAAAGATTTATAAAAATAACACAGACACAAAAAATATATATTTTTTAAGATCACTACTTATGACTAGTTTTATTTATTCTGTATATATTCATGTGTGTGCCCTATTCCTAAATGACACACCTAGTTTAAGCTTTACCACAGTAGCTCGTATGTCGAATCTATGTGAGGATATAAACCATTGTTGACAGCACTAGCCCATCCATGATTTAGCTACTTCTCTCTAAGCATAAACATGTGGGTGCTTGTAGTGTGTGTGAATATGCATGTATGTGGGTGCATGTGTATGTGTGTGTGTGTATGCATGTGTATGTATATGTACATATATACTGGATTAATTTTGCTGGGCAGCTCAATTCCTCACATTGCTAGTGATAGATCTGAGGATGTGCCAAACAAGACCAAAAAATAGTTTGCATGTTTCAAACATGTCTTACAAGAATCTTATTATAAATTTCCCTTATGTGTGTTTGTTTACTTGTTTGTATATTTATGGCATGTAGACCCCTTCAGTTCCCACTAAAATTTGTTATCTTTGGTACCAATGGCCGAGAAAATGTCCATGAGTGTTTGTAGCTTGGTTTCAAAGATTACAAAGCTTTGAATTTGCCATGAGTAGTGCTATGATGAAAAATTTTTAAAAAACACCATTTGCAAGCTCAAATTAAATGGTTTGAGCTAATTTGAAAAGAACTATTTCAATCTATTGAATTTTATTCTTTTTTTTTAATTGAGCATTCCTGCTGGCATGGCCTGATATTTTCTGAGCAAATGTGTAGGCAAGGTCAGTGCCTTTGGGAGGACAGGTGAGCTTATAAACCATGAAATACCAGAGAATGTACGAAAAGGTAAATAGAGAGAAAGAAAAAATTCATTTAAATATTAAAAAAATAAATAAAAAATAAACACTAAAAGGGCACACAACAACTCTACTACATAAACTTCCATTAAAATACGATTATATATAAACGTTTATATAGTTTATATATAATCGGTATGTGTATGTGAAGCAAGAGTACACTTTGATGAGACTTATTTTGGATATAGCTAGCAAAAGTAACAAAAATGGCTATTTCAGGCTGGCTAATGGGCAGCTGTATGCAAATCCCAAGAAAAAAAAACAGGTTTTGCAGCTGCTTTTGGCACAGAATTTGTTTGGAAGGGAATTAAAATTTAAAGAAATAAAAATATTTTGGTATTTGGTTTTCCAAATACATGTTACCAGGTTTTTGTGGGTGAATAGGTCATTGGTTTCTATCAGTGGCTAAAACACAAGTTAATTCTCTGAGAAGAATGGTTACAGAATACAAAAAAAAAATAAGGGAAAAAGATAGGAGGGACCTTGGTTTTGCATGCCAAACAAGGAATTATTTGGCATAGAATATTGGGAAGAGGGGGTGGGGATGGGATCTTAATTAGACGAACCAATTTTCATTTGACAAATCTTTATGGCTGCATCAAGAGTTGCTACCCCACCTCATCTCCACACAACCATCAATAGATCCTCTAATTAAAAGACACAAAATCTTGTGCACCTTGAAATTCTTAATACTTATTGAATAGATGAACATTCAACCTTGCAGTTGAAGCTGCAAATGGTCTTCTCTGGGAATAGTAAATCTTGCTCCATTGTTCTTGGGGAGAGCTATTCCGCTAGGGGCAGGAAGTATGCTACAATTCTTCCTCTGATTAAAAAAGATAGGAAGGAGGGAAAAAAAGATGTTATTCAACAGTATCTAGTTTTCACTAGGCCAGGAATATTGTCTCTATATTCCTACATTCTCTCAATATGGCAATGTTTTCCCTCTTCCAATCAGACATTCCATCATCTGATAGTGTCAATAGCAAACAACACCAGATCTGCAAACACGCAAACCCCAACCCCAATATGTTCCTACACTCACACTCAACCATACACTCACACACGCCCACACATCTAATTTGTTCTGCAGCTCGTTCATGTTTACATGATTCAATAGTAAACATAATCAAATTACAATTTTGTATCATAGAGTGTTTCTACAGTGCAATACTGATATGCATTTCCGATCTGGTCACTATACAAAAAAGCTTGTCACCCTTTACCTAAAGAGCTTGTGATAGAACGTGAAGGCAGTCAACACTAAATGTCAATTAAATTCCTCTGGTTATTGGCTAGGGGGAATGTATAACGTGTTATGAACTACTTAGAGTGAAATTATTTCGCTGATCACCAGCATAAATCCTAACCTTTTGACGACCATTACCACTTCAATATTTTACCTTAACAACCTTTACCATACACTGATTACACTTGACCACACTTTACCACAAATGTTTCAGTTGTTGTTTTTCCATATTACATACTTTACCAGGTCACCATTACCATAACTTGACACCTTTCCTGCCAGTGTTAAGTTCAGTATATCTGGCATACATAAATGTCTTTTATCCTCAATGGACATTGGAGGAAACTTGAAGCACTAATAATGGCTGATAATTGATAGACAACATGTTCCTCTACTCACAGAAGGAGAATTCCTGTAGCCTCTGATGGAGTGAAACAACCCTCCTCCAAGACATCCCATGATGAAGGCTGCACCACAATCCTCCATTATCCGCCATGGACTATACACACACACACACACACACACACACACACACACACACACACACACACACACACACACACACACACACACACACACACACACACACACACACACACACACACACACACACACACACACACACACACACACAATTTTAAAAAATCACAAAGTAAAGACAGCAGGTGCAGCCCATGGGCCTACAACGCATCACGGAATAATCAAATTATTATTCTATTTATAACTTAATATAATAATAGTAATAATAGTAATAATAATAATAATAATAATAATAAATAATAATAATAATAACAGTAATAATAGTAATAGTAATAATAATAATAATTAATAATAATAATAATAATAATTGTTCAAATATAATTAAAAGTTTGAAAAAAAAAAGAAATGCAGAAAATAAAAGAAACAAAAACAAAACAGCAGCAACAACAAACGATGGTAGTTATAAACGACCAAATAAACAAAGAACAAAACAAAACAATGAAACTATTGCAGCACTGAAAATATCATTTTTGACTTGTAAAGACAAATATTTAAACCTTTACTAAATTTGTTTTGACATAAATTATTCTGATGAGTTTCACAACAGCACATAAGTAGCATCATTATATAAGTGTGTGTTATGTCTAGTATCATGTACATAGCTACAGTGTTCACTCCTCCATCTGTCCATTCTAGTCATCCCAGAATGACTCTGGCCCTACATGTGAAACATCACACCATGCCTAGCTTCCATTTTATAGATCATAGGATGTTTTGCAAAGGCAAGTTTCCCCACGGCCACAAAGTAAGCAATATCAAATCTCTTCTCCAGCCTGGACTTTTCATCACTAGACAGATTACTCAAAGCCTTAGCAATAGATCTTGTAGAGTACTTAAACCTTAGGAGGATGCATGCTCCTTCTGACCCAGCACACACACACATGTTGGTCACATGTTGGTCACATGTTGGTCACATGTTGGTCAGTCTTTCCATGATTTTTATTACCACTGTGTAAAATAAGAAGGCAACCCAAACAATAGACAAAACTATTGTAACATCACACGCTGCCCAGTTACCTGCATAGTTACGCTGCCCAGTTACCTGAATAGTTACGCTGCCCAGTTACCTGAATAGTTACGCTGCCCAGTTACCTGCATAGCAATTAATGCAGGTTGGTTGTGACCACACTAGCACAGGAAAAAAAAATCTATAAAACGAAAGGAATAAAACGAGACTAACTGTCTACAGATGCTAAGTAATGCTTGCTTCGCAGAAGAAGGAGGAGAGATCTGAGGGGAGAAGACAAAGGTTGCAACTGAACAACTTGTCAGGTCCTGTCACATCCAGCCTTCCTCATGTTGATGAACATTTTCCTGGACCTTCCTTTTTCTCTAGACTTCATCTAGCTCTCTCTGTACCTAGGCCTGAACACACACACACACACTAATAAGTGTACCTGGTTCCTCGAAGGTCCACCCTGCAGCCATCAGGGGCCAGAGATTGAAATTCTTCTTAACACTTCACCCACACATTAACTATTTGAACACTTGTATACATATTTATTGCTATGACTTGATTCAACTAAAGTATCGAGGTGGGCAAAACAGATGCTAGTCAACCTGCATTAGTTGAATCTTAATGCAGCATGAATGTGAGCAACACACATGTACACATGTTGAAGTGTGCAGTGTGAACGAACCTCTATAGCTCTGAGGCTCAGGGCTACAACAAAATGACTGCTAAACTTTTTGTACTACAGATTGTGTCCACATAAGATAAAGGACAATATCAGGATCATATCACAAAGAATAACTAGTGTAATAAAAAATATATGTATCTTCAGCCCTGAAGTTCATCCGTAATATAATACTTTTGTACCAGTAATGACATTGGCAAAAAGGCTGGCCAAATGTCCGGTCAAAGCAATAATTGCAAGGTCATGTGCTCATCTGATCCGCAGATGCCATTGGCTAGACTGTTATTTTCAGTTCTGTATTGCACATTTTAATTTAAATGCTTGACCAATCTACAACTTCTTTTAAATTCTTACAGTATAAAAAAAGAACATACTAAGAAAGATAGGCCTCGCTGATGGACCTCAGCCCCCATGTGACTTGTCCTTCAGTGGCTTGCATGCAAACAAAGAGGCCAAACCAGTGTTCTCAGGGTACGGTAGTCCACAAAGGAAGGTCCCTAATGCTAGATACCAAACACATGTACAAATCTATTAGTGATCAAAGATGGTTTAACAGGCAAGTTTACTCTCAATGAGCACTACCACACAGCACTTGGAGCAAGGAATTCAACCCAGACCAAGCACATGTGATACGAGAATGTACAGAGCTAACTACACAGTCAGTGGTGGTGACAATGAAAGTATAGAACTCCACCAGCTCAATGGTACACAATAAGTAGGCATAACCTAGATGTTTGCTGGATGATCTTTTCTGAAATAACCTTAATAATATAAGTGGATATTACTTGGTTAATATTTCATTATAGCATCTCCTTAATCCACCAAGTACTCACTCCATCCGTCATGGAACATGTTTCGAATACGACAGTAATGCTGTTGAATGAATATTATGCTACTGACTACCAAATGAGTGTTGCCACTCAAGCACAATAATGACTTACAAATTGAAAAAATGAAAAATATAAATGTGTGTATATTTAGCATATTTAACTAATTACCAGAGACACATTGCAGCTTCACTTGCAACAATCAAGGCACCGGTTGTGCACAGGTTAAGGTGTGGCCTGGTGGGACCCAGCCATTGTTAATCCCAGTGGCAAGTTGTGTGTGCATGTCAAATTTTATGTGTCTAAGTGTAAGGGTTTTATTTGTGCTAATACAAATGAAAAAATAATACTACTACATAATAATTTTGGTTGTGATTATTTTGCTGTTGTGTGTATGTGTATGTCTTCCCCCCCCCCCCCCCACCCCCTTTTTTTCTAAACACAGGTCCCTCTGGTCTGATTCACAAATGCTACCTGGAACCTTCTGATCGGCAGTGGCTTATCATGCTGCATTTATATATACTAGCGAAAAACCTGCCCTATGGGCGGTTTTTCAGGCCACCTTTGGTGGGCTGTAGTCACAAAAATATCTGCTTTGAAGACATATCTTGTAGATTTTTAAAACAAAAGTGAACATGTGATTAGGTCAAAGCGTTTGTCTAGAAGTAACATTTTTGACATTCTTGACATTTTTAGCCGTACACACAAAGAGGAAGAGGTGTGGCCAGATGGGACCCACCCCATTTTATCCGCAGAGTCAAGTCGTGTCTGCATGCCAAAGTTTTAGGCCTGTAGCTCCATTTTTTCTGGCAAAAATACCATTTTTGGCATTTTCTTTTTTAATATAGAAAGGGGTGTGGCCATATAGATATGCTCATGACATTCCCCTGGTGACACTAATTCTAAATATATATATATATATATATATATATATATATATATATATATGGGTTTATAAGTCTGATTTCAACTGTGAATCACAGATACACAGACAAACAGACAGACTATTTGTATTTTATAGTATAAATATCTATTGTTATTTAGTATTGGCTGTCACATACCATTAATATGCTATGCAGGTAGATGATGAATGTAAATATATTTACTGGTCTCTAAATTTTACAATTTTTTTTGTTGAAACTTTTATTCCTCCATGCACCACTATACAACTGAATAGTCAACCTCTATCATTGCTATTGATTATAAATGACCATGTGTTAAGAAGAAAAATGATATAATTTGTTTAACATAATTATTGATATGGTACAACTGTCAACTAAACTCCTCCTTGCCACTGAAAAGATTTTGAAAAAATTGGAGCTCAATTACATCTTTTTCTTAAGTTTACCTTCCTTAAGTGAAGGAAGTGAAGTCCCGCCTCAAACTTTGTCTCGTTCGTTGCCTGGCTCAATTTCACTTCACCAAGTGAAGTCTCCTCTGAAGTCCACTGTAAGTGAAGTCTCCTCTGAAGTCCACTGTAAGTGAAGTCTCTGCTGGAGTTCACTGAGAGGAAAGTCTTGCTCAGAGAACAATTTTTCTACTACAAAACCTTTAACTCTTTTCACCATTAAGTAATATAATTTCAAGTGCGGGGTTGGTTGTGTTGGGGGGAAAATTGCCTAAAGTAGTATCATTTCAAATGTGTGGGTGGATGCGTTGTGAACCTTTACAAAAGTTCTAGTTTTGTATATTTTGTGTTCTTTTTCATGTTTCACTCCTAACTTTTTCATTGGGCCCATTTAGGAAATTGCAAGACCTTTGGCGGGGACAGGACGACTTAGGAGTGCAGAACAAAATTGGAGCAGTGATCATAGGACCCTGGGGTCAAAAGTTTCCCCCAGCAGTTATGCAGGCATGCAGGTAAGGAGGCTACACAAATAATATATAGAATATCTGACCATATCATTAATTGGAATATTTCAACAAACACGTCCAGTTAACAGTGAGTGATAAAATTTCGAGGACACTCAAAAAGTTGACAGAATAACAAAATTTGTGATGCTAAAATGATTTAGAATAAGTGGCACTCAAAAAAACTAAACATTGACTCTTTTCAGTTTGCTTCAAGTAAAACACATGATAAGGTTGTGTATATTGCAGGTGGCGGGAGAAAGTGAGGGGAGATAGTGAAGGTATGTGGGTGTGGTTCAGTGGATAAACACTATGAAAAATAATCATCTGAGAATAAGTAAAATAGTAGGGAAATGGTCTAAAGGATTGTCACTAATGAAATGTTACATAGTATTAGAGTGAGTACCAATGAGATAATGACACTTCAGACCATTGGTGATGTAATCAACAGTTTGAGCAATAAAGAGTGGCCAATAATCATCATCCACAATTTCTTTAAAAGTTAATCATAGAGAAGTGAGTGTGGTCAGTGCTACATTAGTGAGCTTCTCTTTGATTGTTGCACATTAATATTATTCCACAGCTTGTGGGAGTAAATGTATGCACAATGCACACCAGCAGGCAATAGAGAGTAATGCCATCAAATAGACAGAACCCTACTGGAGTGCAAATACAGCAAAAACTACAGCATGTACTGTGTCTCAGTGTTGGCAATATGCCAGTCGCGCCGGTGTTCCTCGCCCATGGTGGGGTTTTGGGTGCAACGGATGGGCCGCGCAGTCATGTCGCCGGAGACGCAGATATTGCAGCCGATGCACTCGCGAATATCCTCCAGCTGCCCGTTTTCGATTTTGCTCGGCAGAAACGGGTCGGCGATGGAGGGCCGGGCGGCGCCGATTAAGTCGAGGATGCCGCGCTCGATCTGCGACACCATAGCGTCCGGGGAGGTGAAGCGCCCAACCCCCACCACCGGCTTGTCGGTCACCTGTTTCACGAAGGCGGTGTATTTTTCCTGACCGCCCTCCTCGCCGAAGCGTGCGCTCAGCGAATCCTGAGACCAGTCGCTGACATTGACGTCCCACAAGTCCGGCAGATCCGCCAGCATCTCCACCACCTCACGACCTTCGCCGTCGGCGGTCACGCGGTCATCCCCACCGCCCAACTCTTGCACCGCAAAGCGCACCGCCACGGCGCAGCGGTCGCCAACCGCGTCTTTGGTGTCCTCCAGTAGCTCCCGCAACAAGCGCACGCGGTTTTCCAGACTGCCGCCGTATTCGTCGCTGCGCTGGTTGCGCCGTCGGGAGATAAAATGAAACGGCAGCGCAAGGTCGTGGGCGGCGTACACGTACACGATGTCGAAGCCCATAGCCCGCGAGCGCAACGCCGCCTTGCGATGCCAGCGGCGCACATCGGCGATGTCTCGTTTGGACATGGCGCCGGCCTGGGCGGGCTCGTAACTGTCGATCATCATCCCGGACACACCCAGCGCCGGCAGGCGACTGTAGAGGTTGGCGGAGGCGTGGCCGTTGTGGGTGATTTCTATGGCCGCCAGCGAACCGTGCTGGTGCACGGCGTCCGCCATCAACTGCAGGCTTTCAAGGTTGGACTACCAAAAGAAAACTAATGAGTAAAATTGCAACTGTAATTGCAAAAAAAGGATTGGGGGTTAAAACTAAAGATCCAATGTCAGGTTTTTTTGCATTTAAAAAAAATATTATTAAAGAATTAAAATTTGATGCAATAGGATACAAATTTCTATTAGAATTATTAGTAAAAACAAAAGGTGTTAATGTCAAAGAAATTCCATATACTTTTGAAGATAGAAAATTTGGAGCTAGTAAACTAGATAACTCAATTGTAGTTGATTATTTTAAATCTGTATGGAAATTATACAAAAATGGAAAGATAAAAACATCAAATGAAAAACGCAATTCTGTAAAATTCTTTTCAAAAGCAGCACGATTTTTTACTGTAGGTACTACTGGCATTGGAGTAAACTATCTTGTTTCTATGCTTTTCACTTCTGGTCTTACTGAATTATGGTATATTCATGCCAATATCTTTGGAATAGCAGCTTCAATATCTACAAATTTTTTGTTAAATAAAATTTGGACTTTTGAGGATAGAGACTTCTCTAGAAAGAAAGTATTTTCACAATATGGAAAATTTAGTTTGTTTAGCTCAATAGGAGCACTAGTTCAAGTTTCAATGATGTTTTGGTTGGTAGAATCTTATGGTATTGATCAACCACTTGCTTTGATTTTAGCAATTGGTACTGCAGCATTTAGTAATTTTATCTTAAACAAAAAACTTACTTTCAAAGAAAAACTTTGGAATTAATTTTATTTTTAATTCCTAATTTATTTAATTTAGTTTGAAATGTTTTAGTATTTCCAGTTGCAAAAATTTTTAATGAATTCTTTTTTGTTTTATCATTTTTTATTTTCAAAACAATTTTCTTTGCAACAATATTTGCAGGATCGATAAAATTAATTTTTG
>OZ017790.1:2243757-2285605 GCA_963969325.1 Lycopodina hypogea
CCCCCACTGCCAAGGGAAAACATCCTGTATTCTACCCTACAGCCTGCACATCACCCCCATTTCTACCCCAAAACCAAAGAATGGTGAAGAAGTGGTGAGGTATTGTCTGCGTGTGTTTCACCTCCTGGGAATTTGATTTACTAACCTTATTATCACGTGGGTAATGCACAGAATGAGGAAATTGAGGCGCCGTTTTACTCTGGCCCTGAGAAACCGGTCCGGAAGAGAGAGTGCTAGTAAAGGTTGTCTTCTGCGTTCTATGTGCCGAGGATGCTATAACGTCAAGGTTGATGGTCACAATCATCGGCTCCTGGAGAAAGAGAGAAAAAATTAGCGATTCGAAATAAAAGTTTTATACAGAAATGTAAATAAGTTAAACACACAGCAGTTCCTTGATGGTAGATAAAGAAAGTGTACAGTAGAGAACCAACAAAGTGTTTTTGACAAATACATACACATGATATTGTTGTCTACTAATGTATGTCTACATGTGTGTAATATAATGGTACATCCTGAGTGAATTAAATCAATCCACACACAAGCATGTTTTGATTGGGTAATCCACCTGCCTACATGCTGCCTTCAAGATTGGAAAGAACACATATATGCAACTGAAGAACTAGAAAGGTTTCCTCACAAACTTACCACACTCAAACCACACCCACAATATCAACAATAACTATCAACAATAACTAACAGCAACCAATTTAAAAGAGTAAGATGTCGACAAGTTTGAGACGAAACAAACTAAATGATTTTCAGTTCAGAACACTAATGTATTCTTCACATCAATAACTGTGTTCTGTCCTCATGAAAGAACATAAAGGGGGAAAAGCATTTTTAAACCAACATTAAAAAAAAAATTAAATAAATTTAAAAAAATAAAAAAATTTTTAAACCAAGAATCTGTTGAATGGGCGCAATTACAATAAAATTTTTAAAACTAGAAGCCATCCAAGGATGGAATCCTACAAGCAGTGACGTATTTTCATACATATACTATTGTATGGGGTTCCACGTCAGTTAAAAAGTTAGCAGATGGGCTCGCTTTGCTCACCACACAGAAGCTTATGAATTCACCAAAGCCCAACCCACTGCACTGTGGACATCGCTGGAAGAAGAGGACTATTGCAGGTGATGATCCCAACAAAAAGTGTCAAAATTTACTAAACACTAATTATCTCCATTGAAATCAACTTGAACAGAATTCTAGGAAAATGAGCATTAATTTTGCCACTACATCCATCCTATCCTCACACCAAATTTCACATATCTGTGACCACAGGAAGTATCTTTTTAAAGTTGCTTACTAAATAAGCATTACAGACAGACAGACAGACAGACAGACAGACAGACAGACGGACGGGCGGGCGGGCAGACAGACAGACAGACAGACAGACAGACAAAAGGACACACACACTCATTTTTTTATATCAACTGCAGTTTCTGTGATCCCAACAGATGTTGACCAGGTCTGTGTAGTACATATTGCACTATGACAGTTTACAATACTGAAAACTTTGAAATACAAAAGGGCCACTCCATCAATTTGTGGAGGGGTTAAGCCACTGCTGAAAACACCTCAGTTACAACTACTTCAGTTTAGTTCCTTCTCATGTATCACTCTATTTCTTCTTCTATGCTCCATGTATTGAGTGATGAGGCATGTTAGCTCACAAGTTTGCTGACCAAGAGTGATTGAGTGTAATTACATAGTGTGGTTGGTTGGGTAAGTGAACCACTCAACTACCAGTTTAGTGGTCACTATTGCCTCTGGCACATAAGTGCTGAAGCAGTAATTCCCAAGAGTGAACAGACCAACAACAACAAAAAGAAGAAAGAATAGCACACAAATTTAACCACAACACATCCAGGCACCCTCAAACCTACTTGAGGTAACTTGAGGTAACTTTCTTTGTTTCTTTTTAAAGCAGCTGGAATAACAAGCCCAGACAAAAAGGGAGTGTGGTTGGAATGCATCACTGGTCAGGGGCACCACACTAAATAAACATTTCTTGGGCTGCAGGCACACTTAACTATACAGACAGAGTGAAGATCATGGCACTTCATATTCCAACCTATTTTGCTATGCTCCACTGCACTTTAAATCTCCCTCTCATGCTTTCAACTTCTACCTATTGAGCTTAAGAATAATATTATATGCCATTATTTTAATTTAATACTAGAATGTCATAAAATAATGAAACTATGCAATAGAGTGAAATAATCCAGGGTTGTCAAACTGTAGCATCAATGAAGTCTCAACATAATCCTCCAAAGTGCTCCTTTGAGATCCTCCAAAGTGCTCCTTTGAGATCCTCCAAAGTGCTCCTTTGAGAGAATACTATAAGGTCTGTCCCCATTCAGGCACCAGCCAACTCTTGCTGAAGTGCTATCACTTCCTATGATGCTCCAGGGGGTGCCTGAGGAAGGGAGGAGGCAGGATTTTTTAGCTGTGTAGTTTATAAGGAATGTGCAGGCATTTTTCCAACCACACAGAATGTAGATGGAAATCTACATATAGCAAAGAATCAAAGTCTGTTTGAGCTAGCATGAGGAACTCAGGACAGATGGCTGACATTTTACTGCCTTGAGGTGGGATGTTGAACTTATGGAGTAACATTGTGTTTATTGCATGAAGAGAGCTTTGGAAGGTTCGGGCATATTTCTCAAGCCCTGGGGTAGCAGTAAAGGTATGTACAGAACTCAACCACTTACCCTGTGAGGCAGAGGAGGAATGACAGGGAGAGGGGCGGCAGGGATGGGGGAGGAGAACGGACTGTGGTGGGTGTGGCCTTCAGTGTGTGCGGACGTCAGAGGTAAGAGCTCAGCTTTCATCTCGGCCTTGGTCTTAAAACGTGAGACACGTGCATACTCCTCCTCATCCTCGTCATCCTCCTCCTCCTCCTCCTCCTTGTCTTCGTCCACTCGCAGAGACGCAACCAAGTGACGGTTGACATGGACGACAAGAGGAGAACACGGGAGAGCTGCAGCACCACGGTTCCTAAGGTGACAGGTCGAGTGACCAAAAGGACGAGGAGAATAAGACAGAAACTTCTTCTTAGACTGAATCGACTTCACAGCAGAATGGACAAGAGCTGGCGGCTGAGGAGAAAGCAGTCGAATCTCTTTTTTCACAACAGAACCTGCCACCATTGCATCACTACCCACACCCACTTCCTCCTCATCATCGTCATCATCCTGGTCATCAGATTCAGAGATAGGCTCAGTTTCATTGGTCATTTCAAAACTGGAACCCTGAATCACGTCAAGTTTGGCTCTACGCCGCTCACTATCCAGAGTTTCCATCTCATTGAAAGTTTCATCTTTGCCAACAGAGGAAGCCTTCACGAAAAGGGGTGCAGTCATCATCTGGGGTTCCATAGAAGAGAGAGAGAAACTATCAGGGAGAAGTTCCTGCTCAAAACCAAACACTCCTCTTGCCTCTACTTCTTCAGAAGACAACCTCTCCAACAGACTGGCAGGTATGGTATCATCATCGTTCAGCCCCTCGGAGTTGCTGGACGACCCCCGCCCACTCAGCACCTCATCCCCAGTCGCTGCTGCAGTGACAGGTCTACAGGTGTTATCTCTGGAAGCTGTCAGCCCATGAGTGCACATGGAGGCGTCGTCCGGGGGAGGGCTGGGAGAGGATGACAGAGATAACGTGGAGATTTCTGTAGATGACGAGCGAAATGAACTTCTGGACAAAGCAGCCATTTTACTTCCATTTTTACTTGATGGCACCTTCATGATGTCCTTGTTGGGAGTAGGAGAAGGAATGGAGTCCAGAGGTTCAGCTGCTTCAATTTCTTCCTTATTGATTCCACTAGAGGGGGTTTTACCACTGAAAGGAATACGAGTAAACTCTGATTTCGGACTTGTTGGCATTAGAGCTTCCACTTCAACCAATTGAGGAGATTCAGAAGAAGAGGAGGACGTGTCAGGAGAAACTGTTGCAACATAAAGATCAGGGTCCTCTACAGAGACTTGGGTTTTCACCACAGGCGAGGCACAAACTGTTTCAGATTGGAGACTAGTTGCTTGTGGGCTAGCAACAGGTGATGAGGAAGAGGAAGAGTCATGATCACCAGGAATGGCAAGAAGAGGAGGAGGAGGAGGAGGAGGAGGAGGAGAAGGAGGAGGAGGAGAGGTTTCTGGGAGAGGTTCGAAAGTTCGGTGCAATAAGGGAGACAATTTAAGCTTCCCGGTGGTTTTCGGGAGTTGGGCAACCAACTTGTTGTCCTCGCCCACAGTCAACAATGTAGCAGCAATGTCAGATGTTGCCTCTGGTGTGCTCTCTTTCATAGGCAAGGGATTAATCTCCATTTTCCCCTCCAATGAGCTGTCTGGACGACTACTGAAAACGTCTCCATCTTCACTCAAGTCAGAAGAGAACCCACGGGGACGAAATAGCTGTGGGAGACCTTTGAGGGGATCCACATGGTGGGTGGGTGTGGTCAAGCCATCTCCTTTCATGCTCCAGGGTGTGGAGAATTCTCTAATCTCCATGTCAACAGTATTGGAATCATCATCAACTGGAATAAACAGGATGTTTGTCAAGTAAAATTAATTCATAACAAATATATATATATATTCCACTTAGAAAACACCAGATTACATAAATCACCCCCCCCCCCCCGTTTCTGGTTGTATAAAATGGCTGATCAGTCTTGGTCAACCAATACACCTAATAATTATACACAGAGGAGTTGACCCATTTTAAAATCAACCTTCACATGAAGGTCATAACAAAAAAGAATGAGAAACTAATTTTTACATCAAATGAAAGCAATTCATCCAGAACAAGGTCACTTCAGCTAATAAAATCATTGTAGTATAAATAATTCTCTCCAAGCAGCCCATCTTATTTCGTTCTTGTATTGGTATTCATAGCGATGGTGCTAAGGTTAGGGCAAGGGGAGGGGTGGAGCAGTCACTTGCATTCCTTGACAACACTAACACCATATCAACATGACTTTCCTACTGAAACTGTATCTAGGGCAGGGTTTAGAAACACCTTTTTCAACATCGGTTTCTTGTGAAGGTAGTGGAGGTAGATATGGAGGTATGTGATCGTACTCCTCATCCTCGGATGATAAAGAAGGTACTCTTGATCGCTTCTTGCCTATCTCGCCATGGGAGGACAGACTCTGGTAAACATGGTTGGACTGTCGTGGAATGGGAAATCGAGGAACCTCTTGCTCCAGAGGTACAGATTCAACCTCACACACGAACTCAGACAGGTCATTGAGGTTGACACCAAGGCTACGAAAAGCCTGTTCCAAGTCAGATAAATTAGGTTGAGTCCTATTTGCTGTACATAAACACAAATGAAACTAGAAATTTGGCCACACCTCCAGGGACCCCTAGCTTTAAAAAAACAAGAGCATTACTTCTAAGCATATAATTTGAATATTTCTTTGTTTTATTTAAATAATTATGTGGCGGCTAAGTTACATGTTCCTACCATGAGTGCTGTACTTGGCTGTCGACCTCCCTAAAGCCAGTAAGTAGCTCCTTAGCACATCGCACATAGTGTCACACACGCTCGATTGCATTCCATGCACTCCAAGTGGTAGACAGACCCTGCCCAGCACAACTCTTAGAGTGCTCCTAGCGTACTCTTCATTCATGGCCGCTGGGACTGCTAAGATAGCTAATAAAGGTCGTCAGTTGTCACCGTTTAGTCTCGCTAGTCGACCCTATACCTAAACCTGTGGAGGAGGTCTTGACTTTTGACCGGGTTGCAGCCAAATTACCTTTACCTTATCTGCTAGAGCTATGATTTGGTAAAGGGTCAAACTAATTAGACTCTTGGTTGCTTCAAATTTATTTTTACTATCTGGCAACAGTGCTTGCAAGTTTCAAGACATGCAAAAAATGATATCCAAAAAATGATATCCAAAACAGTGTGGCAGCTGAGGAGATAAACTCTGTATCCAGCAAACTGGAATAATAATTGCGGATTAGTAGAAATCACCACTTACGCTGGCAATGATGATTTTAGTTTTTAGGCATGCGCGGTGATTTAACGAATTTAATCACAGCAGGCATAATCCTGCAGCAATGTGTTCATTCTTGCGAAACAATATTTCTGCACATACACACACACACACACACACAAAAAAAAAAAAAAAAAAAAAAAAAGGAAAAGAAAGTCAAATCTATAAACAGCAAGCCTCCTGTATCTAATTATATTCTTCTGGAGACAGGTTGCAGCAGCACCTAAGCCGTAGTACTACCACCGTCCCTTTCCTCAACTCTCTCCAACTGCAAACACTTCCGAAATCTCCAGCGCTGAAGTAAATCAGTCAACCTACAAGAAGAAAAGAAAAATGATTAGACAATTTTTTTCAAGTAGAAACAAAATGATACCGCTTACTCTGCCGGCAATTGTAGCATTATTTTGGCTACAACCAGGTGATTTGATGTCTTTGAAAGGCATCGCTCCCTCAGGTAAGTGGACAAACCTGCATATATATATATATATATATATATATATAGAGCAATAAATTTTATTTTTAATTTCATTTAGATAATGAAGACATAAGTAATGTCTTAGGAGTTTCAGTTCCTAATATATCTGACCAAGCAAGAAATGAGACAAACACATACTCAGATAATTCTAGGATGTGGTTAAACAACACTATTCCAATCATATTCGACCATGGACGTCCTTTTGGTAAGTTGAATATGATGCACTCTGGCTCAAAGCCCACTAACACCAACTTGACATTGTGATGCTAGCCAAGTTGATGCAGTGCTGATGTGAATATATAATAGTTATAAAGTATTGGTTTAGGTTGTGACACATTGAATACCAAGTTGAACATCAGTAATGCTCAATATATAATGTTGAAATATAATATAAAGTAAAGTGTCCATTGATACTAGTAGTGTTGTATGTGTGTGTTTTGTTGTTGTTTTATTTATTTATTTATTTATTTTTATTTTTTCACACCGTGGAATTCCCACAAGTGTATACCAGTTAATATTTCAAACAAATCCTATAGTTATAATGAACAATTGCAACGGCTTAATCATCTACATTTGTTTGAAATGATTATCATCCAGTGAGTATGTGCACACAAGCTCATGTGTGAGTAGTTATATATACACAAGGAGGGTTTTTTAGGTGGGGATGGGTAGGGCATTTGCCTCCAACCCCCCCTTTAGAAATATTAGGACCTTAAGGTCAAGTTTGAGCTTCAATTTCAAACCGTCATATGTTCTGAGCCATATCCTCATATAGTCTGACATAGCCAGACCCTTTACACACTACAGGAAAGGGTTTGGGGACACAACAATATCAAAATTATTTTTCTGGAATGCAGAAGTGGCTATTAGTAATATAGCCTAAATTGTAGTTTGTGGTCAATTTCTACAAGTAATTGACTTCCACTTCATATGAGGTGGCAGAACAACTTTGATAAAACCATTTCCCCAGCGTAGCGATTCGTTAAAGGGTCGGGCTATGCCAGACTAACCCTCATAGTGGTAGTTTTGTGCTTATAAGGTGGATCTCCCTGATTGATTTTTCTGGCATAAAAATATTGGGTGGAGGAGGGGAGGTAGTGAGGGCCAGTGACAGTGACAGTGGTATGAATTAAGTATTGCAAGTGATAAGTTGATTTTCCAGCAATTCTAACTCAACTATCAATGTTTCAATTAAATCCAAAGTGCTTCTTATAATAATAGAGCTAGAGATATTTATATGCATAATGTGTGTGTATATGTATATGTGGACACTATAACTAGCCAAACAGTTGAACAGATTTGGCTAAAAATTGCTAGATATGATCATCAGGTAAGTAGAATTGTTCTTTGCTAGGTCCCATTTGTCCACACCCCTTTGTTGAGGTATAGGAGCTAAACGTAGTTCCAAAAAAGGCTCTTTGAAGTCCACCATTTTTCAGTAATGCAAAAGCATTTATGCATTTCATGTATTTCTCCACATAAAATAAAAGAAAGGGGGGAAAAGAATTTGAGCCATCCAATCTTTATGTTGTACATACCATATTGTAGATAAATGTATTTAAGAAATACATGTCCACCATTAAGACAAGTCCTCTCAAACAATATACAACCAATATATTAAGTACACAGATGGACACTCACACGAACTGATAGGTAGATAAATGTATGAATGAATAATTAAAAATACGTTCTCCAGTAAGATGTCCTCAGTAAGACATGTGCTCCAATAAGACATGTTCTCCTGTAAGACATATCCTCCAATAGCACATGTAAGACATGTTCTCCTCTAGACATATCCTCCTATATCCTCCAATAAAACATGTCTTCTCATAAGATATGTCCTCCCATAAGGCATATCCTCCAGTAAGACATATTTTCCTTTTGGGAGACCCCTCCATTGGAAGACCACTTTATGGGAAGCCACATGCAAGATGTACCTGCTGCATAAACTTACCTCTATTAGAAGACCACCTCTGTTGTAAGACCAAAGACCACCCTAGTGATAAAATCATAGCTATGACCACTATGGAAACCCAAAACACTGGCATGTAGTTGTTTACGTAACTAGAAGTTGCAGCTGCTAGCTGTACAATAATTATTGGGCACTTTATGAATTGTATGTATATTTGTATATATATATGTATGTATGTAAAGGTTCCTGAACAGGCTATTGCAAAGTTAACAGCCATCCAATGTCTAGGAACACAAATAGCTTGATCCTAAAGAAGAAAAAAATTGCTGTTTTAATGGTAACCTAACATCTCTATGGTTTCGACGTTTTGGTCTTGCTCACAAGGTAATTAGTTGAAGCTGATGAAAAAATCAAACTATCTTAGAAGGGACTCCTATAAGGATGATTAATAAGGCCAAACAAGCTTATATCTAATTTTATTAAATTTGCTAATTATCTACAAATATCTAATTTATATACATATTTTAAGGTATTTATTTCCATGATATAAATTTTTATACTATTTTGACCACACCCATTCTCCACCCCCTCTAATGGAAGAAAACCTCTTTTAAGAGACCAATTTTTTCCAATTTAAGGATGATCTATCAAAAAGGGACTACTATTATTCAAAAAAAAAATTATTGTTGTTACATGAGATGTGTATTTTCACACAAGTGTCAATAATGTATGCAGAATGCAGTATGAATTCTATATCTCCTTAGTGAAGAAGCAAGGCTAAAAAATAAATAGCTGAATGTGTTAAAGTGTAGATATGATGGATGGTGTGCAACAGAAGAAAACAGTAGGATATTGCAGTAAAGGTCTAATACCATTGGTCTACCAATTGGCTCACATTCTCACAGTATCGCTGAAAACTGTTATATGTTCTTTTTCATTTTTTTTTATTTTAAAAAATTTTTTTAACTGTTATGTGGGTATTTATAGTTGCCATTATTCCAATTTGTTGAGTGTTGCCTATAACCTAATGAAATTTGTATCCAACACTTCATCATAAAACATATTAGTTCACCCCTACTCACTCAAACATGTGATTACACTCTGTCCCGTTGTCTTCACTGGAGTAGTTGGTATTCGAAGTTTCAATTAACTTGATCCGTCAATTCCAGTTAGTGTGAAGTGACTCAGGAGCTAAGCTAGTCGCTGCTTGCTATTCCAAGTGGCAATGTAAGTGCCTGTGGCCATTAAATGACCACAAAAGCTTCAGGATAAGAGTAACACTTACAGAAAAGTGACCTCACCACTTAACTCATTGACTAAGAAAAGTGCAAGCTGAAGTAGGAACCACAGTATTAACCTCTCCAATTACATTGTGTGATACTCTACAGGGAGCAAGAAGGTATATCATGGCATTTATATATGAAATTAATAAAGAAACAATTTACAAGCCGAATTTGTATGTTTTCTTTTCATGAAAAAACTCGCTTTCCTGTAACGTATTACATGCATTATATATGGAATGGTACGCAAAGCAGCCTACTTAATTCTGCTATGTACCAAATTCTATTTAGTGTTTTAAAGCTTTTGAAAAGGGCATAACATTTTCTGCACTAATTAACTGTGGGATTCTTTATCATTTGACCCCTACTCTAGCACACCACTTCATAGTTTCTTTCAAAACTAATAATTCTTGTGAAATGGTTGCTAATCAGAGCAGTAATATTTGAGATAGTGCACAAGACTGTTGGCTCCAGAAATGTTGATCACATGACCTGTGCACAACACACGCATGGTTACACATACCCACTAATCAAACCTCAGTACAGGTGTGACGTCTTATTGCAGCCGGCTATACATGTTTTATCCACAAATCACAGATCTGGTCTGCAAACATCTCAGGTTGACCAAATTTTATCCTCACAGATTTTGTGTGCACTTTATCCTTTGCTTGTGGCTCAGCACTGACTGATATGTGGTATGCCTAGGCTATATAGTGGCATGTCTAGCTTCATGTACATGTGGCCTATACAAATGTCCATAGCTTCACTAATGCATTGTCTTTGTTAGTACCCGGGGCGCCATTTGGTCGGCTTAGTGGATTACCCAGTGTAAAGGTACCACCAAAAGATACTATATCATGTGTTATCTGTAAACCATGTCCATGACTTGGTCTGTGGCATATGATGTAATCTGTGAGGGGTGTATGGCACTTGTTAATATGGGATATCCTACCCATCAGTGTTGAGCTGACAAAGGATTCAAATCCATTTCAAAATTGAAGAATTACTCAATTTATTACTGGCCTAGCCAGTTTGACTAATACTAGTTTAATTCAGTTAACACCATGCTACCATATGGACAAGTAAGACACAATTTAAAAAAAAGGAAAAAAGAAAGAAAAAAATGGACTGAATATACTAGCATGCTCAGATTTATTGAGTCACTACTTTAGAAGCTAACTCTATATACAAACACAGACAGAGACATCATGACAAATATCTACATTCGGATATGAATTTTGTATTTGCTGCATAAGATAATCCCAACACACTCAATAGTTCATTGAGTTCACTCAACTATATAGTTGTCATGCATTTACACTGTGATCAATTGATTTACTGTTAAGTTTTTACATTCAACAATTGTTTCTGACAACAGCGACTTGGAAACAAAAGTGCACCCTTAATGGATTCTAAGATATATAATGGAAACGTTGACATGTTTTCTCAATATCTCTCACTCTATCACCTTTTCTTCTTCACTGAGGAGTGGGGAGAGTAGATATGTCAGGGTTATCAATTATTGTTACTGCTTTTTTTTTTGGTTGTGAATATATATTATATTGATTTTCTACCCATTTTTTAGCCTTGCGTTATAAAAAGAAACTAGTAAAAGCTATCAATCTACTTCAAAAGAAAACTTGCATCCGTTTTGTGAACAGGAAAACAGAACAATACTTCACCCGCTTTATAATGGATGAAAGATCGTGAGTTAATATGTAGCAGCACCACAAGCCATGAAGTCTCAGTATCATATCTACAATCTGTGCTACAAGATTGGGGAAAATTTAATATGTGCAATTATTTCTGTCCTTTTGTGTAATCTCAGATGTAATTCACTCATTGGTCGGAGCTTACAATTACAGGGACAAGCGGTTACTCTGTCAGCTCAGTGTCTAAAACACAGGGGCGAAATTCTGCATGAGCTTACACATCTGATTGGGCTTCACCATGAACACCAAAGACCAGACAGAGATCAGTATATTGAAGTTCTCTACGATAACATAATCCCACGTTACAAGTATCTGTTCACGAAGCTTGATTTTAATACATTTGGTTTGCAGTATGACTTTGGTAGCATCGTGCATGTTAGACATGACAGTTTTGTCAAAGAAAATCACAACTACTCCATTCGTGTGTTGAACAGCAGCATCAATACTTCAACTATTGGGCTACAACATTGTTTAAGCAGAACTGATTATAAGAAGATCAATACTATGTACTCCTGTGATCGAGGTAAGACACTAGCTAGTTAGTTTAAATTATATGCTCATTGGTGCAAATGATAAACGAGTGTTAACACAGTCTCTGATATGTGGTTTAGCTTGTATGAACAATAAAGTGAGCAATTTTTTTCATTTAATGCATGCTCCACTTATCGTGAATGTGATGTTAACGCCAAGGCCCTTCCACTGTTTTAACAGATTAATTACACCATTTGGCTGGGGAATAGAGTTAAATTGAAAGTAGCTCATGCTAAATGCTAAATGCAATTTAGCCACTTTTAGCATTACTGTAAAAAATGGAATTATCTAAACGTGATGACTTGTGTAGTGATATTTACAGTTTATTATACGTCAAATAATAAGCAAGGGGTTACAGATTGAGTAGTTATGTGATAAAATGATTTTTACCTGCAAACTTTAACAAGTTCGCAGTCTAAATGTTACTTGCTTGGGAATCTTCTTATTGTGCTTGCTGTGAAACTTCCTCTGACCACAAGTGCTGAGGTCCCCAGTTCAACACCTGGTCATGATTGAGTTCTTTTTCCCCTTCTAGTTTCTTTCTTTTTCTTTTTTTTTTACCCACAATTAATTCAAAACATTAAATCAGGAGTGAGCAGGTTTTTGGCTGGAAATTTCCAGTCTTGTTTTCAATACTATTGTGTCCTGTGGTTTACTGAGTCCTAGTGAGTGCACACTGCTGATAAAAGTGTATGTACTTGAACACTACTTATTTGGTGCCTTGTGGACTCACGATCCTACCTTGGGATCTAGCTGGGAAAATAGCATTCCTAACCAAAGTTTGCAAGTAAACATTGACCAGAACAAAGATAGACTATGTGAAAAAGGTGATTAGTTTGATTTTCAGCTGCAGATAATACTGGAGCCCAAACAGAGCCATTGGTTGACACTACATCCTTAGAGGCATCCATGCTGATTGAACGTGAATAGTTTGATGCATTTCTTGGCTTCCAGACTGAATTGATCTTAGTACCAACAGAAACCATTGGAGATAGATTCTTTCTGTGATCCCCTACTGAGTTTCTTTGGGTATCATTTTTCAGGAATGGATTGATGGTGTCACCACCAATGCCATGGGATAATGCCTCTGGACCTCCATGATCCTGTTAGCTTGCTCAGCAACATCTTCCTGAGTTCTGATAAATCAAGTATTGAACAAGTACATCTGAATAAAGATGTTAGAGATAGAATTTGCAAAAGATCTCATCAGAATTAAATATACTGGTCAAGTAGTACAGAACATCAATAGTTAGCTTGCTGTCCCTATGACCTAGTGTCAAGGCCTGATCAAGGAACTCAACTGCCTTTACTGCTGCTGATGTCTGTAGATTTTGAGAATGGCCACTTTTGGGTATTCATACCAGACCTGAGCTAGTGCATTTGCTATGATGATGGCAATGCACTCCAGCACAGCGGAATTAAAGGCTGACACAACATGGTAATATTTGGTACTACCCATGATAATACTGTTCCATGCAATCTGAGATCCACCAGCATGAACCAATACTCTGAACAACTAATGAAAATGCATGGGAATATAACTACCACAGTATTTATCTGCATCGAAGAAGCTTGTTGTGCTGTGATGACAGCTACTATAATAGGATTGGTTGTCTTCTGATAGAAATGCAAGGTTGTTGGTGTTCTTGCTTTGATCACCACTTTGGCAGCATCAGCCATCTATGAAACAAAAAATTTTAAAAAGCTATTTTTTTTGTATACAAAGGAATCAATTTAAAAACTCAAAGAAAAATGATGGCAATCACACAAGAGTTAGAATAATAGAGTGATGTATTTGACAGTTGGATTTATCAGTTCCAAACTTTCCTTGGAATGACGTCTGTCACAAAGCAGCTCTACATTGCCTTCCAGTGGCCATTGGTGGCATGCTTAAGTGCAAGTTATCGATGAACTACAGTCTGAATTGGTACTTCTTCTCTTTAAGGTTTCTTTCCTCTTATGGAGCTACTTCTTCAGGCATCATAGATTTGTATCTTCTACTATCTAGCAACAGAAGAGCTTGTTACTTTTCTTTTTTGTTTAATCCATCTTTATTATCTGCTCATTTAAATTAAGTGTTAATGACATCCTCTCTACATGTGTGTACTAGAACCTGTGTTCCTTGACAAACTATCAACTGCATTAGGTCTCTCAAAAATTAAGGAGAACTGATCGATCTGAAGCTGTTATAAAACAAATTTTTATTCACAAGTTAACTGTTCTGTGGACTTGTGACAATATAACTAGATACATATATATAGATGTAGATACACACACGCGCATGCATGCACGCATGCGCGCACACACAAGCATGCATGCACACACACGCATGCACACACACACCCACACATGCACACGCACACATGCACACACACACCCACACATGCACATGCTCACACACACACCCACACCCACAGACACACACATGCACGCATGCACACACACACACACATGCACGCATGCACTCACACACACACACTCACACGCGCGCGCGCACACACACACACACACACACACACACACACACACACACACACACACACACACACACACACACACACACACACACACACACACACACACACACACACACACACACACACACACACACACACACACACACACACACACACACACACACACACACACACACACACACACACACACACACTAGACAGACATACATACATAACAATATAAACATTTTAGTTAAGTTGATTTGCATTAACACACACACACACACACACACACACACACACACACACACACACACACACACACACACACACACACACACACACACACACACACACACACACACACACACACACACACACACACACACACACACACACACACACACACACCCACACTAGAGAGACATACATACATAACAATATAAACATTTTAGTTAAGTTGATTTGCATTAACTATTCACAATTACTACATTACGTTTGTGCTAACCAATACAAAGTTGATTACTTAATAATGATCAAACACTTGTGTTGACAACCGTGTTGCTGTTCCTAAGCAACCAACCACATGCCAGACAATTAAACACCGCACACATGCTTATAATTATATCCAGATGCTGATAAAATCTGTGCATCTTCAATATTATCACTTGTTATTACAAATATGACTTGCTTATCTATATTATAAAGTACAAGTAGTCTGTCTGTCTGTGTACCCTCGATTCGTGCTTCAACCATTGAAATTAGACACAAAACTCACATATATTTAGAATCAGTGTCATCAGGGGAACATCATAAGCATATCTATATGGCCACACCCCTTTCAATATTAAAAAAAAAAAAAAGAAAATAAAAGAAGCCAAGAATGATACTTTTGCCACACACACACAAAAAAAAAAGGAGTTACAGGCCTAAAACTTTTCAACTTGACTCTGCGAATAACACGGGGTGGGTCCCATCTGGCCACACCTCTTCCTCTTTGTGTGTAAGGCTAAAAATGTCGAAATGATGCTTTAAAAAAAAAAAAAAAAAAAAAAAAAAAAAATTTTGACATGATGACTTGTTCACTTTTGTATAAAAAGTCTACAGCATATGTCTATAAAGCAGGGCAACCTGTAGGGCGGGTTTTTCGCTGGTGTTGAAATAAAGACTTGAAGTTTCCAGTCACTTTCTTCTAATTGGACGCAAAAAAAATTTTCCAGTTATTTTACATTGCGAAAGCATAATAATATCTCTTATGCATAACTTTTTCCATATGCAAATGCCACTAATTACTTGGACCTGACCGAGCACACAAATTTATCTACGACATTAAATTTAAAATATTCTCAACTCACTTGTATGTAATTTTAATTTCCCAAATTCTTCTATAAAAAAAATAAATAAAAAAAATAAAATAAATAAAAAAACGCTTTTAATTATCTTATTGTGGAATTTAATCATGAAACTTTTAATATATAACTCCTAAGCTTTGAGCTTACACACAATATTGTCAATTACTGCAAATTTTAACTTTTGTGTGTACTAGAGTGTATCTGCCCTACTATGCCAGAATGCAGTTATCTACCTGCAAGACAGGGCGATAAAAAAATAACCAATATGTGACCCTGCCCACTGTTGCTGTTTATACTTTCTGCTCTCGGTTGTAGGCACTGATGAAGCTTAGGAAAAATCTCTAGGTAAGGCAATTTCTTTAGATTATAAGGGGTCAAAGGTCACACCACATTCTAGACATGTATATAGCTGTAATAACAGACCTGCCACCTATTTCAAATCCTCTCCTCTTTTTTTTTACCACAATGACCAGTCTATGAAATATGATCTTCCCTAATTGGCTGGTGAAACCTCAAGACAACCAAAGTTTACAAAATGGACGGATACCTATGGCTTCACATAAGCCATTGGAATGCAGTGTTAAGAATCCATTTCTATGTATATACTTGTATATTCAACCCATTTACTACGAATAGTGATGATTAATTGATACAGAATTATTAAACTTCTTCAATTTTATCATAATATTAACTATTAAAATATTGATCTCAGATGTTTTGATCAAAGTTATTTCCCCTACAAATGAAAATGAAGGAATGAAATAGTTTAAGTGGAATAATATTATCACTCAATAATCATTCATTGCTGAAGTAATATTCTGTTACACTGTGTATCTTTTTTTTTTCATTTTCCCTTTCCACCCACCCCCCCCCCCCCCCCCCCCCCCCCCCTCCCCCACCCACCTATAGATAGTGGAACTATTAATGGTAAGTAAATGATAATCAATCTCTTCAAGTAGCTATCTTCAGAAGCTTAATGCCCTGGAATTGTTCTATCTCAATATTTTCTCTCTCCTGTGTTTAATTTATTTTCTTCTTCTTTTTATTTACTATAATTTATTTATGTATAATTTCTTTGTCTGTTTACAGGAACAATTTCAGCATATGATATTTATACAGGTAAATAGTGCTATAAATAGGCAGAATAGCTAACATTCATTGTTGTCCTGTGTGACTGCACTGCTATTGCTATACCTAAAGGAAACCATGCTATCTCATGGTAATTCCATAAATGTGCCTTTTAAGGAATTATTATTGCAGAAAGTTGTATGCTACAATTGCAATGAAGTAAAGGCTAATTTTGTGTTATTACTTGTTTGCCAGGTGAGCAAGTAGGTCTGATGATAGTGGACAGCACTTCCAGTGATAAGCTGTGGCTCAAGTGCACACGAGATAAGTGCACACTCAATAACTGTATTAGGGAGAAGGTGGGAGAAGGAGATAGAAGGAAGTGTCAGTACAGCCTTTTCAGCATGCACAAAATTACTACAACTGAAGGAGACGTTATCAAAGTTGGCGATAAGGTTGTTTTAGAGCATAAGTCAACCGTTGGTGTGGAACATGAATCTTTATTTCCATCTAGAATGTTTGTGACCTGTACTGATGGACTTACACAGCATTGCTCCATTTCTTCAAATTGTTCCGCAAGTGATTATGACAACAACATGTTATGCCAAGAAAACATTCTAACTGTGCAGGCTGAAGGGAAAGATAGTGGGGAAGCTATTACTCACAATAGTCACATATCATTTAGATATGACAGAATACATCCTGACATGCATTCTTCTTCTTTCTGCTGCAATTCTGTGAACTACATGTGTGGAAAAATATATTTTTCTAAGAATGTGTTGAATGCATGTGAAGGATCAAATTTTTATGGCCTCTTTAATATACAGAAGGTGTAAATTGCAACATTATAAGCATATGCATATTGATCTCTTATCTTAATTTGTTCTTTATTTTCATCTCATATTGTTTATGATCTCATTGACACTGATGTTCAGTTATTTTAGATAAAATTAATGGACCAAATTGAATGTCCTCTTTAATATACAAGTGTAAATTTTAACATCATAAGCACATATGAAATGATATTGTGGCAGCGCAAGTAACACACAGAAATCTGGACATAACTTACTTGACTTTACCATACGGTTGAATTAATGCACAACTACTGTTTGTGAGGTTGTTGATCTTTACCAGTTTTTCTTGAAGTGCTTTTTGGTCATCTTGCTGTTATTGTCTGGGAGGGATAAAACAGTGACGCAAGCAGTAGCAGGGAAGCGGACTTATTATAACTTCCCTACATTGGTGACCCCGATGTGATGTGATGGAGCGTTCTCCTACTTTCACTGCTAATGTCATGGTCATTTATTCCCGTTCCCATTATGGTTGAAGCTCAGGCTGTTGCAGATGCCTTGATGGCAGCTACTATCAATACAGTAGCCCTCAAACTACCAGAGTTCTCACCTGACAGGATTGAGTACTGGTTTATTGCTGTTGAGGCAGAATTTAACCTGCGTGTTCCTGCCATTACCCAGGACCAGACCAGGTATAGCTATGTGGTGTCAGCACTTAAGGGCCAGGTTATGGATAGGGTGATTGACATTATTAGGAACCCCCCAGCTGCTGATACTCTGTTACCAGGCCATCAAAGATCGCCTCGTCTCCCCTAGAAAGGAGCAAGATGCTTCTGGATTGGCCTGGGATGGGTGATGGAACACCGTCTGCACTCCTTAGCAAGATGCTTGCGTGCCTACCCGCTGGTAAGGACTCTGATCACATCCTGTTCAAGGCTCTTTTCCTACAGCAGCTCCCAGCTGATGTCCAAGACCACCTGGCCCATTCAACTGCCCTGACCATCCACGTGCTGGCTGAGCAAGCTGATGCCTACTTCGCACTTTCCGGCAACCGACTGAACCAGCCATCATCTCTGGTTGGCAATGTCGATGTTGCAGCCATTGATCGCACACACCAAAAGTGCAGCATTAAAAAAGACACCAGGCTATGTTTCTACCACACACGGTATGGAACTGATGCTAGGAAATGCACACAAAACAACTGCCTGATGTCCCATGTTCCCCTTGCAAAAACACCGCCAGTGGGAAATGCCAACGCCGGTCACCAGTAGCCGTGGTGGCTGGCGCCACAAACTCAAGGCTTCTTCATATCCAGGATAGGGCTTCGGGACGCTCTTTTCTCATTGACACAGGAGCAGAAGTTTCTCTCGTCCTGGCTTCTCCTGCTGATCACCATGCAGCTGTTTCCTCTACCCACTCTGCCCCACTGGTGGCAGCCAATGGGACGGAAATTAAAACTTACGGTACATGTTGCCTTCCACTTAAATTGGGCAACAAATGCTTCCAAGGGTCTTTCATCATCACTGACGTGAACCAGGCCATCCTTGGCGCAGACTTTTTGCGTGCTAACGGACTCCTAGTCGACCTTGGAGGACAGCACCTCAGTTCACTCTGCTACGTATGCCACCATTATTGCACCCAGCATTATGTGTCTACCAGTACCTTTGACCATGACCAAACCTCCTCAGGTAAACAGTGTCTATGCCAACCTTCTCACCTCTAGGCCCAAACTCACTGAGTTAACTTTTTGCAAGGACAGGATCCCTCACGGGGTCGAGCTTTGTATTGACACTGGTCAGTTTCCTCCTATCCGCTCGCCAGCTAGGCATTTGTCCCCCAACAAACTCACTGTTGCCAAGGCTGCATTCAAAGAGATGGAAGACCTTGGGATTATCCAGCACTCCTCCAGTCAATGGGCATCCCCACTCCACATTGCACCCAAGCCTGGAGGTGGTTGGCGCCCATGTGGGGATTTTAGACACCTCAATGGCCGAATCAAGGCTGACTGTTACACGGTGCCCCACATCCAAGACTTTGCTAGTCAACTTTCGGGCAAAACGATTTTCTCAAAGATCGACTTGATTAAGGGCTATCACCAGATTCCGGTACGGGCTATGGACATCCCCAAGACAGCGGTGATAACTCCTTTCAGCCTTTTCAAGTTTCTCCGCACACCGTTTGGCCTTGCCAATGCGGCTCAGGCATTTCAGTGGCTGATGGACTTGGTCTTGCAGGATCTTGAGTGTGTGTTCATTTACCTGGATGACATCCTCGTGGCCAGTTCCTCCCCCTCTCAGCATCTTTGGGACCTCACTGCCGTTTTTGATCGTCTTGAACGACATGGCCTCGTTATTCATCCAGGCAAGTGTGTTTTTGGTGTAACTGAGATAACTTTCCTCGGCCATGTGGTCAACGCCGAAGGCATACAACCCATGCCAACCCGAGTGACAGCCATCCAAGACTTCCCCCGCCCGACTGTAATCAAGGAATTGCAGGCCTTCCTAGGAGTGATTAACTTTTATCACAGGTTTGTACCTGCCGCTGCACAGCTGCTTCATCCTCTCTACAGTGCTTTGGTTGGCCGTCCCACCAGGACCTCTCCGGTGAAATGGTCAACCCCCATGGACAGAGCATTCCACGATGCAAAGACTGCCCTGGCCTCTGCTACACTTCTGGTTCATCCCCGCCAAGATGCCCTCACGGCTGTGACTGTAGATGCTTCAGATTTGGCCATTGGAGGCGTCCTCGAGCAATTCACAGATGGCCTCTGGCGACCACTGGCCTTCTTCAGCCGCAAGCTCCAGCCGGCCCAGACCAGTTATAGTGCATTTGACCGAGAATTACTGGCTGCCTATACTTCTATTCGGCACTTCCGGTATTTCCTGGAGGGGCATCAGTTTTCACTTTTTACCGACCACAAGCCACTCACATTCGCCCTCAATAAGGTCTCAGATGCCTGGTCTGCACGGCAGCAGCGCCAGCTCTCAGCGATCTCGGAATACACCATGGACATTAGGCATGTTGCAGGCAAAGACAATGTGGTTGCAGATGCTCTTTCCCGGGCTGCCATTTCAGCCATCAGTGGGGGCATTGATTTTTCCGCCCTTGCAGCTGCCCAACTCGCAGATCCGGTTGACATGGCTGCCTGTCGGACAGCAATTACGGGACTTCAATTTAAGGACATTCCTTTTGGACCCAATAACACAACTATATTATGTGATGTGTCTCTTGGTCGGCCACGTCCCCTCGTACCTGTCTCCTTCCGCCGCCGTATTTTTGACACTCTTCATGGCCTCAGCCACCCAGGCGTACGGGCAACCCGCAAACTGGTAGCCCGTAAGTATGTTTGGCATGGCCTTGGTCGACAGATGGGAGAATGGGCCAAATCATGTATCGCTTGCCAACAAGCCAAAGTCAATTTCCACCATCGTGCCCCACTATGCAAGTACAACGAGCCCCTACTCCATTTCAATCATGTGAATGTAGATCTTGTAGGGCCACTCCCTCCCTCCAAGGGTTTCACCCACCTCCTCACAGTGGTGGACAGAGTCACTCGCTGGCCAGAAGCAATTCCCCTGGCTAGCACAAATACCAAAGATGTGGCTGAGGCCTTCTTGAGTGGTTGGATTACTCGGTGTGGCCTTCCCTCAGATGTCTCCTCTGACCGAGGACCCCAGTTCACATCCCTACTCTGGCAAGATCTCTCTGATCTCCTCGGGACCAAGCTGCACCACACTACGGCTTACCATCCCCAGGCAAATGGCCTTGTGGAGCAGTTCCATCGAAGCATGAAGGTTTCCCTCAGAGCGCGCTGTCAATCAACATCATGGATTTCCGAACTTCCTTGGGTCATGCTTGGCCTCAGGACCATGCCGAAAGATGACCTAGGTACATCTCCAGCAAACCTAGTGTTCGGGTCTCCGCTCACAGTCCCTGGGGAGTTTGTGGGTCATGGCCAGGGTGAACCAGTTCCAGAACTGCTCCTCCGCCTCCGTAACAATGTAGCAGATCTCCGACCTGTTCCTCCAGTACACCATGCCTCTCCCACCACATCATCGCCTACATCTCTATTTTCGGCTAAGTTCGTCTTCATTCATCACGACGGCCACAAGTCGCCCTTACAGCCACGTTATGATGGCCCATTTTGTTTATTGGCCCCAGGGGACAAATTCTTCAGGGTTCAGATCGGCAATCGGGAGGAGACCATTTCTATTGACAGACTAAAGGTCGCACATGCTGATTAGTCTGCTGAGGTCCAAGTGGTACAGCCACCACGACGTGGTCACCCTCAACACCCTTCCCCACAGCCCGCTGTTCTACCACCTCAAGAGTAACCAAGGGCCGCAATCCCAGGATCTACACGCTCTGGACGAATCATCAGGACACCAGCACGGTTATTGGACTGAAATAACCATCTACGATACAGTTAATTACAATCAAGTCAGTTCTGGGGGGAGCTGTGTGGCAGCGCAAGTAACACACAGAAATCTGGACATAACTTACTTGACTTTACCATACGGTTGAATTAATGGATTGAATTAATGCACAACGTACTGTTTGTGAGGTTGTTGATCTTTACCAGTTTTTCTTGAAGTGCTTTTTGGTCATCTTGCTGTTATTGTCTGGGAGGGATACAACAGTGACGCAAGCAGTAGCAGGGAAGCGGACTTATTATAACTTCCCTACAATATTTTAATTTCTTCTTTTTGGTCTCATATTGTTTTATTGTCTCATTTGAAATTGGCATTCATAGTTATCTTGCTACATGATGGAATTATACACATTAGCACAGTACTTCATTCTTAAAGTGTGGAAAATCAATTATCAAGTTGCTAAGTTATACCTCATAAACCTATAATGTCATTTCTGCTGTTTGCATGTTCTAGCCTTTACATAAACAACGCCTAAAAAAATGCTTCCAGGAATACCCCTTAATTGGTCCTAATTGGCCAATTGAGTCCTTTAACGGTAAAAAAATATATATATAAACTTCTCAATGGATAACCACATTGAGTTATGCTTCAGTCCAAAGTGTTCATGATGTTAATGGGAACATTTTGGTATTCAGCACAAAATTCCTAGACAACTAGGTAGTGAGTTATTAGGTAATTTGTCATTAATTGGATATATTACTCATTTTTCTAAAAGAGTGATCATGTGGAGTCCTGCTCATCTCAAAATGTTCACAAGACCAATTAGAACACATTTTTGTATCTAAATCAAAT
Organism: Lycopodina hypogea; assembly: GCA_963969325.1. NCBI lineage: Eukaryota > Metazoa > Porifera > Demospongiae > Poecilosclerida > Cladorhizidae > Lycopodina > Lycopodina hypogea. The sequence goes on from OZ017790.1 coordinate 2,266,565, forward strand.
TCCATGCCACCAGTTCATTAGTTAATCACATTATTAAAATGTAATTTGCATAGAATAAGAAAACAAGAGCTATTGGTTGTATGTTGCTGTACTCGGACTCAAAATGTTCAGAATGTCGACATGACAACATCATCAGCACATGGAGTCACATGGTTTTATCCGACATGTTCCCAATGTGAAGGAGAACAATTTGGTATTCAGCACAAATTTCTTAGACCATCAAATAATTTTAAATTATATAATTGAAATAACTTTTGTACTTAAATGACAAAATTCTCCCATGATTACCCAATTTGAAATTGTTAATTAGATAAATGCAATAACCAAAACCAGTAGCACTACTTAGGCTCAAAATGTACAAATCCATTATTTCTGAGGAAAATCACCTGCTTATGCTCCATTGTGGGGAAAGGCAAGTGTAATCAACAGCCAGAACAACACAGTGTACCTCAAAAGCTGACAACCAAAGATGGTATTAAGTAGAGATATGATAACTCTTGGGATCTATGGATCTGGAAGATATTCAACATAGATATCTATGAGTGCCAAGCTAAGAAAAGAGAAAAACAGAATCAATCACTCCAGCAAGTCAGGTATCTAGAGATTTTTTTTTTTTTTTCATATTTGATGGTGCCAGAGTTATTCAAATTTTGCTAGCAGTGCAATGTTAAAAAAAGGGACCTTTGAAGATATAGCTGACACTGTAAGAGGCTATATAGCCAGAGTCAGTGGAAGCCCTACATAGTTTACAGTGAACAAGAAGACCCATGCAGATCATCAGCAGTCCTGTGCTGACTATCAAGGCTGTGGCTCCTCTCCATTTGATGCGTTAACCAAAGTCACTTCAACATGCAGACACCCTTCCTAAGAAATATAACCACCAGCGACTAAGGAGTTTTTAATGTGTAAGATTATTTACCACCTCAAAGACAAGATCCCAGTTCTTGTGACCCCACCAGAGACAACATCAAAGGCCATGGACCATGTGTGTGCTGGACATCGCCTCTTGTCACAACAGTCACACCCTCCATCACCATTAGCCATCAAAGAAGTGGATTCACTGATTGCTCTACACATCATCAACATCCTTTCCTCCAATATGGCATGATCCAGTCTAACCAACAAAATGACATGGGAAGTGGATTTCCTGGCATCTGGACTTCACTATCGGTGTACAGTTTGACAGAGGCTTTGGCTTCCATTTCAGAAAATTATTCATCATGACAGAGGACATGGGATAAATCAATAAAGCTAAGAGACACTGAATAAAGGCTCATATTACAGGAGTTGCTAGTTTGATTTCTTCTTCGGAATTGAACTTGACGTAAATACCCTTCAATGGTTGACAATTTTGTGTATAGCACTTCAAAAGGGAACTTTATCTGCATGTGAAGGTCAGACTGTTGTCCAAAAAATATTCAGGCTTTATATCTGTAAGATCTGATCTGGAATATGGTCTCTTCTGGAAATACATTGAACAGAGATCATCAGATATCAATGTCTTCCAATGCTCAAACATCATAAAAAAACTTACAAAAAGATTTAAAGTAGGTGATGCTACCTCGAGTATAACGCTACTGTTCAACATCAGTATTCAATGAAATATTTTGAGGTTTCTAATTATATAGTAACATCAATTAAAGAGGGGTTACAGCAGATAGGGTATCAAATACAGCTGGAAATACTTTCAATAAAGACGTTAGTGATGAAGTCTTTACAGAAGTGGCTATATTTGATGCTTGTGACCTTAATAAAAAAAAAAAAAAAGAGTCTTAAAACTCAACTAACCTCACTTCATACTAATCCAGAGATTGAAAATGATTTGAAATCATTATTAAAATATCTCGAGTTTATGTGAGGTTGAAAAGAAATTTTATTAAGAAGTTGTTTAGGTTGTTAATCAAATACGGTGCCACTCACGATGTTCTCAGGAGAGAAGCTTCATTTCATTACTCCGGATAAAAACTTCTTTGTTTAAGGACAAATTAAGCTCAGCTAAACTGGTGCATAACTGACTCCCTCCCCATTACAAATAGTGCCAATGAATTTATCAGCTTGTCGAAATAGTAGAAAATTAATATATTTGGACAAATGAGTGATTTTTTTTTATTTATTTTTTTTTTTTTAATTAGATTTAATCTTTAAAAAAGTGGGGGGAGGGGCCTTTATCTACATCAGTATATATATTGTATATATCATGAACTAGAGCAATTAAAATCATCAGTGGAGACTGTCAGTCTACCACATGAGACATAAACTGCTAATAACATCAGTCCTGCCAGTAAGAATGCCACTTGGAATAATTCAGCAACTAATGTAAACAAAATTAACAATACCATGATAATTACAGAGAGTTGACATAACCATACCACAACCATGTGTACACATGATGACAGATGCATTAAAAAGAGATTAACAATGTACACAATCAACAGTCATCCCAACGTCCACTTTCTAGTTGTCTTGACTAGCACCGGCTGCAGGGTCCTCCACAGACGCCATCTTCTTGTCCATGTTCAAGTTGTACAGAGTGGCTAGAGGTCCTGCCTGGTCCTTATGCCACGCTGTGTCCTTATATACAAACCAAATACTGCACACCCACACAAAGGATGCTAGCCAACCAAATATCTGGAGGAAGAGAGAGAGGAAGGGCATTAAAATACAAATAAATGGAGAGCTTTTTAAAGGAAGAAGCAGTTTCAACCACACTGACTAATAACACAAATTTCATGAGTGGAGCTATAACTCATTTCTTAGTCCACCCTAAAAAATGTAAGAAGAATTGGCAAACAGAAATATTGGCAATTGATAAAACATAAAAATGAACATAATTATTAAAGAGTAACTAAAATTACCAAACAATTTGTAATATATTTTGAGTTACTTTGCTTCCGAGATTGGGATACACACATACACATGCACATACACAAAACAATAACCAAACATACTTACATTTTTCAATTATATTGGAAACTAGCATGAAAGCAAAACTCCAGTGCAGATCATTGCTCACCATGAGGTTCTTTGCATGGTCATTATTAAACAAAGTCACATGATATCACATGAGTGGATAAGATGTGGAGTGGTTAAGGGTCAGTCAGTACATTTATATGTTTAGATTTGATTTAAAAGAGGCACTCTATGATGCCTGGTCAACACATGCTTTGACAATGATGACCACTTACCAGAGACACAGCAGGTTGGAGGAAGTTCTGAATGTCGCCATTGAGGCCCAACAGACTTCTCCCTCCGGCAGAACAGCCCAAACAGTTGGTGCCAAACTCATCCAGCTTGTCTCCAAGGAAACTGTTGAGCTGTGCCACACCCACAGACCAGGCAATGCACGCCACCAGGTAGAGGAAGGAGAAGATGATAGTGACCAAGAAATCCTGCAGAAACACAGGGAGACAAGAAGAGCATAGGGAAGGGAGAGAGGGCAGAGAGAGGATTAGATGAGACAGTGAACAGAAACAAGAGAGATCAGTGTATACTTAAAGTGTATTGGCTGATTCAGGATATTTCATATGTCACATGATGTCACCTAATGCTGGAACAAATATATTTATAATTCACATATTTCCAGTTAGAGACTTGAACATCCCGTTGCAGTGTTGCTATTTTTAATTTTTAAAGAATTATTTATAGCATGGTATCTATGAGAGTCTAATAATTTTACATGCCAAATATACAAGTTCAGTTTTCAACTGCCACCTCATTAATAGGAATAGCTAGCAATTTGAAAGACAAATAATTGGCATTACAACCAATAACCTAACTTTCACCTCCGCCCTCCCCACACTCACAAAACAAAAATAATTAAAATAAAATAATAATGAATAAATAAATAATAATAACAACAAAAATAAGCACAGTAATATAGTGATGTTATGTTAGTGGTGATAAAAGTTGAGCAAAGCAAAGCTTTCACTGTTAAATTAATGGAAAACTGTGTTAAATCTCTTAAATGTGTTTCTCCAGCTGTGTTTGGTAAAGGGTCAATAAAGTCCCTAGCCAAATTTAATTTTTAGTATTGGTCATCAATCATCATTATTATTATTCCCAGTGTTGTCTGGCATCATGGTTCAATGAAAGTTTAACAACCACTGCCCACAAAAAAGAACATGTTTATTTCTCTCTCAACTTTAATTAGGAAAGATCACCAGACCAATCAGGACAACCTCCCTCACACTAGCCACTTGTCCTAGATTTCCTCAAGATTATGTGTCCCTGACAATTGCTTCTTGTTCTGGTGGTAGTCGGATTGGTCCTGCAAGATGAAGTCCGATTAAAATAGAGCGAGCTCTCATAATGCAACTAACAAGCTCTTGATATTGAGCTCAGTAACCAGCTACACCTCTCAATATACAGACACAGCATACCCTATAAATTACTTAGCAGTTCCTGATGATCCACCCTCAATGCAGTAAGAAATGTTATCTGGCAGTTCTACATCATAACACTCACAACCTTCTCAGCAATTTCAATGCATTGCACACTTTTCCCAAGAAATTCCATGACAATGCTCTCCAACCATCTCAGCCATCTTCAACACAATGGAAGTTTCCTCAACAGTTGTGTATCACAATGCCTCCCTCCCTATGTTCCACAGTTCTCTTCAGTGCAATGAACATGTTACCCCAGCAGTTTCACATCACAAGCAATCTCCAATCCAGTAACAATGTCATCCCAGCAGTTTTATAGCACAATGCTCCTCCATCTTCCATAGTTGTCTTCAATGCAATGAACACAATCTTATCCCAGAAGCTCAACATCAAAATTTTAGTCTGCTATCAGCAGTGTGCCATGCTAGCTCCAACAGAAACGATGCTTTGTCACAACTAAAGCTATTAATATCTATATACTTAACTTCTGTGTTGATTCTTTGCCACATTAATATCTAGCTAAATATTTACAATGTGCTTCCCTATCTATTGAATGAACCACCTGGTTGTACAGCAACTAACAAGAAGCTAATTGTCAGGCATCAATTCTTCTCAGAGTTTCTGCTTCCTGCCAGTAGGTAAGGGACGATAGTTCAGCTACATTCTGTATGGTCTGAAGAATGTCTGTAGTTTTTTAAAATTATAAACTATACAGCTAAATCCTGATTCTTTCTTCGCAGAGCTTCAGGAATAACATAGGGAAAAAACACCACTTCAGGCAGAGTTGAATGATATCTGAAATATCGGAAATGAGTAAATGCTGAGACTTTTACAGCAATTTTTCCACCGGCAAAGTCGAAGAGAATGGAGTTTAGTGCTTATTGGTCCAACTACTCACCAATGCAACCAACTGAAACTGGCCCCGAAAGTTCACATTTGAAAGTAATATCACTGAAAGATAGTTTAATGTTCCTTCCTCTTTCCTTTTTTTTTCCTACTACATTAAAAATATAATCATTTGATTTCTCACAACTGCAAGTGATAGAACTGGTGACTTATGCCGACAATTACTGGCCCCATTATCCCAACAATTGTTGATATCCAGAGAGAGAGGGAGGGAGAGAGAGAGAGAGGGAGGGAAAGAGAGAGAGAGGGAGAGATGTGTGTTGGCTAAAGTACACCTGGTCTTCAGCTGTGTGCTGCGGTTTTCCTCAGGCTTGTGTGGAGAGAGAGAGAGCAGTGGTATGGAAAAAGAAAAATAACAACTACCAAAATGTAGCAAACAAACTGACACTGAATTAAAAGATTGATAGGATGAAACTGCAGTGCTAATTTTAGCTGTGTTTCTCCCTTGGTTTGTTTGATATTACGAGTGTGTGTGTGTGTGTGTGTGTGTGTGTGTGTGTGTGTGTGTGTGTGTGTGTGTGTGTGTGTGTGTGTGTGTGTGTGTGTGTGTGCGTGCGAGATTGTGTGTGTGTGTGTGTGTGTGTGTGTGTGTGTGTGTGTGTGTGTGTGTGCATGTGTGTGTGTGCGTGCGAGATTGTGTGTGTGTGTGTGTGTGTGTGTGCATGGTGCAGATGCTGTGATGTGCCTATTTGTGGGTGTGTGGTGTGCAGTACTAGCACAATCAGCAGGAATGCCACCCTCAGCTACACTGGGAGAGGAAATTTGTAACTGGTCAACACACATGACTTTCTATTTAAAAGGATTTCAGTTCTAACTTCTGCTCAATTTTTGGCCTGACAATATGCTACAGTGGTTGCCCTTTCTTGGACCTCGCACTTCACCTCCATGGACAGTGAGATCTCGTTCCCCCACCACACAAGGGAAACTTGTGGCGGGAGTGAGTCAATCGGTGCACACACACTCACTCACACTCACACACACACTCACATACACAGCGAGATAACAGTCAGGAACCTGTCAGAGGTTCACACAATGAGTCATGAACACACTGCACGACATGTGAGCAATTAAGAGGTTAAAGGACAGTGGCTGGCTGGCCCCCACCACCTGCTATCCTAGCCTCGCAAGATAGACCCTTTACCAAAGTATAGGGTCTGGGCAAACTCAATACCTGAAATTGTTCTGCACAGTCTCAAATTTTACTATAGCACACTAGCCCTAGAGAGTCTGCAGCCACTAGGCATGCGAGATAATGATCAAATAATGATCAGAGGAAAGTGACATTCAGGGAAATTTCTCGTGCAACGACATTATTCTAGGAAACAATCCATGACATCGCTACTGAGAAAATATGCCACAATTTTCATGGCATAATATGAACTAAACTTTCTAAGCAGTTTGACCAGACCCCTTCACCTGGAGATCAGGCTTGCGAGACTACTGCTATCCTATGCTCCACCCAGGTGGTAATTGCACACCTCACACTTTCACTGAAGCTAGCCTTCAGCCGTGCAGGGATCACTTACTCCAACAACCAGCCACTTGGCCAAGAACAACTCTGGAGTGATGAACAGCACATACACCAGCAAGGCAAAGATGACGTACAGCATGGTGAGAACACCCATGGCCACAAAGAACTCAGCTGACGTGTTGCGAGTACCAGGGTCAAATTGCATAGAAGAGTTGCAATTGCCTGTTGAAGATATGTTCCCCTCTGTGGTGAGTTTGAAGTCACTACTGCTGTACGGGTAGGAGAAGGTGATGTAGGCCGTGTAGTTGACATCGTTCATACCTTGACACATGATGAAGTTGGAGGTGGAGCCGGAATTGAACCCTGCCGTGATGGAGAAGGCCAGTATAGCTATGAACTGAGAGAGAAAGAAAATGCATGACAATGATGGAAGGACATAACACAGGAAGAGGGAAAGAGTGGGGAGGGGGGGGGGAGGAGATTTTATAAGATACTATTCATATGTTCACATCCACTTGTGCAAATGACTCTAAAAATTTACCAGACATATAATTGCTTACTGAAAAGGAAACAAAAGCATCAGAACCTGACACTGCTCCTCAGTACATATATATATATATATATACATTGCTGTCAAACCTTGTTTTTCTCAGCCAAGTCTCTAGTTGATGTTATATATATTGCTGTCCAACCTTGCATCATGCATGAAATAACCCCTCCCTCCTACCCTCTCCCACTCTCCTGACATACTCAAAATTAAAGTGTAGGAATAGGGGACAGACAAATACAAGATCAGTGTATAGCATAGTCCCACTTTTCAGACACTTGACAACCTTGACCACTGCTGCCTATCAACAGTACAATATAGTACAGTGCAGTATAATATAGTACAGTTCAGTATAATATAGTACAGTTCAGTATAATATAGTACAGTGCAGTACAGTGGCATTCACCATGAACAGCGACCATATATGCAAAGTGTTAGTCAAACTATAATACCCACAAAATATTCCATTATGGGATGCAGTTGAAGATATACTCTGAATGATATCATAGGATAGATCCCATTGGTCGACTAATGAGGAGAAAAGGTTAGTGGACACAAACAGTCCCACTCTAAATAAGCAGAAGTAGTATTTAGTCTGTGACTGTATCCATAAAATATGACACAATTCTGCAACATGTGTCAGCCACTGGAGCATATCATATGACATAGTGCAGCCCCAGAACTACCAGTTCCATCAACACCTCATCATTCCGCCATTTGCTGGCTGTGATGTTGGGGCATGAAGTAAGAAAATAGGAAGTTTAGTGGCACATTAGCACAGAACACTAAAGCTAAAGCCCAGATTACAGATCAGTCCACACAGCATGACAGCCACCACTTCACACAGAGTCACATGACAGCCACCACCTCACACAGAGTCACATGACAGCCACCACGTCACAGAGAGTCACAGCAGCTACAGAGAGTCCAGTGGGCCAACTCACACATCTGTACCAGCCCTGCCTTTGTATATAAACTCTAATCTTAACCTCTCCCTGGTAGGGAGAAGTTAAGGTCGGAGGTATGGGCTAGGGGAACCAAGACAGTATGGAACAGTTGGGACATCACTCAGAGTTGTTTAATCTATGACAGCAGGTTTAGCTAGGCAGGCAGGCACGCACGCACGCACACTCACACCTGAGACCATGCTCGATTTTACATAAAAACAAACGAAAACACAAGCATATACTCTTGTTAATCCCACTAAATTACCATGTTCTACAAGGACTACTTTAGCATTATTTGCATGCACTGTTTGTGTACAAATACATTAAATAAAGTTATGGATACAAGAGATACTGTTAATTTACACTACTATCTACATGAGTTGCTCACTCCTCTGCTCAAAACACTAAAAAATAAAATATGCATATGAGAATTTCTTCTCTATTTGTTGACTTTAGCCTGACACTGTGTCAGTTGTCCAGAGCTCACCACGAGGAGGTAGTCAACATGAGCTGGTGGACTGGTATGGGAAGATGTTGAAGGACAGGAAAGTTCTCCTGTCAGTGCTGGGTTTGAACCCAGAGCATAACTACTCAGCCATCACACACACCCCTCAAAATACTGAAGCCAACTAACTTCCAAGTGCAGGGACAGACTGCACTAACCAAGCAAGTCAGGGATAGTTCAACCAGCACCCTCAGCTGCTCATCTCTGGATAAAAAACTCTACCCAATTATTGCACTAAAATAAGAGCAGCCAATAGTTTCAATATTTAAGTGCCTGCAGAAATATTGTTGACCTCAGGGTGTTGCCCAAGGGACAACCAACTGCACGGACAAACTTTCATCACTCACGTGGGCTGAAGAATCATTGGGCAGCCACAAATTCAGATCTAGATACAAACCTTGAACTAATCACACTTCAGCTATTCCACGCCAGACTTACGAATAGAACTATTCTGATGACACCCTTAGGCTCCTGCAGGACCCGGAAATTAGCTTTATACTCGCTCCCCTGATTCTCCATTAGAAAAACTAGTTTCTTCCACGGGTTTAGCTACTCTACAAATCTTCACTCCCCGGGCGTTCACTCTTCCCTGCTGACTACACGACAAGAGGTCACACCTATCACTCCAGTCTCCAGTAGATTCACTGCACAATCACCACACCTTACCTCACGAGGGGAAGTGGGCGTTCCCTGTCTGGAAACGGAGCGGTTAATCTCCACGTGACAAGCTTTTTAAGTTTACCTTCACCCACAAATGCCCGCAATCACATGATCTGATCCTTACAACTACAAGGTCTATAGGTTTCTGTTTTCGTGTTGCTTCTGTGCGAGATCATGGACAATTTGAAGTTGCACTGGAGAGCCCTCCTGCAGACCAAGGGGTTCTTAAAATTGATCGAGCCTGTAAGTTACCTCCCCTATTTCCCAAAGATATTGTATTAATCAACTTTATAGTTAATAAGTGGTTCATGCTACCCAGAGATAATTGCTTCATTTTTTTTTTGGTGGGCAGTCAAATGTAACACTGCTGGTACAGTTGTAGTGCTGAGGTGGTGACCTTGAAGTACAGATAATCTTAACCCATGAGCTGAGGGTTCAGGGTTGTTCTAGGTTTCATAATTGGTCAGGTTCAGGGTTGGTTCAGGGTTGATGTAGGGTTCAAATTTGTGGATTTTTCTCCTCTCTGTCATCCACTCTTCTTCAGACACCACTTGGTCTTCAGACACAGCCTGGCAGAGAATTGTGGGAATCCCAATCTGACAGCAGCAATTTTGAAAATGTTAATGGGTTATCTGTAAGAGGATTTCTATGAACCAAAAAAAAAAATTTTTTTTTATAGCTATATATATATATGTATCTGTAAAAAAATTTTTAATTATATATTTAAGAAAGGAACAACTTTGATTTCATCACATTGAGCTTTAAGATATTGTAATTCAGGGCTATATTCTTATGTAGTTAAGTTAAGTTATGCACAATTTATTGTACTCACAGTACTCGAAGTTCGTGGCAGGTTACTACTACCAGGCTTATAAAATTATTTTTGATGTATATAAATATTGTGCAGTAGTCGTTTTAACAAGACCACACTAAGACCTGTGGCAAATTTACTGTAATATTCATTAAAACATGTGTTTCAGACCAGGAAAAATAATTGTTTAGAATTTAAGGTGAGGTTAAAGTTGTGTGGTTTACAACTATTTGGTTTCTATAGGGTAGAAAGTATTTAGTTGTGACCACAGGGTTAGCAAACTTTGGTGTTTCCAGCAAAACTTGTAGATGTATCCACTCCCCCCCCCCCCCCCCCCCCAAACCAGTCCAAGTGTTCAGGTGAAAATATAATTAAAAAGGGGAAAAGTTATTGACAAATAACATGTATAAATATATAAATGGCTATTAATGCTGAACTCTTGCATTGCCTTGGACTCATATCTGCAGAGCCATACACACTGCCTGTATTGGCTGAATATGGAACTTCTGATCGAAAGCATCCTTTAGGCTGACCTCTGTCAAGGTTCCACCATCTCACTTTTACACTGTCCAAGAGAAAACCACTTCCACTTCCTTGAGGACCAATTACATACTTGATAAAAGTTACAAACAAACCAATGAAGTGACTCCCACGAGACATGGGATGATGTTCCAGATGTTGGTCCATGCAGTGGCTCTTGGCTTAGGAGGGAGAATATTCTGTACAAATATGATATCCATTGTTGGCCAATCTTTCATATCTCCCAGAAACTTCCTTTGATATTCTCCAGGAATAATTGTGGTAGTGAATAAGATTTCTAAGTTTCAAGAATGGTACCTGAAAATTTTTAATTAAATGTTTAAAATGTTTTCTCTATTGTGGTAGTAGTGAAGTTTTGGTTCGATGGCAGTTTGCAAGATATGCTATTAATAGATTAAAGATTTTAATTAACTCCTTTTTTCTCTCTCTAAAAAATTAAAAAAAAATTAAAAAAAAATTAAAAAAAAAAATATATATATATATATATATATATACATGGCTTCATTTAGGGTGTGGTGAGGTAGGGCAAGTCCCCCACCTGAGCGAAATCTTGCCCCACCTGAGAAGTTCACTAGTCATGTAAAAATAATGATAAGTGAGCTTCCGATTTTTTTTAAAGTGTAGAGATAAATGAATGTGTAAGTAATAATTTTATGTAATATGCAAAATAACAAAAGTTCATGTTACTATTCTTCTGTGTTTTTTTGCCCAAACTTAAGACTATTTTGTCAAGGTTACCATCTGTTAGTTGGTCCGGTGACTCAATAGCAATTTTTATCAGATGTGACAAGCTGGTGTCATTCAAACTGCTGTGTAGCCTTGTCTTAATAAGCTTCATCTGAGAGACGCTCCTCTCTACAGAGGCAGTAGCCACTGGGATGGACAAACTGATTTTGCAATAGTGTGCCAGTTTGGAAACATGTTTGCCAACATGTTGTTCGAAACCAAATCTTCAAGCTGTGACTTCATATTATCTTTGGGTTGTTTTGCCATATGTTGTCAATATGTTATCCACTTGGTGTGGATCTCAGAGGAGATAAGTGCTTTCTTAATGGTAGGGTTACCAAGTAATGTCTGGCAAGGTTTGTCTGTCCTGTAGTGAGAGAGAAGTGTTCCAATGGAGGTTTTGCCATACTGAGGAAGATCAGGCGAATCAAAATTATGCATTTTCTTTGGATCAAAGATGCTCATTGCTGATACAACATCACTAGACGAGGCATTTCAAGAGGAAATGTTATCTTTCAAATGTGCGATGAATGGCTTGACTACATTTGCCTGGAAGGTGGTGATGCCTTCAAGAGAAACTTCTATGTCAGCTGTTCTTTCTAGATTTTCAGCTTCATCTAACAACTCGAGTACCCAATTTGCAGCTGGTAAAACTGTGTCATCAAGTGCATCAAGGGTGGAATCTACTAAGCCAGGTATGATGGACAAGTCGAGATGCTCGGATTGGAATGTTTAGCTGAGTTTAGCAACTTGTGGGAGGGTGTGGTCAAGCATGTACATAGCTGGGACTGTGGAGACCTTGCCGAAAGCTTTGCTAAGTCCGAGTGCTTTTGGCTCATGTGTGGTCTCATGGATGTTGTTGAGAGCCACTACGATCGCACCATAGCTTGCCATCACTGCTTTTACACATCCCTCATGTGCCAGCCAGCATGTATCAGATGGTTTAGCAATTTTCAACTCTGGTAAGTCGAGCACACTCTGGACCGCCTTGAGAGATTCTGCTCTCTTTGGGGAGTAGTGGAAGTATTTCCAAAGAGCCATCAGGGTCACATGCACATGTTTGAATCCTTTAGTAGAGTTTGCAGCCTGAACACAAGCTAGCTGTAGCAAGTGGCAGTGCACAAACAAATCATGGGGTGCAAGCGTCTTCATTCGAGTTTGGAGTCCAGCTTTTTTCCCTGAAAATGTACTCGCTCCATCAAACACTCAACGAGAGCAGAGAAAATACTCTCTGCGTTTGCTTGACAAAAATGAACAATCTCCAAGAAATGCTCCTCAGGTATACCCTTTTCCTCCCAGCGACAAAATACTTACATCTCTTCCACTATAGTGATATCTGTACACTCATCTGCCATTATGCTATAATGAGAGGCTTGTTGAAGGCGTTTCAGAATGGATTCTTCAACCCATGTTCCTAAAGCTTGGACAAATTCAACTACGGCTACGTGAGATGTGTACATTGCATTCCTCTCTGTCTTCTCCATGAATTACTTCAAATCTTCACCACCACAAGATACAACCAAATCAACCAATAATTGGTATTATGAGCAATGTGTTGATGGGTGAGGAAGTGAGTACAATGTATCAAAGATTTGATAGCAGACCTATTCCTCATTGTCTCGTGTTCCACTTTTTGAAGTGTTTGAACGATTGATCCTCCAAGTTGGGTAGCCAAAACCGCTTGATTTGCTATGATATGACCATCACTCTTAGCATGAGCTTTCATCCGGGCAGCAGCATTTTTCCAGTTAGTGAATGGCTTTGTTGTCCAATTGCCACCTGCTTGTTGAACTGAACTCCCAGAAACTTAGCAGGTTTTGCAAAATGCACCTTCAGCATCTGCATCAGGGTGTCTTGCTTGGAATAACCTCTATTTCCTCTTCAGACTCAGCTTCACTACTACTTACATTACTAGTACTAGCAGCTGCTTTACTAGAGCTCCAAAAATAAGGTTGAATAGCCATTATAGAAATAACTTTCTAACAAAATACCCTTTGTAACCAGTTTTCATTTATGGTTTTAAAAGTGACTGAAAATACACTAGAAGCGACCTCGTACAATACAATGATAAAAAAATTTCTGGGGGGGTGCCCCCAGACCCCCCTTCAGGGTGTGCTTACGCACACGTGCTGGGGCTTCACTGTTAGTGTCTCCTACTGTTGGTCGACTCCCTAACCACACTGATATGTCTGACTTCTTATCCCAGTTACCCTGTTACCCAATGCCAGCAGCAATAGTAGCATTAAGATTATAATAATAAGTTTAACAGATAGTACACTGAATCATAACTGAAATGACTAGTGGATACAGCATTCTCAATATCAGTCTCCCGTTACAATAGCAACCACCCTCTACACGTGATTCAACAATTCCCTTAAGGTGATAACTAAATATAGATAAAATGACAATGATGTCATAAGTTCATATCTGTCTCTGTTCTTTAACAGTGCACATCTGTTCCTGTTCAAGGAGGCCTGTCTGTAGATAGGGGGATAAGGTTCTCTGACATTCACCCCACCACTTCTTTATATTAATTACATTTGCCACACCTGAGAACAATTCCTAAATGAAGGCCTGATATATATATATATATATATATATATATATTTATTTATTTATTTATTTATTTATTTATTTTATTATTTTTTTTTTTTTTAATTTCTTATTTAACAAGCTTTATTTACTATTACATTAAAATATGTATCTATTTTGGCTCTCTTCATATTGAAATACTGTAATAAAATAATTGTATTCATAATATGGGAGGGGAGTTTGTTTGTTTTTTTTGGTTGTTTTTTTGTTGTTTTTTGGTTGTTTTTTTTTTTTCTTATATTTTTGGTTGTTCTCATTTTTTTTTTGTTTTTTTTTGTTTTTTTTATTTAAAAACATCTAAGACTGGTGAAGTAACTATTGGGAGTTTCTCACCACAGCAACAGCTGGTGTGTGTTATTAATAATTTAAAAGAAAACATCTTTGAAAAGTAAATCACCAAGTCTCTGTTATCCTCTGTCATCCTGGAGAAGTTGATGAAATGTGGAAGCTGAGTTTACCTCATTGAAGCCAAGCATATGATTCTGTACAACCATAAGTTGACTATGATTTGACTCTCTGACAATAATACAGCCAGAGAAACTTATGAATATGACAGTCGGGTGATTCATGTTGCTAAAGATTTTAATGGGGGAAGCTAAAATGGCATTTTAAGAATGTAATCAATGTGTGACTTGTCTCGTCTGTCACCGGCTACTGTTTCTTAATTGGAACATGCCATGGTTTGTTACTTCCTGCCATCAGGTGCTAAGCCTCAATGTTAGTCACGTGATCACCATGTGCATTACCTCCACTAACTTTTGCTTACCTGGATATTTCCTTACCATAGAATGTCATGTGGTTAGGGAGCACTCCATCTCTAAAAAGAGGTGTGATGGTGGGTGTGCGTGCATGCATGTGTGCATGCATGTGTAATGTTCAGAGTAGCCAACTAGACATTGTGTGTAGTAACATGGTGTGGTTTTGGCACTCACTATTGAGATCACGTGATGAGGTTGTATCAGTTTGTGGCTAATCTTGTGTGTTACTATTTATTTACATCAGTTTCTTTAGATATTTTGATTTTTTTGATCACATAGGATTTTATGTATATAGAAGAATCCCAACAACAACAAAATAGTATACAAGAAAATAGTGTCAATGATGACTCAGGTTTAATCATTACTACACTATCTATGATCAGGTCAGGTCAATTCTATGAAATTGTACTGGGTCATTGGGATGGAAAAAAATTTTTCAATGAAAAAAGATCTAACTATTGAGGAAAGTCAAATCACCAAAAAAGAAAGGCAAATGTGTGCTGCTTTTCTGTTCCATGATTTAGTCTGAATGTTATATATATATATATATATATATATATATATGGTAGATCAATATTTACTGTATTTTCTTAGCTTGCACCCAAAAGTACTCCCTTATCAGTGGTGGTGGATCCAGGGGGGGGGGGCAATTCAGCCAGTGCTTACCCCCCACCTTTGTCCTAAAAAATTAACAAGCAAATCCCAGTAAGCACAAAAGCAGGCAAAAAGAATTCATTCCACAGCTGCAGCAATTCCTACCACCACTGCTGACCAGACAAACAGCTTTACAAAATACTATTCATCAGTGGTGGATCCAGGGGGGGGGGGGGGGGGGGGCAAGTGACCCTCACCTTTAAGTCAAATTTTTTTTAAAATAACAAGCAAATCCCAGAAAGCTCAAAACTGGCAAGAAATTCCACAGCTGCAGCAATTCTTATCACCATTACTAATCAGATAGCCAACTTTTCTTATACAGCTGAAGAGTCAGACATAACTGGTGGGGTAAAAGATAGCATTTTCGAGGAAACAAAACCTCAGCAATCACTCCAAAGTTGAAAGAGAACTGGTTACAAATTGGTTTCTAGCAGTGGATGGTTTCAAAATTGATTTTATATAGAAATCTAGCCAAACTTTCTAAAACTTCATTGTTCAACAGAATATTTCGATAGATGCCAATTCACCCTAACCTACCTGAAATTTGCTTAAAGCTTGCTTAACTTCTGCTACTTTGTGGATCCACCACTGAAATTATTTCATGGTAATTATTCCAGTAATTATTCCAGTAATTATTCCAGTAATTATTCCAGTAATTATTCCAGTAATTATTCCAGTAATTATTCCAGTAATTATTCCAGCAATTATTCCAGCAATTATTCCAGCAATTATTCCAGCAATTATTCCATGTATATATTGCAGAGTAACTCTTTCACGGTAATTGTTCAATGCTGGTGAAATAGTTGTCTTCATAGTTTATCCTTTACTCTCTTTGGTGGTATGCCACCAAACTTTTTTTTTGTGGCTTTTCTATGCAACATTTTTTAAATGGGGCATTAGTTGTTGACCCTTTACCCATGGACAGACGGAAGGACAGACATAAAAATACAAGCATGAAAATAATGATCAGACCTGAGTCAATAGTAATTTTTAGCAATGACAATTCAAATTGATCTTAAAGTCCTCCTTAAATCTCCAAGGGGAGGGCAAAAAAAAGTCTAAGTGGGCAAAGAAAATCCAAGGGGGCGAGCATCCCCTCCCCCACTTTAAAAACAACCTGGATACACTGTGACCAGCAGCTGTGTTTGTGTTCATGTATTAAACATTTTCAGAAAGCAACCATTTTTGACAAATTTCCTGGCCTACTGACATAGTTGAGCAAGGCAGCAAGGATTGTGCCTCTTGGTCCAATGGGAGTATGCGATGGAGTGAATAATTAAAACACAATCCTTATCAGGAGTCATAATCATATGGTCAATTAGAAGTGTATGTTCCTCACTAGTTGGACACACACAGATCAGCTGTTTGTTTTGCTCAAGGACAAGTTAGTGAGCATTCCGACTCCTTATAAACATACATATGAAATTTAATACAATATATTATCTCCAGAGATGAATTGATTGCTACATTGGTAAAATATTATACAATCTGAATTTCAACCATTACCAAAGGAAAATATGTCATTTTTACCTGTGGCACACAGGTCTAATAACACTTGGAAATGTGGGGGTGGGGGGATGGAGATATCCGCAAGGGTTGGACAAAAAAATAGATTTTTAACCTGTGGTTTCAACTAACTGGTTTTACAGAATGGGAGTCAAACCAAGAAATTATAAATCATGTCACAACTTTAACATCATCTAACTGTTTTCAGGTCCTGTTGAACTTGATCATAATTTTTCTAATATATTTTAAATACTACTGATTTACACCCAGTCGAGGCACTTGAGGGCATGTGAAGATAGGGTGCTGTATGAAGCTCTGGAGTGAGGGGTAACTCAGTTCATACCTTATATGCTAATCCAACCTTACAATGCCCGAGATGTCTGTCCTCCACCAAACTTGCTTGGCAGAAGTGCCTAGTCAGAGAGAGTGAGTGCTTGCTTGTGTCTGGATTATTAGGCAACTCCATACTAAACATCTGGTCACATGATATCATGTGACCTTTTCTTTTCTTTTTTTCCCCTCTTCATTTCTTATTGTCATGTAACTTGAAGATGTTTCCTCCTTGGAGAGCCACAGCAAGAGAAATACTCGAAATTGCCTCAAAAGAATTTATTTATTTATTTATCGCATCTTTGATGTGGAACAAAATAATTCAATTAATGCCACAATTACGATCAAATAGATAAATAGTGAAGTATTGCCTTTATGGTCTCAACACTTAAAATTCCGTCTTAAATTTAATTTTATTTCTTTTAAAATCTGAAATAGGATCATGGGACTAGTTCTGTGCATCATACATGGGGATTGATCATAATCCAAGGGTGATTGATGTCTCATGATCTGATGGTGTAAGGCAGGGGGATGGGGATTTGTTGTGGGAATGGAAGGGTAAAGTTCGAACCACTTCTTTTTGTAGACCTGTCATAATCTGATATAGGTCATTGGAATGCCTTGGTACCTTCAACTATGGTATGTACTGTCATGTGACCATGTATAGGTGTTTCCCCTCCAGTATTAGCCTTCCTTCCGAGTAAAAATAAATAATTTACCAATGTTTCACTATTTTGTGTCTTGAAATATTATCTTGCATGCTTTTGCAGGTTTCTGGTATTACCATTGCTTGTGGTTTGTAGACTGCACTCTAAGCCAGGCAAAGCTTGTCCACACCCTTGTATATATTTTTCTAGCCATGGGATAGTCACCACCCTCACCCTCCTCACCCCCACCACCCTCACCCCCACCACCCTCCTTGGCCCTTGCCTAAGCTCAGACATGCAAGTGGAGTGGAATTGTAATGGTGGGTGCTATGGTAGGAAGAGGTTGTGTTGGGATCATATATGATGAAAGCTTGTGAGAATCTCGGTCTGGATTCTAAGAGTACATTTTAATTAATATTTTGAAATAGAACTATCAAGCTTGTATTTAACCTCACATTTTTTGTTTTATGGTGAGATTCTGTGTTGTTTTTATAATAATAATTTGTTGATGTAATCCAAAGGTAAGTTGGTCCTGGATGATACAACTGGTGTGAGATTATTCATAGTGTAATGCTAACTTTTTTTCACATCTTCCACTACCCCCCCCCCCCCTTCTCTCTCTCCCCAATGTATGTGCCTCAGGTACTGGCCATCCTTACCTTTGCATTAGTAGCATCTTTCACTGTAAACGCTCACATTCGCTGCGAAGAACCCAACGTAAAAAGCGTCTTAACCTTGAATTTTCAGTACCCATACTCTTCGTACTCTGAAATTAACGGCTCTCATGTCGCGCACAAACACTTTGAGTACACGCATGCCAAGACTGGGTCTCAGTTCATTGTGGCCTTCGGAGTTCTCTCTTTATTCTATTGTCTTATCGCTCTGGCTGTGTATGTACTCTTCACTGCTAACGAGCAACTGGAGAAGGTGGTGGATTTCCTTGTCTATACCGTAAGTTTAGAGGACAAAAGTTTGTCTTATTTAAGACTTGTTCTGGAATCCTATGACATTTGATTGGATAGGCTTTGTCTAGCAACTAATGAGCCCACCTTCTGTACT
>OZ017790.1:2285805-2332445 GCA_963969325.1 Lycopodina hypogea
GAGTGCTTGCTTGTGTCTGGATTATTAGGCAACTCCATACTAAACATCTGGTCACATGATATCATGTGACCTTTTCTTTTCTTTTTTCCCCTCCATTTCTTATTGTCATGTAACTTGAAGATGTTTCCTCCTTGGAGAGCCACAGCAAGAGAAATACTCGAAATTGCCTCAAAAGAATTTATTTATTTATTTATCGCATCTTTGATGTGGAACAAAATAATTCAATTAATGCCACAATTACGATCAAATGGATAAATAGTGAAGTATTGCCTTTATGGTCTCAACACTTAAAATTCCGTCTTAAATTTAATTTTATTTCTTTTAAAATCTGAAATAGGATCATGGGACTAGTTCTGTGCATCATACATGGGGATTGATCATAATCCAAGGGTGATTGATGTCTCATGATCTGATGGTGTAAGGCAGGGGGATGGGGATTTGTTGTGGGAATGGAAGGGTAAAGTTCAAACCACTTCTTTTTGTAGACCTGTCATAATCTGATATAGGTCATTGGAATGCCTTGGTACCTTCAACTATGGTATGTACTGTCATGTGACCATGTATAGGTGTTTCCCCTCCAGTATTAGCCTTCCTTCCGAGTAAAAATAAATAATTTACCAATGTTTCACTATTTTGTGTCTTGAAATATTATCTTGCATGCTTTTGCAGGTTTCTGGTATTACCATTGCTTGTGGTTTGTAGACTGCACTCTAAGCCAGGCAAAGCTTGTCCACACCCTTGTATATATTTTTCTAGCCATGGGATAGTCACCACCCTCACCCTCCTCACCCCCACCACCCTCACCCCCACCACCCCTCCTTGGCCCTTGCCTAAGCTCAGACATGCAAGTGGAGTGGAATTGTAATGGTGGGTGCTATGGTAGGAAGAGGTTGTGTTGGGATCATATATGATGAAAGCTTGTGAGAATCTCGGTCTGGATTCTAAGAGTACATTTTAATTAATATTTTGAAATAGAACTATCAAGCTTGTATTTAACCTCACATTTTTTGTTTTATGGTGAGATTCTGTGTTGTTTTTATAATAATAATTTGTTGATGTAATCCAAAGGTAAGTTGGTCCTGGATGATACGACTGGTGTGAGATTATTCATAGTGTAATGCTAACTTTTTTCACATCTTCCACTACCCCCCCCCCCCCCCCCCCCCCCTTCTCTCTCTCCCCAATGTATGTGCCTCAGGTACTGGCCATCCTTACCTTTGCATTAGTAGCATCTTTCACTGTAAATGCTCACATTCGCTGCGAAGAACCCAACGTAAAAAGTGTCTTAACCTTGAATTTTCAGTACCCATACTCTTCGTACTCTGAAATTAACGGCTCTCATGTCGCGCACAAACACTTTGAGTACACGCATGCCAAGACTGGGTCTCAGTTCATTGTGGCCTTCGGAGTTCTCTCTTTATTCTATTGTCTTATCGCTCTGGCTGTGTATGTACTCTTTACTGCTAACGAGCAACTGGAGAAGGTGGTGGATTTCCTTGTCTATACCGTAAGTTTAGAGGACAAAAGTTTGTCTTATTTAAGACTTGTTCTGGAATCCTATGACATTTGATTGGATAGGCTTTGTCTAGCAACTAATGAGCCCACCTTCTGTACTTGTAGGTACATGTAAGACCTCACTTTCCTCTTTAGTATTTCCTGTGTGTACATGTGAGACCACACCTTTCTCCCTTTCCCTGTGTACGTACTTAACTGCAGGATTTCGCCTTCAACCTGCTGTGGGTGTTGTGTTGGCTGATAGCTAGTATACAATGGACTGTGGTCTTGAGAGAAATGAAAGGTTCCATTACCGACCTCCTGCAGGACTACCCGGTCACCTGCTCTACTGGGGAAGTTCTACCTATCATCTCTCAGAGCTCTTACTCACAAGCTGCCGTAGCTTCTGTAAGTGTCAACAAACTACATGTACACAAATACATTGTTGGTCAGTGGACTAGTGAGAATATAGGTCACTCTTCTTGTGCTCATTGTTTCAGTAGTATGCATATGATAGTAATATTGAATAGCCTATCAACTTTTGGCTGAGGTGGAATCTTTTACTATTTTAAACTAGTGATTATATATATATATATATATATATATATATATATATATATATATATATACATATATTTATATATATATATATATATATTTATATATATACATATATTTATATATATATATATATATATATACATATATTTATATATATATATATATATATATATATTTATATACATATATATACATATATATACTATCTCTTCTTTTTTGGAGTTTTTAATTCACAAAATCCCATTGGTGTAAGGTTCTTTGTGTTCCTGTGTCCTTTTAGTAGGTATAAGATGTGCAGGGAATCAGTGAGAAAATTATACATATATATACATATATATATATATATATATAATAATAATAAATGGAAAATTTAGAGTTTCTCCAAAAAGTATGGAAACAAAAAACAACAACATACAACTACCTCAATTATCATGTGCCTAATTGTACATCCCTAAATCATTGACTCCAGATTTTACAACTTTATATTTTTATACTCCTTTAATTTTTGTACTTTTATTAAACATGATGATGGAGTCACCTATTTGCTTTCTATACTATTGAAGTATCCTGGGGGGGGGGAGTGGGTTTTCAGGTGCTCTTTCTTCAATATTGCAAAAGAAAATATTCATTCTGTTATTCACCCATGATAATAGAGTTTGAGTCAGTGATTTAGGGATGTAGAATTAGGCATATATAATAATCTATCACAGCTATCAGGTTAACACATTTAACAGGCACTCTTGTTAACTAATCATTTATTGTTGTCAGCAATCTGAAATTTTGTAGTACCTGGGCTTACATTTGTGAGATAGAACTACACCTGGCTTTCATAACAGAGATGTCGTAGTTTCGTTATTATATACCTTAATTGTAGGAGTTATCTGTAACACAAATTAATTCATACAATTATTTGCACTGTATTAGAAGGAATTGAACTGAATGTATGATATCTTACGTGAATATAATTCACTTCGCTATAAGATTGCAATGAAAAAGGATTCACTCTTCCCGGTCGGGAAAGAATGAGATAAAAATCCATACTTTATAATTTGCATGGGGCGTTGGTGTAGAGGGTGTGGCAAGCAAGATTAGGTTTAGCGGAGGGTTTAGCAAACAGTTTTCACTTGCATGCTCAGCAATTGGAATGACATTAAAGTGACGTCCCTGACAGTGTGTATCATTGGTCCATCCTGGTATACTTTCATATTTGTGTAAGCTAATGAAGAAAACCGATGGGTCATGGACGTGCACCAGTTGAAACTTGGTTGGATCGTGGTATTAGCGCAAGTGCTAATGTTTCCAAATTGTCTGTAGCCGGCTCATAAGGAAGATGTTAATGGAGAATGAGAAGATATTCAATTTTTTTTTTTTTTTTATCCTACCTAGTTTTGGGGGAGCTCTTTGGATTATAAATTTGACATAGACCTTTCTTAGAGGCTCCTCAACAGCATATGAAAATTTTGGATTGTTCTTATGTAGAAGCTTGGCAGAGTATGAATTAGTTTTGTATTATGCCAATTATAATGGTCGGGTCAACCCGAAATAGAGAGAAATAAGGATTTCAGGTTAAGAGGTCGTTACCAAATCAAGCCTTACTTCTATGAGGTTTGATGAGGGGGTATCCTTTTCTCTTTCTTTCCTATACTATTTCAAGTCCCCCTTTCTTTTTCATAACAGCAGAAGGAAATGACCCATCTGTTATTTCTGCATAATAATAGAATTTTTGTAGCTCTAGTTGAAAATCTAGTCTGGAGGCAGTGTTTAGGGCTGCAAAGTTTGTAATGTAATAATTGAGTGTTCATGCCTTGTTTGAAGACTTGATTGGGCAATACCCTTTTCTTGTTTCCAAACTTTTTGTGGAGTCCAAAATAAATACTTCTTTTTTCTTTT
The DNA here is from genome assembly GCA_963969325.1 of Lycopodina hypogea. Classification (NCBI taxonomy): domain Eukaryota; kingdom Metazoa; phylum Porifera; class Demospongiae; order Poecilosclerida; family Cladorhizidae; genus Lycopodina; species Lycopodina hypogea. Next base: position 2,289,751 of record OZ017790.1, read on the forward strand.
TTTCTTTTCATCATTGTAATTTCCAGAATCAGAAGCCATTGCTTCCTGGTTTGGGGGGGGGGGGGGGGGTAAAGAGGGTTTTAATCCTCTGTCTCCTCAGTAGATGCTGCCACCAGAGATAAGACCTCACTGCTTGGTAGAATAGGTTTTAAACTATTTCATCTTATTTGAAATTCTGGCTCTGTCTCCACTTAGGAGCTTCCTCAAGTGTGTTAGTCCTAGTGGGTGGAGCCACATCCAAAATGAGATGGAGATCATTAGGTGGTGACAGAACACACAACAAAGCACTAGTACCCAACACATAGTTAATTACTTACGCTGTACATAAATAATGAAATTAAATGGTGACCTAACAAATAACTGTCAAAATAGTCAGATCCACTTCTAATTATTAAAATCTGTACACGAGTAATGATTAAATATTACACCGAGTTATATAAATGTTAATTTCAAAATCATTTTTCAGTTGATGTAGTCTCGTTGCTTTATTTTATCTGTCAAGTTGATCCTGTCATGTAGTTCTATCAATCATGGCCTGTTAGATTAATTTCGTCCGAGCTGTGTAGGGATGGGATATTAGGGCACCCTAGATGCAATAGTTAAATGACATCTCTCTGTGGTTATTTATTTGTATACAGTATGCAATAATAACCGAATAGTAACAATAATGTCTGCCACTGACCTTTGGTGGTGTGGTGGTGTGAGTCCAACATGGAGGCTGATCCCTTGCGTGACTAGGAAAGGTTTGGAAATCTTCAATAATAGCTCAAACTTTTGATGTGACAAAAAAAAAAAAAAAAAAAAAAAAAAAAACCTTCCATTTATAGTGTGTTTCAAAGGAGTAGAAATTCAAGGTAATATCCTTTAAAACATTAAAAAAAATTTTTTTTTCTTGCACAATTAGCTGGTTTGTGCTAACCACATTGAGCTGCTCAGAATTCTATCGTAAAATGAGCAAAGAGTTATTGAAAGAATAACCTGTTGTTCCTGTGTTAGCCAAACACACAGGGTGACTGCAATCAGCCATCAGCTGCAACTAAACGTAATATCATTCACTGTTTTGTTTATGTGATGTGTGTGTGGTCCACAGGTCTTCGGTTTCCTCTCCGTGTTTGTATGGGGGATCAATATCTACTGGGTTGTTATTGACACAGCCGTCTACATACAGTGGATGTCACAGAGGGGAAGGAATACTGCCTACGGCAACTTATGAGATGCAGTGATGATAACAACACACACACAGGCACGCGCGCATGCACGCGCACACACACACACACACACACACACACACACAGCGTGATCCTATTCCTGTAAATATGATGTTACTTGTATGTGTTTGTTTGACACACACACACACACACACACACACACACACACACACACACACACACACACACACACACACACAGCGTGGCCCTATTCCTGTAAATATGATGATGTTACTTGTATGTGTTTGTTTGATATATTATTTTACTATCTATTTTTTTGCTCTTTCTGGTTCCATCTGGGATTCCATCAATAGTTTCTATCTTTAGATGATTCATATCTTGTGTATGTAATTGACTTCCCAGATGTAATTTGTGTGTGTGCTTGTATTGTTGATAATCAAATTGACAAACATCTAAATTTTATTCCTATATTGAAAGTTACATTGTGTATGTGTATATGGACTTGTATACTGTGTTCATCTGGATGTAAATTTTCGATAATGATTCATACATGAAGGCATGAATTATACTGTATCCCTGACCCATCCAGAATTTTCTTTGTCTGTTTATTTTCTTGTGATCTGAACAGTTGCTCGTCTTCATGTTGACAAAAACACATCGTAACTTAGCCCAGAACACTAGGTTTGTGATAATTCCTTATGGAGCTACTGTCATCCTCCAGCACCCTCTCTCTTTCAAGTTTCAGATCTAAGGATAATTCTGTTTATCGAATTATAATGTAGAAGAGATCTGTCTATTGACAGCTGTTTTCTATGGGGATTAGCAGACCAGCTAAATGTATGACCACAAATGTATGCATGTTTATAACTTGCTTTAACCATACCATGTAGGGGGAGGGGGAAGTATTTTGAGCCAAAATTCAAACAGGCTGAGTGTTTACAAAAAACAAAAACAAAAAAAAAGAACGCACGAGCAGAAAAAGATGTGGCACAACATAAGCTTTTTCCTGAATGCCACCTGGAAATGCTGAACCCACACAGGCAGACCTTGGTGTGTGTGTTTATTGTTAGTTGTTTTTTATTTAAATTTATTATTTTATTTTGTTTTAAATTTGTTAATTGTTTTTATTTATTTGTTATCATTATTATATATATTTTTTATATAAATACATTTTTTAATCGGAATGATCAAATCAAAGTCTTAGCATTTTGAGAGCCAGTGTCAAAATGTTTTTCTCTGAAACCACTGCAAGAAGCTTCTGCAGGAACACAATGTTAAAGTGGGTCTTGACACCTACCCCTGGGAAATGTATCACGACTGTTTGGCTTTTTTGGGGGGCTATAACATCACATGGAGATGTGTGACCCAGCCCTAAACCATCCTTCACGCTCCAGATTCATATTTGTCGAGTTTCATTGAAATCTTTAACTGCTAAAACTCATTTTGGAGTGAAGGAGGCCAAATTTCACCATTTTACTTCCTGTTGATAGCTGATGGTCATGATATTTCCTTACCTGATTGATACAAAATAAATTAATTAAATATCCAAAGGTTATTAGAACCCAGAGGATATACTTCCCTCTCAAAACGCATAAAACATCACCAACAGTCAGACCAGTAGTCACAGGGATCAATGGACCCACGGAGGGTATTTAGAATTTGTGGATAAAGTACTTAAGCCTTCACTCACATATATACCTTCATTACTTAGCTTTTATGATTTACTTATGCTTAGCTGCTTCTATTGGTGATGCTTGCTCAACTAGGCCATTCACTTGTTGGTATAGTTGTTCCAGCTCTTTACTGCATTGTTGTTCTAAGGTTTTGAAATGTTCATAGATTTCCTGGGTAAGGTCTTTTTCCACTTTTTTTTTTTTTTTTTTTTTTTTAATTTTCCTGATATATCTGTTGTAGTATATAAGCTCATATGCTACCTGTAATCACCACTCACTGATGAAGGCTTACTACAAAGAGCCAAAATGTTTGTGATATTTTTGAATAAGTTTTTGCTGAACCTTAAATCAATGATCACTTGATCACCTACCCCAATGAATATGATTAGGGGCATAATGAGGGTTTGCCCCGATGAGCTCCACCTCATTGACCAGGGACTCCATTTTACTATAACAAACAAGGTGCTTTAGGTACACAGGACCAGGCATTGCCAACCAAGATGGGACAGAGTTTCCAGATGTGGAATGTCAGCTGAATCGGAAGAGAAGCTCATGTGGAGTTTCGCTGGTTGCAGTACAAAGAAGAGACCGTAGGGAATGGAGCACATCAGGAAGAACAACCTGCCAATATTTGATGTGCAGATCCTTCGATCAGTAAGCCATGGTGACAACTTTACACAAAGTTCCATTATACTTTTCCACTTGCCCATTTCCAGCAGGATTATAGGGGGTAGTGTGTCTCATAGCTACTCCTTTTCTGGTGAGGTAAGAATGTAGTTCAAAACTAAGAGAAGGTCCTCAGTCAGAGTGTACAAAAGCTGGCATCCCAAAAAGTGTGAACAACAATGTTAGGCCCTTGGTGACTGTATTAGAAGTCATGTCCAGTCAAGGGAAAACAAACGGGAAGCAAGAGTACTCATCAATGATATTGAGAAAGTAAACATTTTTGTTATCAGAAGGGAGTGGTCCCTTGAAGTCTATATTCAATCTCTCAAACGGCTCAGTTGCTTTGATGAAATGACTCTTAGCAGGTCGTTAGTACATCAGTTTGAACTCACAACAGAGTTTGCACCATTAGTCATTTTCTTGATCTCTTCAGCAGAGTATGGTAAGTTGCGTATCTGGACAAAATGGGACATCCTTGTGATACAAGGATAGCAGAGCGACTGGTGCAGCTAATGCAGTGAATCGCTTGGGAGAGCGGAACACACAGTTCAGGAAAATGTGTCAGGAGGTACATTCTCAGGGCCTGGATGATATACTATGTTAAAACTATAGTATGACAGCTCAATTCGCCATCACATGATCTTGTCTCTTGATTTTCCCTTTGTGATGTTGATCAAACATAAGACGCAGACTTCCGATCAGTCTTCAGGCTAAAATGTTTTCCAGTGAGGTAATGTTTCCAACACCATATTGACTAAATAATAGCTTGGGCCTCTTTTTCAACTGAGTGGTGTCTGACTTCGGGTTCTTGTAGAGTCCTCGAGAGGAATGCGACAGGACGTCCAGCTTGATTTAGGGTTGTAGCTAAAGCAACTTTCAAAGCATCTGTCTCCACTTTGAACGGTATATCTTCATCAATTGCTGTCACAACAGACTCGTCAGTGCTTTTCTTGAGACTTTCAAAGTAATACAGCTTTAGCAGACAACAGAAAAGTTTTTGCAAGCGTTGATAGGTTTCATTCTGTCAGAGAAACCAGGAATCCATTGAGAATAGCATGTAAATAGTCCTTTACATCTATTGAGAGACTTGGTACTGTTTGGGACAGGTAGCTCTCGGAGAGGCCTCAAACGTTCAGGATCCAGACAACTTTTTCTGTTCTCCACAATATTTCCAAGAATAGCAAGGCGCCTTGTTGAGAAAATACTCTTTTCTTCATTATAGGTCATATTCTTTCTCTTGGCAGCCTTGAGAAAATGCTCTAAATTGGCATCATGCTCTTGTTGATCCTTCCAGCAAACAGTAATACCATTTTAATAAGGGAAAACTCCAGTTAGGCCTTCTTTTCGAACAAAATCAGTCATTTCATGCTGAAAACTGGCGACAACATTGGTGACACTGAAAGAAACTCTGGTAAATTGGTATAATCCACCACTAGCCTTGAAAGTGGTATAAGCCTGTTCTTCCTGTCTGGGAGAAACTTGGTGATATGCACTACGGAGGTCGATACTACTGAATACTCTGGTACTGGTCCATATCATTTCTTAGCTCATTTTTGCGAGGAAGGGGAAAAGCATCCAGTTGTGTGAACCGATTGATGGTTTGCGAATAATCTACAACCATGCATTTCCTGTGGTTTTCGCCCTTAACAACAACTTGGGTATGCAAGGAAGATATGCTGGGTGTTATAATTCCTTCAGCACAGCCTTTCTACTTCTGAAGAAATAAAGCAGAATTATTGCAACTATATTTGCATGACAAGGTAACAATGGGGCAACAATGATCAGATAGATTAGCAAATAGTTGGGTAGGGTCTATATTCAAGGTGCTCAGACCACAAACAGATAAAGAAGGTTTAGAACCACCATGTTTGAATATTACACTTTCATGTTGAGACTCAAAATTGAGACCCAGTAAGAGGTCAGCACACAGTTCTGGAAGAACCGACAAGTGTAAGTTATGACATTTTCTTCCCTCCAACATGAGATCAACACAACGAAAACCACTTACTTTTGTCTCCAATAATGAAGTTGCCATCGATATAGTACAGGTTGTAGGGTAGACGTGGAGAGAGGCCAACTTGACTAACTTAGGATGAATGAAGCTTTCCGAACTTTTGCTATCAATAAGTGCTTTGGTCTCAAAACCATTTAAGCTTACTACGGATGTTGATTTGGAGAGGGATGGTGGTACTACTGCAACAGTAACCATCACTATGGTTGGATTACATATAGCAACTGATGTTACTTTTGAAGACAGCATAGGAGCTTTCCCACGACAAACCTTCTGGAAGTGCCCCTTTTTCTGACAGTTAGAGCATGTAGCATCACATGAAATGGGGATGCCTTTTATTTCCACAGAAGAAGCAATTTTTCTCTTGAAGGCCAGATAAAGCAGCAAAGGTTGCAATTCTACATACCTGGCTTGGTCAAACATTGTCTTAAGTTCTAAAGTTATACCAGCTATGAATGCATCTCTAATACTCTCCTAACAATACTGGATAGAGGTAACTGCTTGATAGTTAGATTCTTTGCTTAAAGTTTTAAGAGATTGAAGATACTCATCAACAGTCTCAGCTGGCTGTTGACGCCTTGGCGAGGACATGGCGAGCACAAACTTCATTAGTTGGTTTTACATACAAGGCTTGTAGAGTCTCTATTGCAGTTAGGTAATCCTCACAGTCTTCGATATATTGATAAATTTTCAGGGTCAGATAGTTAGTAAGGATTCCCTAGTTGGTCAAGAAAGAAGAATAGGGAGGAAGTTTTAAAATGTTCTTTTTCAATGGAGCCATGCTTTTGCAGCCTCACTAGTGTTTGGGTTGGTACTTTTGGTACCCATTCTGGTCCAAGGATTTTATCCAAAGAGACCAGCTGATTAAATTGTCGCATCAAAAGCAGGAATACTTTAGGAAAAGCTTTAATCAGCTAGACATGAGAAAAGGTTTACAACAACAAAAGGTGACTGCACAAGGTAATGGTGAGCATTAACAAGATAATGAGTGAATAGCATGTGTTGGATATGAGTAATACAAAAGTCCAAGTTCAAAGGGTTCAACAATAAATAATAGCAGTGTGAAGCTAAGAATTCCAAAAGTTGTATTGAGGACAAACCCTTGAAAGACATAAAACTTGGCATGCACACACACTTTGATTTTGGTTGTATCCTAGCTGGCCATGTCTCTTACTCTGGGCATGTAAAGCTAAAATTACCTGAAATGATATTGGGGCCAAACTCTAGGGCATGGGTTAGGCTACACTTGGCCACACTGTTTCTTGTGGGTATGTCATTCATTCTATCTGGGGCAACTCTGGGTATGTCTGCTGGTATATATATGATATCAAGGTTACGGAGATCGTTCCCATCACAGAAATGAGGAGTATGTATGTAGTACACACAGATAGTATTACTGATAATATTATTTTTTGTTGTAAGGGAGGAGAACAAATGTTGGCCACCAATTTCTTATGGGGGGGGGGGGAGGGGGGGGGGCAACAAATATTTGTGGGAGGAATGAATATATGTTCCCTGGGGGAACAAATATTTGGGGGAACAAATATTCTTTAACAGCAGCATGGTGTAATGCTGAAAGGTAGATTGCTAACAATCAGATTCATAAGTTTGGAACTCACTTGGGCTATTATTATTTGTGCAATTAGTTTTCATAGTAAAAAAGGATTGAATGATAAGAAGAAAAAGGAAGATGAAATAAAAAAAGGAATGTAAGGGGGAAAAAGGAAGCACAGTCTTGGATTTGAATCCAAGATTTCCCGCTTAGTAGACCTGCGGCTGTGCCTTAACCATTGGACCATGGTTTTTGTAGAGGTTATTTTGTTGGTTTGTTTGTATTATTATCCTGTAAGACTAATGACCAATTTTTACGTTTTTTTGTGAAGAAAAATTGAATCCCTTTTTTCCCCACCAGGGATGATAGTACCTCAAAATATTGACTTAAAACTGTTCCCAGTTGTGCCAGGTACAAACCATTGACCATTATGCCTAGACACACATACATGCACACACATGCAAACACACACACACACACACACACACATATATACAGATTAACGGTTAATAATGACTATTTCATATCGATTATTGAAGTGTGAAATAATGGTTAATAATGACTATTTCATATCGATTATTGAAGTGTGAAATAATTGTTTACCAAATAAAGAAAGCTAGTGTTTGTGTTTCAATAAGGCACACATTTCCATTGTCTTTACATATCCCACTCGACCTCACGAGTATTTTAGGCATCAGCCAAGGCAGAGTCTGTTGGGGAGTCAGTATTAATGTCTTCAGTATTGGTGTTTGTGCCATCAGTGGTAGCAGAGTTGATGGTAGTTGGGCAAAGACCAGGTTCATATAGAGGGTTGACCATCTTGATAAAGTTCGGTAAGTATTCACCAGAACCATTTAGTTCCACCATCACTATCTCTTCACGATGAATGATTGTAGGATTCCTGCCCACCAGAGTAATCTCTACAATTGAATTTTGATATTAGAGTAAATATCAATGTAATTGTTTTATTCTATCTAACAATAGGAAGTGAGAAAAAAAAATTTTTTTATTTAAAAAAAAAAAAAAAAAAAAAAAAAAAAAAAAAAAATAGATCAAATTTGTTTATAATATACATTTCACTTTAAGACACTCAAAAGGGTAAATAAAAAAACAAAAAAATTAACTAATCTGTAACTATGTTGCTGTATAAGGAGTACATTAGTGTTCAATGTTTTCACACTCATTAGTATTATGTATTTCATAATTTCCTACACATATTTCAAACTCATATCAGTGAGGAGCTGGGTAGGTTGGGAGATCATAAGACACCAGTGTATATATGAGAATTGGTCATCTTTTTCTTTTTTTTTAGACTTACAAATGCACAAGTGTGGGAGGCATCCCAAGGGAAGTCATTCTTACTACTGAGGAGAAAGCAAAGAGAAAATATGCCGGGCTAACTGCATCAGAGCTGTCAGTCAGTTGTTGATGAGACCAGAGAATGGCTAGAGATCTGTTCTGCTGGATGTGGTCAGGAAACACTTTAGAGCTGAGTTATGTCATCGCTAATGTGGTAGCCACCAGAAAATAGATGAAATGTGGTCAATTTGATACCCTTTGACAAAACTGAAATTTGTCACAGTTAAGAGAAACCTTGCTCCTTACATTGCTGTAAGAATTGGCGAATATGATCAACACACGACTGGCAGGATCCTCATCATAAAGTAGGACATCAGCAACAATGTGACAGACACCTTAAAAGGCTCATAATCCTAAAATGATAGTGTTCATTAATGGAGGAAAGATCATATGGTATGAACTTTAGCATCTGAGGTATGATAAAAGTAGTGAGTAGCTGATTCAATATTCAATCAGCACTGGTGATTTCCATAAAGGCATCAAACACTGTGAAGTATTTGGCTTTGAATGTGAATATGTTGGCAGTCACCACAGTGGAGGGGTGGATTGGAATCTCTCATGCTTAACAAAGTGATTGAGGTATGAAAAATCCACACAGAGATGGATGTGAGCAGGTCCTCTTGTGTATTACAGCTATGGGTGCACACCAGTCTGTGGGCTCTGCCTGTTTGATAATATTGCCTTGTGGTTCAAGTGGTGCAAGCCAAGTATGCAGAGGGAAGTATCAAAGGTGTGTAGACACAGAAAGGCTTAGCATCTTTAGTGAGCACAAAATTGAATATCTCACCAGGCATGGTTCGAATTTTATCATCAAACATTGTTGAAATTCCTTGATGATTTCTTCTTCAGATACTATGAGTATCATTCAGAATGTCAGGGCAGGATTCGTTTATTGATAGGATTAAAAATGGGTTAGCACGAATACACTGTTAAAAATCCAGATAAGTTAAAAGAAACCTGGATGCATCCCCGATCGAAGAATTTGCATCTGCTGGACTACGTGATCATCTGTACTTATGAAATTCCGGGCTTATGAGAACCATGAAAGGAACTGAGAGTTGGATGGACCCCAGACTTGTTGGCTCTTAACTCAAAGCTGTCCTCAAATCCCCTGTGAAAAAACAAACACCCAAACTATGTCTCAACATTACCAAACTCGAGAATATTGAAATCAGGCAGAGTCTCATATCCAAACTTGACTATAAAGTTGACTCCATCTCAATTACAGGAAACACTACGGATCATGATACCAATCTGGATATAGGAGAAATGTGGTCATCGATACTTAAAATTCTACAATCATTATGCAAAGAAGTTTTAGGCTTTTTCAAGAGGAAGAACCCTGAATGGTTTAACAAATCGATTGGGGAGATTCTTCCCCTTCTGCAGTCAAAAAAGGCAGCATTTTAAGCCTACTAGACACTTTTTACATCAGCAGTTCTCCTGAAAAAATGGAAGAAGCTCATTCTACCACACAACGAAGATTCAGATCAATCCAGAATGACTGGTGGATTCACAAAGCTCAACAAATCCAGCATTATGCTGATGAGAGCAAGACCTATGAGTTCTATAACTCCATCAAGGGAATTTTTGGCCCTACCCAACAAGCAGTAGCTCCAGCCCACTCCACTGATGGAATTATACTCCACTGATGGAATTATACTCCACTGATGGAATTATACTCCACTGATGAAATTATACTCCACTGATGGAATTATGTGCCTCAAAGACAAGTATGAGATCCTTGATCGTTGGGTCGAACATTTCTGGGAATCGTTGAACAAGATCAACCCCTCAGACCACTCCACCCTTGAGGAGCTCCTAACTCTTCCACAAGTTTCCAAATTTGACTCCTGGGCTGCCATCAAAACCCTGAAAAATAAAAAAAAATCTCCTTATGAAGATTCAATTCTTGGAAAGATTTTTAAATACAAAGACCATAAGTTCTACACAAGCTTACTGAATTCTTCACCCTTTGCTGGAAACAAAACAAAATCCCTGACTTATGGAAGTGCGCCACCGTTGTCACTATCTACAAGAAGAAAGGTGACAGACCAGATTGTGGCACAGCTGTGGTATCTCACCTCTTGATGTCACCAGTAATATCCTTGCCACATCATGCTCTATCATTTGCTCCATCATCTCACTGACAGAATTCTCCTGGAATCTTAAGCTGGCTTCCAATCTGAACGTAGTACAGTTGATATACTCTCTGTTGCTTGACAACTTCTGTAAAAGTAAAAGAACATCAAAAGGAGATATCATTTTCATTCATAGATCTTCGCAAGGCATTAAACACCATCAATCGTGACTTACTCTGGAAAGTTCTTCAAAAATTTGGATGTCCCCAGAATTTCCTCGCTATAATTTGGCAATTTCACGATGGGATGACTGCAAAAATCCTAGTGTGTGGTGAAATCTCTGCTCCCTTCAGTGTCACAATTGGAGTAAAGCAGGGTTGTGTAATTGCCCCCACTCTCTTCAACCTGCATCTTGTAGCTGTCACCCTCCTCTCCAGAAATGCCTTAGATACCGATGATGGAGTGCACATCAGCTACCGTCTGGATGGTTTATCTTTGACCTCCATTGACTCCAAGAACTGTTCTACTGTTATCTATGAACTACAATATGCTGGTGATGCTGCCAGTACTTTCCTCAACTCGGAGGGCTTCCAGAGGACCCCTGAGTCCTTATTCTGAGGCCTACACCAGGATGTGCCTAGAAATCAGTATACCAAAAACAATTACCATACAAACTGCATTCTACCATGTTAATCCACCATGTGTGTGAGGCTGAACCCGGAAGATCAAAGGAGAAGATGACATTGTCATCAAAATTGATGGACAGCCTCAAGCACTTTAAGCAGTATTATATTTCAACTAGAAGGAACAATAGTTATGATGATAGATTATTGGTACTGCCACATTGGAGACAATTTTTTTTTCTAACATTTTGGGTCATATCTGCTTGAATGTTTAGGAACTGCATCCTGCTGTGGTCGAAAATGTTCCTGAAAGTTGTGTATAGATATGCCTTCCTTAGAGGAAGATCCCAAGTTCACCAACTTAGAACTGGTGATGGCAGATTCCTTGGTTGTAGGTATTGCACTTGTGTCGGAAAAGATAATCCTCTTCTGAGGGGGAAAAAAAACTTCTTTTGGATGCTTTCACTACACATGTCAACAAGACAGTCTGTTAGTATGTCTTGAGCACTCCATCAACTTTTTGTTGTACTTGAATGCTCTTCTAGAGTTTCATTCAGTCCCGCAAAATCCATATGGAATGGTACATTGGGTGAAAGTAAGTTCTGGAGAATCTGATAGGTTTGAAGTCTAATATAGCTCAAGAATATTTCCAATAGTCTTCCTCTATTTTATTGAACTTGAAAATATAATAGGGTGTTCAGTATATGATCTAATAAATTCCGATTTCTGGTTCAAATTGGAATTGAGAGCCTGGATAGATTGCTTCTAATGCAGCAGATGTGCTATGTGGAGTGATCATTCTCTCCACTAGCAGTATATCTGATTAACTCAAAATTTGATTAATTTCAAAGGTAAGTCACGAACACAAGACAGCATGAGTATTGAAAAGCCAAGCAGGTTCAGAGCATTGAATTTATGGATATCATATAGTGCTTAAAATTGATGTACAAAGTACTCATATAATTATTTATTTAGAATGACACAAACACATTATATAAATATATGTATATATACAGTATATATATAAATATATATATTCACCTCCATGCGAACAATTCACTTCTAGGTGCCCATTAAAATGTCTGATTCGCACACATCCTCATCACACTATCATAAAACACATTCAATTTACTTTTGAACAGAATAAGTGATTTAAATACATATCACCAGTCCATCCAAGAGCTGTTGTGGCGACAGTGAAGTTGAAATGTTCAAATCAAAACTTGTGACCAAGTGTGTAGTCATTGTTGTAATAAAACACAATATTCTAATTGAAATTTATCTTTCCATGAAAGATGTTGTAGATAATATATGTTGCTGTGCAAAAATTATTATATTTAATACTTCATAACCAAACACTTTCGTCATAAGTCTCGTACCTGAAACATGATTTTACATGCACACATGAGTGTGGGTAAAAAGAGGTGGAGGGTGGGAGGTGAAGATCTTAATCTTTTTTGCCTACAATTTTCTGTGCAGATGAAAAAATGAATGCAGTGTCCATGAATTTATATCTAATTTTTTTTTTTAAGTGAGTTTTTTTTTTTTAATTTTATTATGTGAGGCCTATCAGGGAGCATCCTTAATAAATGTTTTTATATAGGATTGTTGATTTGGAAAGGTTTCGTAGGGATTTTATTGGCTTCTCTGTGGTTTATTTTAGTGTCAATTTGATACTATACTGTGCATACATCATCAATTGTGCCTTGTTTTAGTATCCCAAGCACATAGTCAGCACAGGGAATCAATCAACACCCACCAATCCATCAAACCTTAAAGTTATTGAACATCATTTCAAGTGATGAATTCTGCACTACCATCTAATTCCTGCATATTATAACAGCAGGAGCACAGCCAGAAGGGACATAAATTATACAACACCACGGCAATGACAACAAAAATTATTTTTAAAAAAGTAAAATGTTTTCAAGATTAAGAAGAACAATCTGAGCTGAAACCATTGAGAACAGTGTTGTGGGCAAATGTTTTCCCTCCAGATTACTGCTGATCTTTATGCCACAGATAGATTTGTAGAGCTGGTTAAAATGACTTGCAAGTCAATCTTAACAAGGCCACACAAAGTCCTTCATGCAAAGCATCAGTAGTATCATTACTTTCTTGGCTGCAGGAGTAATGTACATCCACTTGGTTCTCATTTTCATGGCTTTGTTGACTCAGTAATTCTTCAAATCTCTATGTACAACAGAAACATTTCCCTTTTACAGCTAACCCTTATTGCTGTACATGAGAGACTTGAGGAATGCTGAATCAATGAAGCCAGGAGAATGAGGACCAAGTGGATGCATATTACTCTCAAGAGAGTCATGATACTCCACTATAAATATTTTACCTTTTTTAATTTAAGGAAAGCTTGAGTATATTAGTGCAGCAGCATTGAACATTTTAAATTATACTTATTAAGATAGCTAGATCACAGAGTTCCAATGATCGTGTGACGTGGAAATATGCATCTATGATATGGGTCCTGCCAATGCAACCATACCTCTGATAGATATTATTTAACTGGCTTGGTTCTGCCAAATCATCACTGAGTCTAATATGCCAAGACCTCAAAGGGCCTGGCTAGATCAGGTGATGACCCTGACATTCCACACAATTAAATTAGCCTATGACAATAAATAGCAGTATCAGAGCTGAACTTGGAAGCCCATTTAGGGTATTATGGAGGAATGGCATTTAAGGAGAACTAATATGATTTTCTGAAGAGAAACTGTATGAATAATCATTATTTGATGATACAAGAATGTAATTGGTATTCTATAGGTTCTTCTCTTTAGGCCTTTTCTACAATTTATATGACATTTGGCATAATAATGTCCATAAATGTGTTGAATTGGAGAAAAATCAGAGCTAAATCATGTGGAGAGGCAGAGTTTAAGAAATTGTTTCAAAAGATTATGAGTTGACCGATAATGAGAAGTCAAAGTTAAAAGCTATTTTCAAACAGCAGTGGCTTGGCACTTCCTCTATAGATTACCCAGGTGTGCTCCAAAGCTGAAACAGGAAGACAATACTTCTTTAGGATCTGGGGAGCTTCTAAAGAAATAGTCTGTACAAACTCATACATGAATATTCAGGCAAAACAGTTTGCTGCATTGATGAAGATCACACACAAAAAGGAAGAAGGCAGAAGGTATAATAGAATCAACCAATAGAATCAAGCAGATGTATTGCCTTTTTTTAAATTTCAAATATTTTTTATCACATTTGAGTGGCCACATTTTCTTTCAGATGTTCTTAACTTTATTAGAACATTTACCCTGGTGCAGTCCTGATCATCCTGGGTGAAGACTGAATATATTTGTTGTTGCTTTTAAAGCTGATATTCAGACAAGGATCATCTGACATTGAATGATGGAATCAGTTAATAATCAGCCAGTAAGAATACCACCAAGTGAAAAAGTGCTCAAGTTTGTACCAGTGTCATTCCTATAGCTGGTAACATGTTGTGCTCTCCGTCTCTGTCCCTGAATATTAAGGAGATCTATTGCATTAAGAATACAAGAGCAATGTGATACCTGCTCCCATAATCCCACCACCCAATATAAGAGAAACCTTTTGAATGGACATAGAGACCATTACTCTACCTTGCAATTGAATAAGAAAAAAAAAAGAAGAAATATGATATTCAAAGGTTACTTCCTATTGCCAAATATAACTGACTATGTTGCCGAGGACATTCACTGCTTATCATAACTGTAAGACAGGCAAGAGAAACCATGAGAGATAATGATTATCATAAAAAGTACTTCAAGATAGATTACTGAGCCATATTTTAGTCAAAAAGAGTCAACCTCACACTTATAATCTCCGTACTATGGTTTCGAGTTCTAAAAAAAAATCAAATATGATATACACAAGGAACTGTAGCTATCTCAAACCATCTAATTTGATCAAAATCAAGTTTATTCTAATGATGATTGACAATCAAGCTACTTGTGAAGTTTCAAATTCAGTATACTACCCTAAAGGGAATAGGGTGGTGAAGTATGCACAAATGGATGTGCTCTGGTTGGTTAACTGCTGTTGATGATGTTGCATTCACTGGCCCATGAGAGGTCATGCACTTATTAATGTTAGTATATATGTTGTTTTTTATCTACGGAATGTCAGTACTGATACATTAATTTACAGATATTGAAGTAATTATTACTAGAGTACAACCAACCACTCCCAACAACCACAAGTATTTGAAGTCATTAAGTGAATCAAATCAGTGCAATACTCAAACATAGAACTAATTAATAATAATAGTACTAATACTAATGAACTTACCGTGATGAAATGAATAGAGGAGAAGTATCATGGAACCAGCAACAAACGTGAGACTTATGACGGACAAGACAAATGAGCAGAGGATTAACTTAGCACCGCATGTCTTACACATCAAATAACACTTATCTGCACAAATGAAGAAATACAAAAAGCAACTAATCAAACACCTTCATTATCCTTTGAAGTGGTGAACTTGATGACCTAAACAGATCCACAGTTCTAGTGAAAAGAGAGTGATTACAGCATAGCCAAAAGCTAGGAAAAAATCTTTTCCCAAGTAATGTAAAATAGCATTTACCTGTTTGTAGACTTATAATTAGACCTGTTGCAATCCACATCAGAAATGTGACAAAGACCCACACACCACCAATTGCAGCTATTATTCCAGAGAGTCTGTACATCTTTGAATATCGCCCTGCAAAAAACAAAAAAAAACAAAAACAAAAACCCCCCCAAAAAAACAACCACATGTATCAAAATTATAGTACTACAGTGGAAACCCACTAAACGGACTCTCTGAAATAGGGACAACCTCTATACAGTGGAAAACAGTAAGGCACCAATTTATTTTGTAGTACAGCTAATAGATCATAGATCAATATCTCTAAAAGTGGACCCTTCTAATTCTGAACAACAGACAAAAGCTGGGGCAGCTTCAAATAAATCCATTGAAAGTGGACCTCTTAGAAGGGATGAAAGCCATACCTCCACACATTTTGTGAAACCAAGGCCCAGCCGTTTTGTGAAATTGAAAGAACAAAAGTCAAGAATAAAGATACACACACTAAATGAGTCTAAATGAGGCTCATCTCAATGTTGGATTTTAGTCCCTACAGCAGGTAAGTATATTATTTCCAGGAAAAACCATCAATTCTGTTCACAGTTTTGCAACAGAATTCCTTGTTGATCTCTCTGTGCAAAATAACACAGAAATTATTATTTTTTTCTAAAAAAAAAAACAAAAAAAAACAACAAAAAAAAACAAACAAAGTGGGCATGCCAGTTGAGGCTTGAAACAGGGCATGGAAACTCAGTTAAAAAGTTCCTAATTCTACACTCTTAACTACTGCCTTTGTTGTTTTTTCCCCTCATTTCACTAGAATAAAAGGAAATAATCCTTGTGCATACTCCCCAATGATGTAGCAAGTAGATCGAATTAGCTGTAGTAGCATGAGAGATTACTACTACTATGACATTGGTAAATATTTAGTGATTGATCTTTGGCACCCCTCTGACAGAGGACAACCTTTCTACAAAGGACAGATGAGTGGGTCCCAAACGTGTCCACTATTCGGAGGTTCCATTGTGTATTTAACACTAGATTATGTACTACATAGCTTAAAGTTTAATTTATATTTGGGTTCACATTAACTAAAAAAAATTTCTCCATGATTATATACTATAAAAAATTTAATTTTTGTGTTGTTTGTTGCTTCATTTTATTTTGTTGATATTTTGGTAATCTTCCCCCCTTTTTAAAATTTTTATTATCACTTTAAAGCTTATTAATTTTGAACTAGTTTGACCTAATTTATGTTAAATATTTAGTGAATCAGTTATTTAACTGGATCAAAGTATGGGTCAATCAAAATACTTAAGTAGTATGTGCACAATCCCTGCTAAATAAATTCATGCTGGATCAATACATGGGTTAGCTGAAATATCAATATATTATGTGCAAAATCCCATTGCACATGCTTTCTGGGGCATCATTTTAATGAAATTCCTCATACAAAGTTATAGGACTTGCGAATTAAATAATGTCTGTGTCTCTCTCTGCAGCTCTACAGGTCCCAATTCTAAATAGATTTGGACATGTGATGTGGTAAACAATACATGATTTTTGAGGATGCTGTTTTTCATAGAAATTTTAGGAAATGATCTCCCAAGCTAAAGGTCAGTGGTTCAATTCCCCCCCTGATACTTTTTTCTTCTATTTTTTTCCTTCTGTTTCTTTTTGTTATATCTTTTTTTATTCATATTTTCTCCCATCTGTTTTCCTTTCATCTTTTTTCCTTTTCCTTTTCTTTTTTTCCCCCTCCTATCCTTTCTTCCTTCAATCCTTTCTTGTTCCTCCCTCCCCCCCCCCCCTTTTCCTCAGTTCTTTCCCTGTAATTTTCCTTCTTTCCTCCTCTTTTTCTTCCATCTTTCTTTCCCTCCCTTCTTTATTCTTCCCTCCCTCCCTCCTTTTCCCCTTCCTTCTTTTTATTCTTATCCCAACAGTCTAGGGGGGGGG
The DNA here is from genome assembly GCA_963969325.1 of Lycopodina hypogea. Lineage (NCBI taxonomy): Eukaryota > Metazoa > Porifera > Demospongiae > Poecilosclerida > Cladorhizidae > Lycopodina > Lycopodina hypogea. Next base: position 2,307,417 of record OZ017790.1, read on the forward strand.
GGGGGGGGGGGGGGGGGGGGGATGCAAAATAATAACAATGATTTTGCATACTAAAGAAAAGTCCATTGGGAAACAAGAATGTTGACATTGATTGCCCACTGACTTCAATACAATGGATCAGATAACTTCGGGGTATCCCAAAGAGAACAGTGATTTTCTTCTTAAGAGAAAAGCTAGCCTTGAAGCAACTATAGCTATTGGAAAGGATAAAAGAAAGAAGAAAAAAATTTTTTTTTTAAAGTCGGATAAGTCCTATTTGTACTCTAGCTAGTAATATAAAGAAAGGGGAAAAGGTTGCTATAATTCTGCACATAATTAAAAACAAACAACTTTACAATGAATTAATTTTAAAATATTATATGAAAGAGAGATAATTAAAATATAATACTGATTTTTCTACATCTGACATTTATTATTCAATTTTTGATTATATATTTCCCATATGATGAAATGATTATACACATCCTTAGATGGAGTTCACTTATTCCTGAGAGAATAGTAAAAAAAAATTGGTTTCAATTATATATAACTGTATTATTTGACCCATTCTACAAGATTTGACAGTGGTATAGCCCTATCAGCATTTCAATGTGAATAATAATGTTTACTATGGTAGTATGGTTTAAACTCACCATTGAATAACTTGAACTGAACAACTATAAGTATTATTGCAAGCAATGCAGTGAGAGTCCACAGAAACACTCCGACTCCAATAGTCACTATATTAGGAGGTGACAGTTGAGTGCCAGCTGAAAATATCATAATAATACAACAAACAAATATTAAGTTAGAATTGAAATGTACATGTTTCACATGCAATTAAAAATTGGACCAAGATAAAATTGTAGTTGTGATAAAACCCCAATTGCTTTCTATATATTTTTTTGGTCTAATCATTCCAAAAGTTGGCTTTTTTATAAAGTATAATAGAAGAAATTTGGCTTTTTAAAATTTTTTTATTATTATTATTTTTTAAATTTCTTAAAGGGATTGGCTTCTTTAAAAAATTCATAAAAAGCCAAACTGAAATTGGCTTCTTTTTTTTTAAAGTAGTTGGTTTCTTTAAAAAGTTATAAAAAGCCAACTAAATTTTAATCTTTTTTTCTGTTTTTTTATTTTATTTTAATGGTTGGCTTTAACTAGTATTATTATCATTGCATAGTCAAACAGAAATTGGCCTTTTCTATCTATACAATTGAAAAAATATATATATATTTTTTTATTTGTACTTAAAACCATTATTTTATATATCTGTCCACTATTTCCAAAATATTAGAGGAATTGAATGCTCCATTTCAAAGTTATGGTTGATTTTCCCAAGGAATTTAATAATTTATACTAGTTTCTGTGACATTAGGGAACCATAACTATAACACAGTTCATCCAAAAGAAAATTTATATTGTCATGGACACATGTTTAAAAACTAATATAAGAAATAGGATGGAAATTCCCAATGTTCATACTTGGAGAGCTAACAGTAAAAAAAAAAAAAAAAAAAAAAAAAAAAAAAAAAAAAAAAAAAAAATAGATTATAAAGTAACAAGAGGCATGTTGAAACTTTTCTATAACAAAAAATTTTTGAGAATGATAAAGAAATGAACATGGCTATCAGTTGCTCCAGGACTATTGATTGACTAGCCAGAAAATGTCTACTGTGGTAGAGCTTTTTTCGGAATTTGCAAAATATTTTCTTGATACATGGTTTCATAAAGATATGTATACTTGATGTAATTCATGCACTACAGAAAAAAAATAATTAGAACCTGGCATAGAGACTACTTTGGAACTAAATCATTCACCTCCTCTTGGACATTAGTCTTCATTTAAGGTGTTGACCAAAAATTGAAGCTGGTTTTAACCTTGAACTATTTCCATGGTTGATCGACCTATTTGGGCCTCCTGTCTATTTTTTCCCCCCTTCATGTTAGCAGTTGTCATGTGCATGATCATCCAATTAATTAATCCATGCTGCCTAAAATAATTATGAAAAATATCTAGCACACAGTTTAGGGTTGAAAAATTCAATTTTTGGTGACCTTAAATAGGGGACTTACATGATTTCATCAGTAATTACCTGCCATACCTACTCATGGTATCAGTGAACCACTAGCACCATAGAAAATGTATTAGCTTTCATGACTGGCAGTGCTTTTTTTGAAAACTGCAACTGCAAAATAGCTCATGCTTTCACCATACGATAGGAATAGAAACTTTATAAAATTTCCTGTGTGATGATAGTAATTCTAAAGTATTCTGAGCTATGAGTTTGCTGCTAGTACTCAAAACTTATTGGCAGGGGGACTTGGGAGTAACATAAGAAGTTGCCTAAGTTAATCTTGGCCCAGAAGTAGCTGCAACGCCCCTCAAAACTCATTCAGTCAGCACCTGTGGTAATCCATAAATTCTTGGAGATGAGGTGCTGCCTCGAAAGTTTTTTGAAAAGAACTAGTAGCTATTTTCTGGTCTGACATCATCTCTGGCAACTGTCTGACACTCACCACTACTATCACCAATCAGTGAGTTTCTAGAACTAGTTGCCAAGCTCCTGACAGTGCCAAGACTATCTTTCTTCACTGTCAAGCTACCTTTCATCCACAATTGATCTCTGAATATTCTGGAATTTGCTATGAGCATATGTGAAATTTTATAAAGTTTCTATTCACTAGTGAAGAACCTGCCCTATGGTCAGATTTTTGGTCGGCCTCCTATGCATTAGGTGTGAACCCACCTTAATATACTGATTAACATCAATTATATATTTTTAAAAAGATGTCATGAAAGATTGACTGTACTTACATTCTCCTGTGGTCAAATTGTCATCAGATATTTCAACATTGGTTGTTGAATGGAGAATGCAATTGGTATAGGCGATACTTATTGAATCTGTCTCAGCTGGAAATATAACATAGTATTGATAATCAATATGAGTAATTTTATATAATGATGTGGTTATAAATGCATTCAAACATCATATGCAACAATACTAGAGTTAGCTGTAGGTAAAAATACACCCTGGATGCTTTCTGTGACATATTACAAGCAAAGATGTTGGGTTTATTAAATGCACAAGTTAACCTCACCCATCCACAAAAATGAAATCGAAAACATGTAGTAAAGTAACATAAGCACATGGATGCATTCTAATGTTCAACACAGGCTAAAATGGGCCTAACAATAAGAGAAAGGGAAGAAAAAAAAATTAAAACAGAAAGAGGGAGAATAAGAAGATGAAGAAAAGGAAGAAGGAAAAAAAATAGGAAGAAAGAAGAAAGTAAAAGAAGAAGGAAAAAGGAAAAAGAACCTTCATGCAATTTCACAATGAACAGATTGATTCATTTACTATTTATGTATATTATCAGTAACTATCCAATGCATTATCTATTACTCAGAATTACAGTTTCCAAGTAGTTACTTCACTAGCTGGCTCAGTTTTCAGCTGTTGTTGGTTGTTTTGTTGTTTGTTTGTTTTTCTAGTTTGACAATCTTTACTCACAGAAAACAAGAACTAAGTTATCAAAACTTATACCCAGGCAAAAAAAAATTTTTTCATTTTTTTTTAGAACTAGGCCAGTCAAAACTAGCTAGAAATGAAATAAGCATAACCTACTCGCTGTGTATGCTAGATATATGATGTCATGTCCAAGTATACACACAAAAATGTACTGCGTGTGCGCAATAAAATTTACTCTCCATGTTTTGCTAATTTCACGTACCTTAGGAACTGTCACAACAACAATAAATTAACTTTTAGACCCTGTGGAGCTCGTGGGTATAAGTTCCTTTATTTTTTAAAATTAAAGCCAGCTAATATCACAAATAACAACTGCTAATGTTTCAAAACACTTACTGGCTTGGAATACCAACACGCAGAGTGTAAAGCCATTCATTGCTTGCTCCATCATGACCATTTCTCCGTTAAAACTGTAAAATGGCAAACCGGTATAAATTCGGGGGATACAGTTTTTACTTGTCAGTGAGACTCCTTGCTCAGTTAACTGGTTCGGGAGCCATGCAAATCTGTTACTGTCACCGTTAATTCTTTGTCCCACGAGAACGTAGCGCTGCTGCAGAAGTGGGTGTAGTAACTGTTTAATTTGGTTGCTATTGTTTTATTTGGTCACTATAGCTATTTATTACTGCTTGTACGCAGGCGCAACCTGGGGTAGTTGTCCTCTGCACTGAATCTATTTAGTAAGACCTTAAATGAAAGTTGCTTCTTTTTTTTCAGTTTTGCTCAGAAAGGCTGTGCTACAAATAAAATACTGTGTGTGTGTGTGTGTGTGTGTGTGTGTGTGTGTGTGTGTGTGTGTGTGTGTGTGTGTGTGTGTGTGTGTGTGTGTGTGTGTGTGTGTGTGTGTGTGTGTGTGTGTGTGTGTGTGTGTGTGTGTGTGTGTGTGTGTGTGTGTGTGTGTGTGTGTGTGTGTGTGTGTGTGTGTGTGTGTGTGTGTGTGTGTGTGTGTGTGTGTGTGTGTGTGTGTGTGTGTGTGTGTGTGTGTGTGTGTGTGTGTGTGTGTGTGTGTGTGTGTGTGTGTGTGTGTGTGTGTGTGTGTGTACTAGTAGCAGATTACTCGTTGTTGGCCAGGATGTAATGAGAAATATGGAACACAGGGATTGTGTATATTGCTATGCAGAGTGTTTTCAGTTACTTTAAACATATGAAGCATAAGCCCCTTTACAACTGTCAAGAATGCCTTTTGAGAAGAGGAGCATCACGTTGTGTAAGTCACACTGCAAGGAGTTAGGCATGATTGGCTGGAAGTTGCTATATAGCACTAAATAGCAGTAACTTCAGTTGATAGTTGACAATTTTTCAGCTTTGAGTTAACAGGTTTTTCATTTTATAGGTTTTCAGTTGATAGATTTTCAGTTGACAGGTTAATTGTTTGGAATAAACTTCTTTTAATCCATGGGCTTCAATTCAGATTTGACTCCCTTAACTGAGTGATATGATAACATAGCACAATGATTACACATAGCAACCTAACATGATATAATCAATGGACAATAATTAGGTCATACAATGCTATCATTGACAATTAGAAGAAAAGAAGAAAATAAAGGCCATTTCAAAGATTAAAAAAAAATTAAAGAAATTCAATAAATCCTTTTATCAAATTTGGAAGGAGAAAAAAGATGGGGAAGCAAGGTGAGATAAGTGGAGAGAAGGGGAAGAGTGGAGGAGGAAAAGAAATTAGGAAAAGGGGGAAAGAAGTAAGAAGGGGAAAAAATTATAAACAGAAAAAAAGGAGAAAAGAAAGAAGGGGAAAAGAGGGAGGATAGAGGAAAAGATGGAAGGAAAAAAGTAAGGTAAAAATAAAAGTAAGGTAAAAGTTTGGGGGAAAGAAGAAAAAGGAAGGGAAAAATTGGAGCAAAGAAGGAAAAAATTGGGGGGTAGAAGAAAGGAAAGGTAAGAGGAAGAAGAAAGAATTGAAGGAAGAAAGGATAAAAGGGAAAAGTAGAAGAAAAAGATGAAGGAAAAAAAGAAAAGGAAAAAGATAGATAGAAAAAGATTGAAGTAAAAATGTAGAAAGGAAAAGGTTAGAAGGAAAAAGAGTGAGATAAAAGGATAGAAGGAAAAGATGGAAGAAAAAGAAAGAAGGGAAAAAGAAAGAAGGAAGAAAAGATAAGGAGAAAAAAGGATAGAAGAAAAAGATAGAAAGTGTAGAAGGAAAAAAGATAAAAGGAAAAAGTTAGAGTAAAAAAGATAGGAAGAAAAAATAGGTTGAAAAAGATTAGAAGAAAAAAAGGATAGAAGGAGAAAAAAGACAAAGAAAAAAGGTAAAGAAGAAAGAAAGTAAGGGGGGAAAAAGGAAAAGGAAGGGGGGAAAGTGGAGGTGAAAGAATAAAAGGGAAGGAAAAGGGAGTGCAAAAAGAAAAGAATTAAGAGTTATATAGGAGGAAGAAAAAGAAAATTAAAAAATTGAGGGAAAGAAGGGAAAAGGAAGGAAATGATAGAGGTAAAGATGGAAGGAAAGAGGAAAGAAGAAGAAAGGATTGAAGGAAGAAAAAGATAGGAAAAAATAGATAGATAGAAGAAAAAAGAGAGAGGGATAAAAAAAATACCAAAAAAAAAAGAAAAAGAAAAAAGATACAAGGTTAAAAAAAGATAAAAGGGAATAAAAATAGAAAGAAAAAGGAGAAAGATAAAAAGATAGAACAAATAAAGATAGAAGAAAAAGATAAAGGGAAGGAAAACCAAGGAAAGAAAAAAGAAATAGAGGAAGGAAAATATTGGAGGGAAAAAGAGTAGAAGAAAAAAGATAAAAGTGAAAAAAAAAAAAGATAGAGTAAAAAAAAGATAGAAAGAAGCAAAAAGATCGAAGAAATAGGATAGAAGGAAAAGAGAGACAAAAGGAAAAAAAGATATGGGGAAACAGAAGGGAAGAAAGGGGAAAAAAAGAAAGAAAAAATGAAGGGAAAAAGGTAATAAAAAAAAAAAGAGGGAAAACATGGGGAAGGGGTGGGAATTGAACCACCGACCTTGGGGTTGGTATTGTAAAGCTTTCCACATTTTTTTAGGCTTCTTTTTTTTATATGAATATTTTGAATTTTTTTTTTTTCCCCACCAGGGGTGCCACATTCGGAATTTTTTATGGTAAAAATAAGTCAGTATACCCACATTATGACCAAAACATTTCGGGGTCATCTGACAAAAACTCTGGGAGGATTTCGAAATCAGACAGAGAGACAGACTGACAGACACAGACAGACAGTTGACATTTATAGGTTTATTTATATATATATGTAGAGACACACACGTACGCACGCATGCATGCACACACACTCACAATAAGCAGATATACCCGTTGTTAGCCAGCATTTAACCTATCAGATAGATGGAACAAAGATTGTGTGTTGGTGGGGGTAGTAACAAATAGGTTTACTCCGAAGACATATGTTGTAGACTTTTAAGTGATTAGGTCGAAGTATATATATATATATATATATATATATATATATATATATATATATATATATATTTTTTTTTTTTTTTTATTTTTTTTTTTTAAGTACCACTTTTGACATTTTAGCCTTACACACCAAGAGGAAAAAGTGTGGCCAGATGGGACCCACCCCATATTATTATTTATGGAGTCAAGTTGTGTCTGCATGCTAAGGTTTTAGGCCTATAGCTCCAGGGCTAGGGCTAGGGCTAGGACGCTACCCTGGTGACACTGATTCTAAATATATAAGTTTATGGGTCTAGCTCCATTTTTTTCCTGGCAAAAGTACCATTTATGGCTTTTTTAATACAGAAAAGGATGTGGCTATATAGACATGCTCATGGCGTTCTCCTGTTGACACTGATTCTAAATAAACATGGGTTCGTGGGTCTAATTTCAACTTCTCCAGCGTGAATCGCGGCCACACAAACAGACGGACTATTCGCACTATATTGTATACTAGCAAAAAAACCCGCCCTACCCTTTGACTTTCCTCTTCTGTGGTTAATATTTGTTGTTTCTGTATTAACCTGAAGGTAGAGGTGCACAGAGGTGCCACAAAACATGCACACAACCCCCTCCCCTCCCTACCCCAAGCTTCAAATGTATCTGCTGCTCTAATACAGCTGCACAACCATATCTGTCAGTTTATCCTTCTGAAGCCAAAAAGAAATAGTATCAAAATTAACTAACCTAACTACTACCTGAAGAGCCTGATTCTCTTTTTCTCTTGATACCTATTTTGACTCAGTAGACTTAAAATTGAACCTATTGGCCCCAGTAAGAGATGAACACACATACAAATACAGTACTTTAAATCTGAGTCAATTGAAAAGGAAGAAAGTAGGGAGAAAAAAAAGGGAAAAATCCTGGTGGAGGGCTTGAACCCATAAGTCCCAGCTTATGATTTTCATTGGCTATCTTTCTTTTGGCCTGTGCCAACCACAGAAGAGTTTTGGACAGGTGGGATGCAGGCCATAATGGTCATGACCACACCCCCACCCCGTGAAATGTTGAGTTCATTTGGCCCAGTGGTTCTCAGAGTTTTTCTTCCTCCCTCACTCCCGCCTCCCCCCCCCCCCCCCCCCACACACACACAAACACAAGCACAGCACATACACAAATTTACTTGTGCATTTTCGTGTTTGTCTGTTGTTTGTGTGTGTGCATGTGTGTGTGCATTCCTGCATGGATTCGTGTGTTCATATGTGTGCTGACAGGTCCTCAACCACATCCCCACCCATTCAACCTACTCCATCCCTTCAACAAAAAAAAAGAGAGAGAGAAAAAAAAAAAAAGAAAAGAAGAAGCTTGATTTAATATAGTCTACTCATGTAAAATTTATCCAAATTTACACAAAGTTAATGGGGATTTTTATTTTTATCAATTTTTATTCCAATCAAAACTTATGAGTTTGAGCTTGAAAGTGGTCAGAAGAAAAGGAAAAGTGAAGGAGAGGGGTTTGGGCACAGTTTTACTAACCTCACTTAGAATGTTTATATATTGCAGTTTGTAGTACTCCTAAATAATGCGGTTTGGTGGTTACTTAGGCATGAAGTACATGATAGGCAGGATTTTACTCTCATCTTCACCAAGCACCAGATTAAAACCATCCTTAGTGACCCTACAACCCCTGACAATTTGAGGTGTGGGACACCGACAGTATTAATCATTCCAACCATTCAGTGATTGGGTACTAATAAAAGGGTGGTGAAGGAGTAAGTGGAACTGGAGAAGGGGATTCACCTTTGGGTATTGGACAGTATTAGCTTGTAATTTGATTGAAAAGTGTCCATTAAAGAAGAAGAATCTGGCCTCTTGTATTAGGAAGATGTTTAATTTAATTAGATTTTATTCAGAAAATACTGTTGCCCTCCAGACACTATTTGAGATTTCAGAGAGGTACAAAGTTGAAATAGTATTTCTTAATCAATCGATATGGAAGATGAAACAAAAGAAAAGGTGATGATTATAGGTGTGACCTGCTTAATAGCTGATGCATATTATATAGAACGGATAAGCAGTGTTGGAGGCCAGGTAGGAATAACTGCAGAGAATATACTACAGTATTCAAAAAGTGGACAGAAAGGAGTTGGTGATTAGGTTGGGATGTGGAAATGACAGTAATAAAACTCAATATAGTGATTTTAAGTTCAAGGTTGGAATAATGTGTAAGTTTTTTTTTCATTGTGGTCTGATGTCAGTATTTTAAGTAAAGATTATTGTGATTGAGATCCTGAAATGTTCTTTGAAAACTGACAATTGAGTTCATTTAGGCTATTTACATTGGGGCTGGGGTAGGGCTGGAACTTCTGCAAGAGATAAACAAACATAGCAACAGTTAGTATGTGAGCATGATAAGGTATGGTTTTGTGTTGGCAGAATTTTGAAATTCCTAGCATGGAGAACTATATGCCTTGCTGACAAGAACTATATGGTTGTGGGACAAATTTGCCCTGTTAATAATGATATGTATTTTGATGGATTGGATTAAGCAGACTGCGAATCCACTCCAGTAAATATGACTATGTAGACTTTGTTGAGAGATGTTAATATCCTATGATAGCTGTTTGCACCATGATCAATGGTGTTTTGACAAAAAAAAAATTTTTTTTAAAGAGAGAGAAAAGAATAAAGAAACAGACTCTCACTTAGTTTGAAAAGCATAGGAAGTTGTGATGCCTGGTGACTTATCTACAAGGTGTTTATACTGCAAATCAAATATACAGTATCAGTATAAACTAGTTCAGTGTTGTGTGTGTGTGTTCGAGTGTGTGTGTTCGAGTGTGTGTGTGTGTGTGTGTGTGTCTGCTTGTGCATGCCTGCTACATGCTGCATTTCTGTGTGTTGCTAGAGAGATTCTTTTGCCACTTTCAGGGTGAGGGACCTTCTAACCAAGGGAATGTTTTTGAGCCAAACAAAAAAACAAACAAAAAAAACAAACAAACAAAAAAAAAACAAACAAAAAAAAAAAACAAAAAAAAAACCTTCACCACTATTCATGGTGACCTTACATTTTGCCACAATTCACCCTAGAAACCTTGAGCTAGTTCAGCTTGACTTGACCAAATATTTGATAATCTTTGAAGAAAAAAAAAACTTAACTGCTACATAAGTAGTGAGGGTTACATAATGCTAAAAATAGCATGCTACACAGAGTTCTGCTTGTCTTGAACACAAATGATCCACACACGAACTCATTTAGCTCCAGTTTAAATTCATTCCTCTAATATAAACTACCCCCTGTGGCTAAGAAATATGCTCCTGCTTTAGAGAGCAGCTGGAGATGCTGCCTTCTATTTGACAGAATTTTGGGTCCCCTGGTTAAAAAAAAAAAAAAAAAAAAAAAAAAAAAAAAAAAAAAAATCTGAAATGGGAAAATCCCCATAAAAACCATAAAATACACACAAAAAAACTAGATATGTTTGTTGCTGCAGGCCAGAGGCCACTCTACCTCCTTCCAAATGGCTGGGCACATTTTTGTGAAAGTTTAAGGGTGGGACATTTGGGACCAGGGAAGGTTTTCCATCCAACACAACTGTACTTAATTTCATTACCATTCATGGCTGGCCATGAGCCATGATGTTTTGTAATGCTAGTGACCTTAAATTAAAATCCAGCTAAACTTAACCAGCACCTTGAAAAATGGAAGATAAAAAAAAAAACACCTATCAATTAATTCACACTGGTTGTATAGAAAGCAAATAGCTTTTAATGGACAGTCTATACATCTTGCTTTAATTCATGTAGTGTATTCGTGTCTGTCTGTCTGTTGGTCTGTGCACCTGTTTATCTGTCTGATTGTCTGTCTGTGTTAGTGTCCATGCATCTCCTCCCAGATGACTGGACCAATCATATTTGCCAATAATTGTTTTTAGAACTCTTAGTTAGGCCAAATTCTCTGAGAACTAAAGAGCAGTCTGAGAATAGACCTTCAAGGAATAATAGCATTTCTTGCAATAAGGCCTCAACCCTAAAGGAAAAAAAAAAGGCTTTAAAAATTATTTCTTTCATAAATCATTTAAAATTCTTCTTTAATAATATCTTTCTAAACAAGAGTAGCTATTTAAGAACAAATGCTGAGAAGTTCCTTCTCCATCTTAGTCTATTTTCACCAGATTGGCTAATGAAGCACTCATTGAACAGCATTTAAGCAATAAGGATTGTTGTACATAACTTTTAAATTGGTAAAGGATCATCTAATTTGCGGTGTACATGGATATTGTCTTGCTCCCTTACTTTCCATGTGATTTCTGTGTGCATGTTGGTGTGTGGTAACATTTTTTCATTTTTTAGTTCTATGGTGGCGTGGGAATCTATAGGGGCATGGAACTAAAAGGAGATAATAGATTATAGGAATACAACTGACAGTATTGATGGGTTATACCTTATGTTTACCTACAATTTATTCACCCACTCATACTAGACTAATTCATCAAATTTTATACCCAAATGTTCTAAGGGAGGAATTCAATTGTTTCATTCTAATGGGATCACTACTTTAACATTTATGTCAGAAATAGAGAATGTTATCTGTGAAAGTACAAATATTTCGATATACCTGTAAGCTTAGTGAACGAACCTAACCGATCGTTTTAAAAGTTGATAACATTTTTAAATACTGATCTGTTAACATTGGAATCCACAGAATGGTTATTTCTGGACTCCTGCTGTGGAACTCTACACAAGGGAACAACCTAAAGCATTTCCTACTCCGCAGGAATCCTTGAACCCTTTACTAGAACCCCATCACAAGGAAAAGTGTTGCATAGACTTCCAGGCCACTGAGGACATGCTGTTACGATTGAACAATACAATGTATTCTAGTGCTCAAATGACCATGAACACAATGACATGCTATTTGAACTTTATTGATGATAAACAATAGCTTGCTATTAGACTTATTATTCAGCTGTTTAAAATTTTTTTGTACTAAAAAAAATGCAATAGAAAGTTGATTTTATGGTACAATTATGGCACAATTTCGTATCTTGCATGGCATAATTTTGACCCTCTGTTGGCTTAATTAGTTTCTTGAAACCTGGCAATCCTGCTTCTGAGTGCAATTTTTCCCCTTCCTATTGCTATCAAGTACATCCCCACAGACATTAGCTAGGTATGAGAGCACACTGGTATGGTTCAGTGCAGAACTGTCATCTGGCCTCAACAAGTCGGTACCTTATTAGTTGACATAGAGGAGTTTCCATCTGTCACATGACCTAAGTTTCCCAGTATTGATATTATACATGGAAGTATATCACTGCAGTTAATTTACAGGCCTGCCAAATATAACGTCATGCTGTTTATCACTGCACTTGTGGCCATTGTTTGATAGAGATTTGGACTGATGTGTAAAAGCTTGGAATTGTCCTTCACTCCTCAAGAAATTAGTCATATGTATTTCACGTATTGTAAAAGAAGGTCCCAGGTAGTTGGCAACCATACAGGAATTAAAAGGGTTTGATGATTTCATGATGAACGGTTGATACCTGCCCCACACAGGCAAGACTACATTAAACATGCTGCATTGTAGGTACATGTTTAGTGATGAAAATGAATATAGTATATGGTTGGAATCAGATCACTATGCAGTGATAACTCCATTTAATCTCTTTAAATTGCTCGGGAATTATCCTCATATTCAAGACTAATAGTACCATCTTATGGAATGGACGATAATTACCAAATATCTCTCCTCCTTCCCTTCATCAGATCCTCCAATTGTTCTTACTTCCTTTCTTTTTTCTATTTAGAAATTTATTCATTTTTTTTTCTTATCTTGGGCATAGAATCTAGCCGTTGAAAGTAGATTGTGTTCATGTAGCTAAATACATCTACTTGCTACTACAAATTCCTGGAGAGAAGCTTCCATAAGTAAATTAGCTTCAGTAAACACAGATGTTTTAAATATCTTTCATAACCAACTCATTTCTTGGACATGATGGTGGAAAACAATTCAATCCAAATAAGAAAAATAATGCCCCCCTCCCCCCTACTCCATCTTCCTTTTATTGCAACCTGTCTGGTGGGTGAATTTCCCTGCCACTTTTGAAATTGTTGAATGTTACACAATTGAATGTATAGTTAACATTTTGTATAAACAGAAATAAAACTCTTTTTTTAAAGTAAAAACAACGAAAAAAAATTTTTTTTTTGTACTTTCTAATCTATCAAACTGAAAATTTTTTTTAAAAAATTTAAGATTAGTAATTAAAGATGGATTGATATTGGGGGGGGGGGGGGGGGGGGGGATTTAGTAAGACTACTGCACCAATCATTGCAGTGTTTGAGATATGAGATATGGTGTGGCTGATTTGAATTGGTAAAGGGTCTTCTACATAGTAGTCTGCATGAGTAGTGTCTTTTTTATTGTATGTTTGTGTTTGTTTGTATGTTGTCCTTCATGAACCCCAATTACATCGCTTGCAGGGTTTTGTGATGCATTGCCTCAGGATCATCCTCAAGGTGTCCATAAGGGAGAAGAAACGAAACACCACCATCAGGAGGATGGCTAAGCAGCAGAAACTCTCCTCAGTGCTCTCCCAGCGCAGTCTCCGCTTCCTTGGCCACATCTCTCAGATGAATGACTGTCGCCTACCAAAACAGCTGTTGGTATATGCCCCTGTGGATGGTAAACTTGCAGCAGGAGGGCAGAAGTATTGCTGGAACGATCTAGTGTCAAGGGACTTGAAAAAGTTTAAGTTCTCGGAGGACTGGCGTGAATTTGCACACAGCCAGACTTTATGGAGAAAAGTCATCCATGACCATGTTGAGTCCCTCAATGTGCTTGCTGAGAAGGAAGAGAAGAGAAGAAAAGATGAGAGGAAGAAACTGATAGAGACAAGACAAGTGGATGCTGAGGTGGAAATTTTGCTGTACCCCTCCTGCATGTGTTTTTGTCGCTGTGAATAAGGCTGATATAACTAACCACACACACCAGAAACACAAGCTGCTGTTAAAGTCCACGTGTCAGTTTTGCAAGCAATTTTTTTATTAACAGGGTCTTCATAACCACCAAAGACATTGCAACAAGAAATTAATTACAACATAACTTCTTGGCCTGTACCACTCCTACCACATGTGGCATGTGGAGTGCATACAGCATATGGACGGATGGATGGATGGTGTGTGTGTGTATGTTGTACATGTGTTGTCACATGTGTGTTGTACGTGTGTGTTTTGTGGGTGGGAATGGAAGGTGTGTGTTTTGTGGGTGGGAATGGAAGGTGTGTGGGGTGGGGGGAGGAATAAATTATAATAAAACCACCACCTCTATAATATTGGAGGGCCTGAATGCAACATCATGGCACCTGCTCCAATGCCAATGGCATGCTTGGCTAACATCATGCCAGTATTATATAAACAAAACTATATCTTGATTGATCACAATATTGTAGCAGCATTTAAAATAATTTTTAAATCATAAATTGAAGAATTTGGCAATATAAAACATCATAATTATTCCTTTTTTATGATAAACAAAGCCATTTCACCATCAATAACTTTTTTTGAATTGCTCTATTCTCTAGTAATAGCACAGAGGTAGTCAATACAAGTTTGCCTGATATCTTTTGGATAAGAAAACGTGTCCACTTAAACAGCCATAGTGTGTTGCTGACGTGGCTCCTTAAAACCATCTCAAATACACTCTGACATCCCACTGAATGGTGGCAATTTCCTTGGAATAAGGAATGCCCATTTCATCCAGAATTTGAGCCACATTGGCAGGAAAACAAACATTGTAGTTATTCTGTTTGAACCAAAACCGCTGAAAAATTCCAGCTGTGGTTCTTTCTCTCCCAAAATAATGATCATCACACCTGTGTGGTATAAACAACAGGAAGAAAGAATAGGACAGATTCATATACAATAACATTATGAAGAGTTTTGATCATTGGCAAATTTTCGTGTCCCATTGTCTAAAGCATGCATGCCAGAGACCACTGGGCAGTCCATACGAACATCATCAATGTGGCTATCCACTCATTTAGCCTGAGGCTATTATACCACAAATTAGCAACATGCTTCTCGTATGGACCATACTACAAGTATGTAATGTAAAGTCAATATTGAAATGGTGCAACAGCTACAGACATTTTTATCACTAGTACTGCACACTAGTACATGATGCAATGAGTGTATAGTTGAATTGCAGCTATACACAGACACGGCTAAATACAGGAAGAGGGGGCTTTCATCTGGAAAGGGGGAAATCCCAGGACGTCCCTCTCTTTTTGAAACATGGACAGAAGCACTGACAACATTAGAATCCACAAGACCAGAGATCTTCGGAACATCAGATGAAAGGCAAAAGTTATTGATAAGTGTTTGTTAAGGATGATATGTTATTTGTACGGACATACACGGACATTGATTAGGTTAATAATTATGTGAAGAATTAAGGTTTATAACAGTTACTGTAATTAAGTCTAAATATTTCTAGAATAATTTATGAGGCATAAAAAGATCTGCTGTGATATATCGGGACAGAGCCAGCAGAGTTGTATCACAATTAAATGCACCAGAAAGTAACCCCACACCTTGCAGGAATTTTTTTTCTATCAACCTCCAGCCTCCTGCAGTAGCAAACTTGGTATGTTTGCTTAATATAACATGTAAAGATTAACACTAATCACATTAATCAAACAAACACAATACAATTAATGTACACTTCTGTGAAAGTAACACTTTGGCAGTAAAAATTTCCAGTGGGTGTGGCTCAAATTAAAAAAATCCATAGGTCACACCCACAGGATAACATTCCTAGGTGGTGTCACCAAAGAAGATGAAGATGATCAAGACAATCACGCCTGAGGTACATCCCATTAAAGTTTCAGATAGGTAACTAAGTTGTGACCAAATGCACTGGAAAATATTCATAGCTATAACAACTGAGAAAAGAGGTGCAAGCTACAGGGACTAGTAAAATAGCTGGGTGCTGTCCCAGTCAGGTCACACAGTCTAGTCACACTGATAATAATCTCTAGCATGCAGATGAGTCCATATAATAGAAATCCAATAATATATGTGTGAATATGTACTCTATCCTCTTCAGCATCTACAAGTGTTGCCTGTAGTCTAGCTAGTTGGGTGTGTAGTCCTGTACAAGTTGTTGAAGGTGGTCAACCCACTTGTGAAGGGTTTACCTACTTCACTTCTCTGGCCCCTGTTGTCTGGAAGAAAAAAATCATGCATCACCAGCAAGTAATCTCAAGTATCTATATCACACACCATGTAATGGAATGATAGAGGTTTTGAAATGGTGGACCTAAATGCCAAAAAGTATTTGTTGCTTATGCTTTTAGAATCTAAATCACTCAATTGTATCGTAATTACTGCAGATGGGAGATTTTGGGTATTGACATAATTGGACCATTTGCAGTCACAGACAAAGGATATATCTGCACTGTAACAGACCTTTTTACTAAGTGGGTATTTGCTCGGCCCATAAAATTGAAGTCTGCTGGTGATGTTGCAAGTGTTCTTCTTAAATTCATCTACAGTTATGGTCCTCCCAGAAAAAATTACAATGGATCAGGGGCGTGAATTTATTAACCAGGTATGTACCATGAGCTAATAATACAACTTCCTTTTGCCTGTATTCAAGATATGTATGTAGTCTGAGCAGTGAAACTTAATTAAAGAAACTGTGTCATTATTTGCTTACAAGAAGGAGTGTCAGTTACTTCTTATATTTAGATTTAGTCTCCGAAAATTTCAGCCTGCTTGCCCTACATAAATATTTATGCAAAGCATCATTCTGTTGTGCGAACTATAAACTTAAGTTTGCATCTCAGCCCAATGATGTTGTTTTCACTGCCTATGGAATAAAGTGAATGATATGTTCGGCATACCACCCTGAGAGCACTGGCCAAGATGTGTGGACCAATCAAACTCTGAAGAGGGCACTGTCCAAGTATACAAACGATGCACAATCTAACTAGAGCAAGTAAGCTATCATTTCTGAATAATTATTTTTCTAAATAAACAGTTGTTTGTTTGAACATCTACAATAAGTAGATAGACATATTTTAATTTTTGATAACCAAAGATTTTGAAAATTGGAATCACTCCAATCTATCAACCCCGCCCCCCCTCCTTCACTCATGATTCACAGAAACCAATATGTCCCTCTACCTATATTAAGTGTTCATGAAAAATAATGGCAACTGTTAATTTAATCGAATATGGCAATAGTGTGTAAATTATTTAATTAACTTATTTATTAATTTTCTTATTTTTGTAAGACAATGTTCATATAATTACCTTTGTTGTTACTGTTATGATGGTGCAATTATTCAACTTTCTACATATTGAAAATGCATAAATAGATTTCCATCGATTCCTTTAGTTTGATCCACAGCACTTTTATTTATTGCATATTGTTATGATTATTATGTATAATTCTTGCTTACTTCCTTAGATATGTACTCCCACTACTTATGGTATAAACACAAGTGTCCAGTCTTCCACAAAGCAGCAGCCATTTGTGTTGATGTTTTATCGGAGAGCTCAGGGTGCAGCAGCTATCAATGCTGCACATGAAAGTGAGCAGGACATGTTGTATAGAAATTTGTGCACCCCACTGACTCTTCTCTTTTCGCTGATCCAAGTCTACAAAAAAGGGATTCAGTCTTCACCCAATCCCTTGTGGCTCACGTGCGTGTGCGGATTCGAGCTCGCGTGGATTTTGGAGCTCGCGTGGATTTTGGATTCACCTTTTTTCTTTTCCCTCCTCACTGTTTTGGTTAGATTATATTATGGTTAGATGCAGTCACCCTTTTTCCTGTCTTCCCCCTTCTTTGTTTTCCTACTCCAAGTCCCCCCCCCCCCCCACTTCTTTTTTCTCCTCCTCCTCTATCCACCCTCTTCTTTTCTCCTCCTTTCCTCCTACTTCAATTTTCCCCCACCCTTCTCCTCTTTTTCCCCTTCTCCTCTTTTTCCCCTTCTCTTTTATTTCTTACCCCCTCTCCTTCCATTGAAAAAAAGAAGTGCATTTATTATTAATCAGTGATGCAAACAACATGGTCACTCTTCCTAGCAATGATTGTTAGAAATATGAGCTTTGTGCCTTTCATCATAGGTATCACACTTAGATAATGAAAAGAACTGTAAAAAAGTTCAATATGATTTGATGTACTAAGTGGAAGCATTGGAGTGATGATGTGAAGAGCTGGAAGTTTGATGGCACTGTGGTACCTAGGCACTGCTTTCCTTTCCCACCTGAGTATGCGAGAGAGATTTAGAGAGCATATAAAACTGTCACATTGAAACAATCACTGGTAGCCTGCAGTTTAACATGAGTTCCCCAACTCTCAGGGTTAGCAAGGCTCTTCATATGGTCCTCAAACTTGACAACTTCATGAGGGGTGTGTTCAATCCAGTAGAGTTGGTATGTGGCATAGTTGTTTTGAATCACTGGTAACAATGTCTGCCAAAGTTCAAGGTTGTGTTCAACGGTGCCAAATAATTGATGGGAAAGAGCTTTAAACATACAATTCCCATCTGGCAACATGTTGTACGCAGAACAATCCTGACTCCTTAAAAAATCATCAACATCAGTCAATATAGAAGGAGGTCTACACAGTGGAACCAGAGAGGCAGGCATGGTTGTTCCAGAACATTTGATTTCCTTCACATCGGTGATTCCAGACTGCACCATGTTTACAATTTTTAGTGAAACTTTTGGATTTAATTGTTTGAGAAAAAACTCCAGTAGTTCCTGTCAGGTGACCAGAGTGTAAATTTTCTCCTGGAATTGAAATGAAATATTTGTTAACATTTTTAATACGCTTGTTTAACTGAAGGTCTTCTCTAATCATTTTAATTCTATCTTCTTGTAACTTCCTCAGCTTCCATTTCGTCAGGCCTTCCCTTTCACTTTTGCTAATATTAAATTCTGGATATAATATAAAGCTCTTCACTTCAACACAAACTTTTCATCCAATCTTCCATGAACTCTGCAGCCAAAGTTTCTTCCCTTTGATTGGCTTTTGCTTGAAATATTTTGGTCCAAATTGACAATCAAGCAACTTGGACTTGGCCACTGAAAAGGGAGTGCCTTTGAACTGAACAGCTCTACCATTTTCAGTTTTTTGCCAGAATAATCATATATTTCGCAAGAAAATATGAACATCAATAAAGTACAGGCTGCCCCTTACAACTCAAACAGGCTGGACTGTATAAATAATTATATATCCTACTCACAAAGGCACACAGCTGTACTGATATGTTCAACACTATTGGCTACTTCGTCAAACAATTATATAATGAACAGTTAATTTCAGCATTTATATCTATTGTATAGGCTGATTATAAACTAATATTTAATATTAGCTAATAACAGTTGAAATTATTTTTTGAAGGCAAAAAAAATTTTTTTTTTAATTTGTTAGTATGACCTAAGGTCAAGTGACTTTGATAGTGATCTTATAGGGAATTATGTCGGCTCTGTTATTGATCACTGCTAATTATTTTACTAGAAAAGTACTGTTGGCTACTTTGTCAATAATGAAGAGTTTATTTCAATATAATATCACATTGTATAGGCTGATTATAAGCTAATATTTCATAATATTAGCCAATAACTGTTGAAATCATCAGCTGGTATCAAGTAATATTGGACAGTATTAATTAATACCAGTATATAACATTAGGTTGTAAATTAAAATTATGGTGTTAAAATAAACAAAAATCACATCACTACTTCAATCTAAAATTAGAAAAAAATGAAGGCAAAAAATCTTTGGTCAAGTGACTTTGATAGTGATCTTATAGGGAATTACATCTGCCCTGTTATTGACCACCACTAATTATTTTACTAGAAAAGTACTGTTGGCTACTTTGTCAATAATGAAGAGTTTATTTTAATATAATATCACATTAAATAGGCTGATTATAAGCTAATATTTCATATTAGCCAATAACTGTTGAAATCATCAGCTGGACCAAAAAAAAAAAAAAAACTATCCAGATTGAAAACAGGACAGCAATTTAGGTGCGCAGATAGATAACCTACAGCATCCCTCTTCAACCCCAATCATTGTAATCAGAGGAGGTTGTGCATGCTTCATCAAACATTAAATTTTGTCTAGTCAGCAATCTTTGTCTTTACTTATGGCAGCACTTCTTCCTCTCTAGTCACTGTTTAAAGGACTAAAGGAGTGTATCACATTTGTAGCTAATCATGGACAGCTTCAAGAAGGTGAGATCACTTTGGTTGGAACTGTGAACTTTCCAGGAGGGCCTCTTGAAATTTAACAAAGTAGTCAGAAGGGAAGGGGGAGGGGAACCCTGGGATTTCCCCCCCTCCCCCCCCCCCCCTCCCTTAAGCTAAGTTCCCCCACCAAGAAAATAACTATTTCATGAACTAGAGAGAGTTTAGCTCTTACCACAGGCTGATCCATCCATTTGTAAGCAGTCGTGAATGATATACAGTATGTTTCCCTTCCTCTCCACCAACAAACACACTATCGAAACCAGAATATGATACCACAATAAGGTCCCCCTCCCCAGAATATGATGCCACAATAAGGTCCCCCTCCCCAGAATATGATGCCACAATAAGGTCCCCCTCCCCAGAATATGATGCCACAATAAGGTCCCCCTCCCCAGAATATGATGCCACAATAAGGTCCCCCTCCCCAGAATATGATACCACAATAAGGTCCCCCTCCCCAGAATATGATGCCACAATAAGGTCCCCCTCCCCAGAATATGATGCCACAATAAGGTCCCCCTCCCCAGAATATGATGCCACAATAAGGTCCCCCTCCCCAGAATATGATGCCACAATAAGGTCCCCCTCCCCAGAATATGATGCCACAATAAGGTCCCCCTCCCCAGAATATGATGCCACAATAAGGTCCCCCTCCCCAGAATATGATGCCACAATAAGGTCCCCCTCCCCAGAATATGATGCCACAATAAGGTCCCCCTCCCCAGAACATGATGCCACAATAAGGTCCCCCTCACCAGAATATGATGCCACAATAAGGTCCCCCTCCCCAGAATATGATGCCACAATAAGGTCCCCCTCCCCAGAACATGATGCCACAATAAGGTCCCCCTCCCCAGAACATGATGCCACAATAAGGTCCCCCTCCCCAGAACATGATGCCACAATAAGGTCCCCCTCACCAGAATATGATGCCACAATAAGGTCCCCCTCCCCAGAATATGATGCCACAATAAGGTCCCCCTCCCCAGAATATGATGCCACAATAAGGTCCCCCTCCCCAGAACATGATGCCACCCACAATAAGGTCCCCCTCCCCAGAATATGATGCCACAATAAGGTCCCCCTCCCCAGAATATGATGCCACAATAAGGTCCCCCTCCCCAGAATATGATGCCACAATAAGGTCCCCCTCCCCAGAATATGATGCCACAATAAGGTCCCCCTCCCCAGAATATGATGCCACAATAAGGTCCCCCTCCCCAGAATATGATGCCACAATAAGGTCCCCCTCCCCAGAATATGATGCCACAATAAGGTCCCCCTCCCCAGCCACAAATCCTGTATCTAACTCTGGTAGGGCACTGGGTCTAAAGCTCTGTTCATATACCAGCAACACAGAATGGAGTAGTTCAGCAATATTACCAAGTTGAACGCTTCTTGAAGTCAAAGTAAGCCATGTGATAGACGTATAAATGCTCTGTGATACTGATTGTAATAACTGTGACTCATGAACTGAACTAATCATTTACTCTCGTAATCATGTTGTGAGCATGCGTAGTATATTTAGCCGGTTCATTGTTATTTCTATATAGTGCCCCTGCGCACGCCTTTTACTTGTGACACACCCTGACTCGTGTATCTCACCTTTTGATTTGTGTATCGCCTTTGAATGAGTGTGCTTGTTTGTTCGATAATATAACTTTTAGTCTAATGCTAAACCATCAGTATTTGGGTTAGAAGGTTATTACACTGATCAACCTCCTTTGATTGTAATGGAAAAATAAACCTCTAAACCCCATTTATTTAAAACCTCAAATGATCTCAGGGATACCTTGTCATAAATTTCATTTTCCTAGTCTTGTACATTCTTCCTGGATTTCACAACACCCCATACGTTGAGACAGTAGCCATGCAGTGTTGGGCCAACATAGAAGTATAGTCATCTATAAAGCCTTGGTAAAATTTTCCACAAACTGACAGCTCAAGATCACTAGCCCACTCTGTTTTCTCCATAGCCAGTATAATCTGCTAGCAGACTCAGTCACATGACAGAAGTAGGTGTGGTCCCATGGGATTGAGTGAAAAGACTGAATCCCTTACAAAAACCATACTTGTACCGTAAGCACTTCTGCATAAACTTCTATTAGTATAAGCAAATAAGCTATATCCAAGGGCAGATCCAGAATTTGTTTCTGGGGGGGGGGGGGGGGGGGGCGGGCGTAATATATATACCTGAGGATAAGTGCAGAAGAGAAAACTATAAATTGGTGCATGTTAGGTAAAGTGTATGTTCTACATACAGCATTGCCCTCTACATACAACATTGCCAGGTTGATGTCCAAAACACCCTAAATCCTCACTTTCCCCCCATGATATCAAATGTTGCAGGAACATTAGAAATTGTTGTCCAACAAACTTGGCTTTCTACTTTTATCAGCTAATCATCATGATTTCTGAGGTCCTTGATGCCTCCTTCAGTGAATAGCATATGCTACCGATTTTCCTTGGATGATGAAGTAATTCATGATATCTTAGCTTCTCATCCTTTGCTGTACGTCTTGGAATATTTTTGTTTTGAGGATATATATAATACCTTCACTGCCCTATATTCCAGATAATATATATTTTTTATGAATATTGTGCAAGTGACCCTGCTGTGGGATGAGCAAGGAGTGAATAGGATGTGGTCAATGTTGCTGGAGAGCATGGACAGAAAGCTGATTGAACAAGTAGAGAATTATGTCTTCAGAGGCCCACTTTCAATGTGCTGTCACACCAAATAAAAATAAAGGCATTTGCATGTAACTTGTTTCTTCAGTTTTAGATTAGAGGGAGTGTGCTACAAAAGAGCAGACAAGTAAGATACAGTGGGTATTTATATTCCAATCCAGCTTCAATGAATGAAATTAGAAAAAGATAACACATGCAACTGTCAATGAAAGTACCAGTTATCTTTGTAATAGCTGCAATAGCGTACAAGTTGTTTATTCCTTCACATCTGAAAACCTTTGTGAACGCTTTCATGACGATCATCACCACATCCACATTAGAACTAAATCAAGAATAACTATTTGCCCAAAATGCTACCCAAAAAAAAAAAAATATTAATAAATAAATTTCTCTTACCAGCAGGTGAAACAAATGTCAACAAACAAGCCTGCCCCTCACAATGCTGCCAACTCAGATAATCTTTTAGTATTGGAAATACAATATTTCATTATTTTTGGCTCAATTTCAGTATAAACCGTCATAGGAATACAAAAAAAGTAACTAAATCACACATATTTAAATATTGACTTGTGATTGCAATTTAAGATGCCACTGAAAGTTTGTAACTCATGTTCTTTTCTCTTGAGCACAGTTCAGCCACATCAAGAAGAGATGTCTCAAAATCAGGTAGTTCAAAGCAATTAAACACAAAATGAAATGGACACCAACTAGATAGGAAACTGTACCACGATGGAGAACTGACTTGATGTCAGTTTTAATATCACTCACCAAACGGAATATTCTCTCACAGTCAGCATTACTTGCTGGGATGGATACAGATGAAGAGCTATATCTTAAAGATTCAAGTACCTACAGTCACCCATCAGAGATCTTATGTGTATGAGAAAGAGCCAAAATTTGAGCATCATCACAATCTATGTTTGAATCAATAGCAACTCCTCTGAATTCTAATTTGGTTGTTGTTTATGAAACTTCATGGGAATACTTGCATGGATTTCATCAAATGTATTTAAACTGACACTTTTCATTCACCTGGATTGAGGTCCTTTGGGTTAGTCAGAATGAGAAATTTAAAATAAAATATTTTTTATTTTAGCTAGTTTCCAAACAAAAGCAATATAAAAATTAAACCAAGATTAACACTTTCCTAGAAATGATCAATAGGAATAAGTAGATTTTCAGAGAAATGAAATAAAATAGCAGTGGTATCATCACATGGAGAGATATGTCAATTAATCCAACTATGATTAACACCAAAATGACTGCTACACAATTTTCATTATGCATATATATCACTTTTTGTAGTAGCAACAATGGCATATGGAAGTCTCCAACTATTTTCAAACTTTCCTGACCCTCCAGCTTCTGAAGACAACTTAGCTATCTTCCTGACAGTTGCATTTTAGAGTCAAGAGCTCCTTCCACAAAAGCAGAATCCGGCAGTACACCAGAAGAAGTACGTGGAGAGGAGCCATCACTTCCCCTGGTGTTTCATTGTTGTTGTTTTTAGCTAAGACATTAGTGCACCCTTCCACATAGTTGGCAGCACCGCCCTTAGTTAGCAGGACAGCCTGAGCGTCCTTCAAAAAAAAAAACAGCGATTAACAGTGGGTAGCCATGGCCTAGGTTGGTGTGGTGCCAATCAAAACTCTGGTATCTAACGTACTGTCTGAATACCTTAGTTAAAAGATACGCAAGACCCATGATTGCTGGTTTGTTGTTGTTTTTTCTTCCCCCCCCCCTCCTCCTTTTTCTTTTCTTCTTTTTTTTTTTTTTTTTTTTTTTTTCCTCGTCCCATATTTCCCTACGCCCGCCCCCCCCTCTCCCTTCTTTTTCTTTTCTTCTTTTTTTTTTTTTTCCTCGTCCCATATTTCCCTACGCCCGCTCAGCCCCCCCTACGCCCGCTCAGCTCCCCCCTACGCCCGCTCAGCCCCCCCTACGCCCGCTCAGCCCCCCCCCCCCCCCCCCCCCCCCTTGAATCCGCCCCTGATTATCTGTTTATTTCTATTAGGTTCTTCCAGTGATATAGCTGCAACTGCACTTTTTACGATGGAGAGCCCTAAAGATCTTCTGGCCAGGTTGGATAAGTTACTTTTCACTCTCCCGGATGATTTGATCCCACCACCATATGATGCTATGAGTGGGCAGTATGCAGCTTATAATAAAGTAAGTGT
>OZ017790.1:2332645-2430963 GCA_963969325.1 Lycopodina hypogea
GTGAAGTCTGAGGTGTATTGTAATTGGATGCAACCATGAAGTGCTCTGATCCCCTCCTCTGTATATATTCCTATATTGTGTGTGTGTGTGTGTGTGTGTGTGTGTGTGTGTGTGTGTGTGTGTGTGTGTGTGTGTGTGTGTGTGTGTGTGTGTGTGTGTGTGTTTATATCTTAAGTGGTTTCAACAAGAGATATTAACTACTTTTAGTTGTATAAACAACTTCAAGCATTGTTGAAGAGACTACAAACATTTCTAACTCTCTCTCTCTCTCTCACTCTTTCTCTCTCCCTCCCTCTATCTTTTCCCCTCCTCTCTTTCTCCCTTTCTCCCTCAGGTTGGATCCATGCTGTGTTAACTCCTGTGGACTCTCTTGTTTTTGGTGGAAACTTCCTGCACCGCTTCGGCATAAGAATGCAATTAAGGTGAGTGGGTGTGGTCATATAAATTAACATATGATAACATTCATGAATATAGCTAATGGATTATAAGTAGTGTTTTATAAAGACATTTCACAGTCTCAAACATCATAGACCCATAGGTTGTTAGTTCAAAGAGGTGAACTGACTTCTGAAGTGATTTAAGATAAGAATAAATCTTTATCTAATAAATCTCAGGCTAGTGAGCTATTGCTCATGCATTCCCTGTAGTCACACCATAGCTAGTAACCTCTGCTGGTTCAACCTGCTACTCCTCCTGGGACAACCAGAGAGCAAGGCAGTGGGGAGATCACTCCTCCAGTAGACAAGGGTGAGGTGTGACCACACATAGTCCTTCTCCCTCGTTCCTCCATCCCCCTCACCTGTCATGGCTACAGTAGCTCCTCCCACACCCCTCATCCACTGCTGTGACACAGACAGTGCCAAGACACATCTGTGGGGTGTCGGCCGTGAATATTGCCATTTGCCTTCTCATATCAATCCAACAGAAAAGTTCTCTACTGGGAGGATATTGTGACCGCTGTAACGAGTTGAGCTAACGTATTCATAATTAGTAGTACTGTATAGGTTTGTGACAAGGCATAATTAGTGCAGTGCCTAGCTTGTGTGTATTGTATGTAGAATGATTGTGTACTGTTGATGCAGGATGGACACTAATGGCTGTTAATTGTTACATGTAGAAGGAACACTAAATTATTAATGTACCTCTGATATATAAATGATTCCATATTGTGCTGCATAGTTTGCTCTACAATTGAATACTCTTCGTACTCCAACGAAATTAAAAAACAACATTATTCTTTACAACTACAGGGATATTATTATTATTATTGGGCATGCAGAAGTGAAGCTAACACATGCAGCTGTGTAAACAGCCTTATGTGCTGATATAACCCTCCCAGCATATACTCTCCTGCTCTTCATCAGCTGCAATAACTGAGCATGTGCAGTGAATCTTCACCTTATCACAGATGTGTTGTATATATGTCGTATATCATACAAGACAAAATTCTTATTTTGTGTGGTGTTTGTGTGTGTTTGTGTTTGCATGTGTTGTTTGTAGGATTTATGAGCTCGAGCGCAGAATCAACACGCCCCTAAAGTTCAGACATCCGTACTATGAGGCCCTCAACTGGTTTGCAGCCCGGAACTACCATCAAGAGGTCAAAGGTGAGATAATACCTGATACAAAGTGATGACCAGAAGAGAAAAGTTTATGTGTAAGACTTTGCATCATGTGAATGTCATGTGACACACTGTGTATTCAACTACTCTTTGGAGCAATGTCCCATCTCTGGTGTAGCCCTGGCCCTGGATCTAGTCCTATCTCCAGTCTTAGCTGTCATCCTAGCCATTGTCCAAGACCACCCAGCCCAGGAGTACACACTGTGATGGACCTGGTGCCTTGTATTTATCTTATCTGTGTGCATGTGCAATGTTGCATTTTGTTGGAAACTGAAGTTCCCCTAGCCAGCATGTCACCCTGCCTTCCCCTCCCCCTCCAAATTTTCATATCAACTGAAGTAACATTTGAAAATGGTGATGTTTGTTCACACAACATCTTTTTATTTATCTATTTATCGATCTATCTATCAATCTATCTATCAATCTAGTTATCTATCTCGCTACTGTTTATCCATCAATTTGTCTATCTATTTATTTGTGTGTGTGTATATATATAGATGACCTGGATGAGGACACACCCACTCCTCTGTACTTGCTTGAGGGTCTGGAGGAGATGCACTATTGCTTCACCGAGTGGACCAAGGGAAGAGAGGTAAGGATCATCAAGACAGAGGTGAACGAATATAGCTGCAAGAAGTGTGGCGTGTGGGGTTGAGGTTGAAGCAACAATTATCTCATGACATTAGTCGACACATTATTGCCACCAGTTCATTGAGGAGATCCTTTACTGACTTATCCTTTCTTGAAGTCAGCTTGCATGTGTACATTAGCTAAGTCAAGTTTTTCTTCCACCAAAATATGGAGCAGTCAGTTTATTAAAGTGTATAAAGAAAATATTTATCATGAAGAGGCAATGGAGTCATGTGCACCCAATGGTGTGTCCTGATTCCTTAGTTACCATTTCACTATCTATCTTCCAAACACTGTCTGATGAGGGGGTCAAGGAGGAGTTGCCCAAACAAAGGCTTTGAATATTTCTCAGATATTTTGATCGCAGAGAATGTACTGTGAACTCTTCCACTGCCAGCTGGAATCTGGTATAGCAAGTCCCCAGCTGTCTTCAAGTCCTGGATGAGAGGTTGTCCTGTCCTGTTCATGCTTGGGGGGGGAAGTAAATGGCAAGAGTTCCTAACACTCCCCAACCCCCTCCCTCTCCTTACACATATATGTACATTCATACATGCCCTGTTTCATGATTCACATTATGGTCATGTGATCTGCTTCTTGATGAGATTTTCAAACAAAATGTAATCGATTTTTCATGCAAATATTTTGGCCTTTCATCTGTGCAATATGAAATCAATATTTGAATACAACATTTTCTCAAATTAGCTTCCTTTTTCTTTCTTTTTTTTCCTGAATGAGCTCACCCACTCATTCCTTGTTGCTAGTTGATCCCTTACCTGTTTTAGTCTAGACTGTATGTAGTTAGTTGCCACTCCAAGTGAATTCACTCGGAGCATGAGTCTCTTTGGCATGTAGAAGTCATAAGTGTTATCAGTGCCCCAGGAATATGCCAGTGTCTTAGCTATTATCCAAGTGCCTCTACATACACTAGCAGGCTGTGCTCTGACTATGTATTGGTGTGTGATAGTTATGCTTCTTCTTTCTATTTGCCCTTTAGGGGAAGAAGGCACACAAGAATCAGATTCCTCCGGACATACAGCCACACAGACTAATAGAGCAACTGGCCAAGGTCTTGCAGAAGGCTTCCTCCAAGGTAAGTGTTTATATATATATATATATATATATATATATATATAGTGTGGTGTTGGACCGGTGTGTGTCTTCATAGAGTTATTGTTAACCCCCTTCAACCTGCCTCAACCCAGTGTGGTGTTGGTCCAGTGTGTGTCCCCATAGAGCTATTGTTAACCCACTTCAACCTGCCTTAACCCAGTGTGGTGTTGGTCCAGTGTGTGTTCCCATAGAGCTATTGTTAACCCACTTCAACCTGCATCAACCCAGTGTGGTGTTGGTCCAGTGTGTGTCCCCATAGAGCTATTGTCAACCCACTTCAACCTACCTGAATCCAAGGGACTGTTGTTTAGAAATCTGCATCTCTGCATCTCTGACTTTCGCTTTTAAGTTGTACTTCTTAAAGTGAAGTGCTATAGTGATAACAGTCTATTCAGGACAACAGTATTATTATGCACCCTTTCATATTCTTACTGCTCTCACAAGCTGATTCATGTGCTAATAACAGTAAATTACAGCCTCTCATCCACCTCTCAGTTGCAGCAGCTGCCTGTGCTATCCAGCTGTGAGAGACGGAGAAGAACTTCCCCAGTGGTGAAGGAGGAGAAGGGAAGAGCCAATACTGGGAAGATGGCTACTCCTGATGGCAATGCCACCAGGTTGGTTGTAAACTGTGTGTGAGCCCATCCTGCATAGGCACCCCTACTACAAGTGGCCTTACAGAAGGGATCGACTATACTAATGGGTGATATACAATGGGTGTGCCCTTCACTGAAGAACTATAGAAGCATCTGGTGCTGAGGAGGGAAAAGCATTGAGGGTTAATGGTTGTAGGGCTGTGTATCCAAGCTCTCCTCATTGTAGTGGGCATTATAATGGGGATGATCATCACCATAGTTGCTGTGGGTGTATTATCTCAACTTCTATTATCCATTTGCAGTGTTTGGAGTTATTTTATAACACCTATATGTAGTAATCTATTAAATTATTTATATTAATTATTATTAAACAGCTAATTGTAGTTATGGTGTTTTTACTCCAGATGCTTTTTAGTGCATGATGTTTGTTATTTCTGCTAATGGTGGTAAGTGAACATGTGATTGTGATGTGGTTATGTAGATTTAATGTTTGATGTCATGTTTATAGGAGGAGGAGGAGTCATGATAGGAAGGTCATCTTGAAGCCTGTGCCCCAGGGCAGGTCAATCAGTGAAGAGGAGGAGGAAGAGGAGGAAGTTGAAAAGGCGGAGGATGTTGAGGAGGAAGTTGAAGAGGATGTTTCGAAGGAAAGGTGAGAGGATTGTGGCCATTGATGTAATGTAGTCAGTATATTGTAATAACTAGCAAAAAAACACCCTGCCCTACGGCAAACTATTTCAGTTTGCATAATGACTTAAATAGGAGGTGAAGGGTTTGTGGGGCATTTCTAAAGTCAATATTATGAACCAGTAATTAGTATCCATACAAACTCACCTGGGTAATAGTTCTTTGCTTTCACATATAGGTAAGGGGGGGGGGGTTTGTGGGGCATTGCCCCCCCCCCCCCCCCCCCCCCCCCCAATTCTGAAGTAAATAATATGAATGCGTTTCTAGTAATTAGCCTTTTGAATTTCCTGTGTAGTTTGTGAATGTGACTTCCTCTAGAATGTTCTTTTGAATACAACTTCAGATTACAACTTGTGGTTACTTATGAATAGGAAGACTTATTTTGTGGCCCTAGCCGTAACCCTAACCACATTCTCCCAAACCGGGCCAGTGGTCCTGTGAGCAACCCCTGAAAATTTCAGGACAATTGGTCCAGGCATCTGGAAGGAGATGTATTACACACAGACAGGAACAGACAGACAGACAGACAGACAGACAGACAGACAGACAGACAGACAGACAGACAGACAGACAGACAGACAGACAGACAGACAGACACAGACTACATGAATTATAGTAAGATTAGAAAATGTTATTACACTGACATAGATTTGGGTAGATGGATAGATATGTAGGTAGATAGATAATAAGTAGATAAATGGGTGGATAGTAGAATAGATAGATAGATAGATAGATAGATAAATAGATAGATGATCATTCAAGATTTATTCATGTTCTCTGCACTCATGTTGCAATGATATGACTCTCTGTAATGTACACCTACTCAACCAGTGCAGGAGTGTGGTAAGTGTAGATGCTGACACTCTTCCTGGTGCAATAAGTCAATATGAATATGCAAATTAAGATGTGATAAATATATTGATTGCAATTAACTTAACAATAGTCCAATAGCAAAAATGAATGATCTGAAGAAATACTCTGAATATCAAATGTTCAAATTCTTTAACATATTCATTTCCAGCATCTGTTATATGCTCGTGAATATGACCTCTCTATTCATCATGGTCACAACAAATGTTCATCTTCTGCATCTTCCAAATTAAACTCTGACAATTTCAAATATTTATCTGGTGCCATTAATTGCTTGAAATTTGCCTTCAGCACTCTAGCTAATGCTTGGGTCCTGAACAGGGTCAAATAGTCCTAACAAATCACTTCTGACCTTTTTAAATATGCTCAAGTTGGATTTGAAATTGAAATGATAGTTATTTCACTGCTCTGGGCTCTAAGTTGCTAGAGTATTTCAATGTTTAATTCAATTACATGTTAATGTAATTACATGTCGACTAATCTGTTGATGCTTGTTCTTATTAGCCACTTAGTGTTATATTTTATTTCAATTTCTAGTTCGGCATCTGAAGGAAGCCTGCACATAGAGGACGAGACCACACCCTCCCCCTCCCCAACACCTGACAGAGACCAAAACACGTCTTCACGGAGAAACGAAGATTTGGACTGGAATGAATATAAGGATAGTGACTACGGTAAGATAATTAATTGGGCATTATCCAGCATACAGGTTGATGTTCATTAATTCATTACTACATAGTCCAAAGTAATTAATACATTGTTTTATTCTTTTACAACCACGTGTGTGTGTGTGTGTGTGTGTGTGTGTGTGTGTGTGTGTGTGTGTGTGTGTGTGTGTGTGTGTGTGTGTGTGTGTTAGTGTACCCTGACCTGGTGGAAGCAGAGAGTGATATAGAAGGTGGGCCTGGCAACAAGGAGAGCTCTGTGGCACGGAAGAAAACCAATGACAACCTTGATGAGGTGTGGATGCCAAAAGGTTAGTAGCAAAAGCGTATAGCACGTTACTATCACATTACTGATATAATTTTTATTCCTTCATATTTGTTAATGTAAAACATGTTTATTCGTATTTTAGAACTCCAAATTTTTTGTTCCATTATTGCTAAATGGTATAAAATGTAATGAAAAACAAATTATATGTATTTTTTAAAATTATACATAAACCTTAATCTTTGAGGGGTGATCTGTATGCATATGCTAAACCCCCCTGTTAAACTTGGTAACCATGCCCACCACAATGGATACATCACAATAAAATGGCTACCGAATTACTACTTTAATATAATCAATGAAAAAGGAATGGACCAAGTGTCTGTGGTTATTTAATAAGTATTTTATATATGTTATTGGTACATATAAACAAAGCTAAGATGTAATAGAGAGTTTTTCAGAAGTAAATTATTTGAGTTATTTCATAATGATATTTTGGAAGTTTCAAATAGTGAATAACAGTGATCTATATAAAAAAGAAATAATGATTAATAATTCCTAATCACACCTGTAGAATGTTAACATCAAGTACATTAACATTACTATAAGAGCTTTTAGGAAAGTATTTTTCTGTAATGGCAAGCTTCTCTACTAGGTAGACAGTGAGTTATAAATTAGGGTCAGACCCATTCTCTTGGCTGTTGATGGGTAGCTGACTCTCCACCCAAGTATTTCATCAAGGATTGGAGATGCTGTCATCAGCAGATGCTGCAGCGTTTGTTCATATTTCTAAGCATTCGTTAAGAGTTTTTGACATAAGAGGTGCAGTATATGTTAAAGCTGATCAATAATGGATTATCAATGCTGAGCACATGAACAACACTGAAACAATACCCAGGAGTGGAGGGGGGAAAAGGGCGAAAGCAGGAACTATTATGAGTTACTATGTCAGACCACACAAGCATGTGGATAATATTACACCAGGGGTCATAGTCATCTCCTGCTAATCTTAAATTTGCACTTTAATAAGTAGCCCCCCTCCATCCAACAAAAACAACAACAACAACAACACACACACACACACCAATAAAAAAAAAGAAATAAAAAAAGTACTTCACCTTCTGGTTCAGTACCAAGAGCTTATTTTATACAGAGAGAGAGAGAGGAATACCTCACTCTATGAGGATTGAGTACACTCTTGTTTTGAAATGTTTATTGAATACAAAAAGAAAGTTATACATTACAAACAGAAAACTTAGCACTTAACTGTAGCTGTGTGTTTAAAACTGTAGCATTGTGTTTATAAGCTGTGCCCTCTCAGAGGTGATCTACGCATATTTGACATTGCAGGAGAAGTTAGTCTTGTGGGTCACTCCATAGCTGCTTCTTCCCGAGAGAAGAGGAATGCAAAGAAGAGATCATTTGAGCAGAGTCTCTCAGCCACAGCGGCCAAGATCCTCCGGATGGAACAGGAGAGAGGAGAAAGGGAAGATAAGGTACGTCTATTATGAAGAATAAATCCTGTGGCTTTGTTTAGATATTCACCACTGCACACACCTGTCCACTCAGATCATGATTCAGTTATTTCAGCTGTGGTACACATTACTCTTTTGTAAGTATAAAATGTGTCACTGTTTTTATTTGCTTGTGTGGTGTTCAGGTCAAGGTGGAGTCTCCTCCCCCTCAACTGCCAAGCAGGAACAGACAGGTTGAGCCTGTGGTTGGGGGTGGGTCTCTAAAGGTCAAAGATCACCAAGGAGAGTGTCCCAAAAACAATATGGATGTAGAGGAGAAGAATCAGAGAGCACGTGCTGCAGGTAATGGGTTTGTACATGACCTAGAACATCTCAACTATGAACTGTTCCAATACATAAATATGTAAAGGGTCACAGGTGCAATCTCGTTTCCTTCATTTGTTTATTATTGGGTTTAGTTGGAGTGTGTGTTTTTTTTGTAGCACAATATTGTTGCTCCTTTCAAAATAAAAACTTTTTTTTTCTTTCAAGATCTCTCTTTATTAAGGTGATGTGAAGTTGTGTCACACCTTGCTAGTAATTACTTGTATTGTGTTTAACGATATGAAATAATGTTGCATACCTGATGAAACTAGCACAAGACAAAAAGTTGTGTCTGTATGGTTAAACTAATATCTTTTCTGGTGAGAATTCCAAATAATTTGATTCTTTAATGTAAATTATGTCGTTTACATTGTGTGTATGTGGTATGTTTATTGTGTAGCTGCGGCCAATGCAGTGGACGCTGTGGTGGCCGCCTCAAGACCAAAGTCTAAACTACTTACCCCAAAACAGAGACTGAGCAAGATACTTGGCATAAGCAAGGCCAACAAGAGAAAAGTCTGACCTCACGATGTCATCCGCACAGATCCACTTATCCTTCTCTTCCTCTTTCATCCTTTCAAAAATAAATGTTTTAAAAAAATTTATATTATATGTTGATGTCATAAATGAAAAAAAAAATTGATGTTTTGTCAGGGCAGTTGATAAATGCTGTCAACTGGCATCCACAAATATGCTAATTCTTTTCTTTGAGCTAACCTCTTTAGATCTGTATTTCTCATTTCATGCAGTCATTATTTATTTCTACTTAGATAATTCATCTTGTCATTCAGACAGTACACTAATTCTTAACAACTTTTAATGGCTCTGATAAACACAGAAAAATTTTAGTGGGTTAAATTAGTGGATATAGATACCATACTTAAACCTTGCATTGGTCTCTCATTGAGCAAGGAGAAAGGTAGGGAGAATAGGGAGGGAGAAAGGAGAGAAATCCTGAGTTTCAGCTTTTCATTCTAATGTAAACCTTGTTTATAAAAAAATTAATAATTTTTTTAAAGAGGGTCCTCTCTGGCCACTACCCTCTATTATCAAACCCTCATCAATTTAGAATAAATCTAAGTTCCACAATTTATTTATGATGCAGACACTCCATCAAACTCACGAAGTTTTGACTGTTTCAGTTGACCCAGTGTGATGTTGATACAGCATGTGAGCTAAAGGGTGTCTACTTACAGATTAGTTTGAGTTGTACATCTCCACAGGCACTTTTCTGGACAGACTAGCAGGCATACCCAGCCTTGCCAGGGATATAATGATATGCCAAGGCTAGGGCTAGATAAAAACTTTTTTTAAAAAGAGAGAAAAAAGATTTAAAAGATGAAAAAAAAATTAAAAATTAAAGAGAAAAAAACAGCAATGAAAACTTATTTCCTGCATTGTAGTTTTAGTAGAAATTATTCTAAATACTCCATAACTATACATTGCATTTTCTTAAGTAATGCAGTGTCACTCCCTGGGTATCATTCAAGGTGCAAAAAAAAAGGAGAGAGAAAATTCTTCATTGATGATCCTTTCCTGCTCTGTATCTCTATCTCTGCATTAGAATGGAGCTTGCTCTGCCTGTTTGTATGGGTGTATCTGTAGCTACAGAATACACTTGGAGAACCAGTGGCCCAAATGAGTTCAAATTCTCAGGGGAACACCTGTGGACCACATGAACATTTTTGGCAGGAACTGAAAATTCACAAATAAAGATATAGCTAGATATAGTTGGTGGATATATAAAATAAAAACCATTTTGATAGGACATCGCTCTATTTGTAACATTTGATTTTTTTTAAAAATAAGAAAATTGTTTACAATAGCATCTATGAAATATTTGTCATCCTCTTCAGCTGGAAACCACTCACTCAATAAATGAGTCAGTTTATCGATGGGAACACCAATATCCTACCAAAAACTAAACCTAGAGTACCATTGCTCAGGCTAGCCTGCCCACACCTAGCCACTCTTCCATTCGTTTACAACCGGGTGTTACTACTCCCACACTTATATTTGCGCATACTGCGCATGCTCTAGCTTTCGCCAGCACAGACAAAAGTCAGCAGCACTCCGAGCACAGCGAAGACGTAATTGCTGAGTCAGCTTTGTTGTTTTATAGTAACAGTTTTCTTAGGTTAGGGAGTTGTTTTTATTCCCTGGGACGCAAGAAATGTACTCTGACAGAAGTGAAGGCGTAATGAGGAGTAGGAGGTGAGCTAATTTCAGGTTTTTAAGCCTGAGTACTCCCCCTCCGTTCCATTATATAAAACAATTAAAAAAAAAAATTTTTTTTTATATATGGGGATGTGCTTTAATTCCAATTACCTTATGAATTTGATACTTATAGTTTCCACCCTCAACCTGAATGATGTAGTGGAGTGAGCTATTGCACACTAGCTGGGAAACAAGCTTTTCACCAGTTACTGCAAGGGGGTGGGACTTAGGTAGTGTGAATGTGTTGGTCAGTGCACTGCTTAATTGGTGTTTTTGACTATGCTGACTCCTCACACTGTTACAGCTATTTTTTTTGTTGTTTTAGTACCCAGAGTCTTTCTAGGCCTTTTAAAAAAAATGTATTGGCCAAAGATCACGCTCTACTATCTGCAGTTGTGATGGTGCCTTGGATCATTTGTCTGACTCTTTTGTTAAACTTATACTAGCTTATACTAGCTTATACTAGCTTATACTAGCTTATACTAGCTTATACTAGCTTATACTAGCTTATACTAGCTTATACTAGCTTATACTAGCTTATACTAGCTTATACTAGCTTATACTAGTGAATAAGCTATGTTTACCAATATAGTGTGGGGATAAATATATTTATGTCATCCTGGGTGAGTTGACTTGGACAGTTGGACCAATGGAGATCTGAGTGATACATTGTTTAGCACACATGTGGTCAATGACGTTATATAACAGGCAACATATTTTATTTGACTACAAAAACCACCAACACTTTTGGAACAATTATACAAATGATTTCTTTGGTGTCATGGATTTTGTTGGACATTTTAGGTACAACTTTATTTTTATTTATTATTTTTTTTGTGCATTACTTTTATTGTTCAATACATAAATGTATAGACATTAAATTACTATGAATACAGTAGTGCTCCCTATAGTAGAGATAAATGTGTTCTAAAAGTAGTAGCAGAAAATCCTAAAATTCAAAACTTATTTTCTTGGTCTATATATGGTAATTTCAGCTGATTTATAAAATGTTTTTAAAATTTATTTATTTATATATATATATTTATTTTTTAAATTTATTTTACAAAAAGATTACCAAAAACAAAGCCAACCTTGAATACTCTGCACAAGTAGTAAGAAAAGAGAGAGAACAATGTAAAAGAACCCTCTACCCTCCCATGACATTTATCTGCTGGGATCTATTTATTTTCTCGTGCACTTCCACATATGGTAGGTCCCTTATAATTACTTAGAAAACATCAAATATCTAGGAGTCCATGATAATTAGCCTCTGCTTGTATTAGTTGAAGCAAAATATTCTGATAGGAAGTAGTAAGAAATCTTTAAAATGATAGAAAAGTTCTAAGTTGGGCAGTGTTATAAGTTATAACTTAGAATTGGTAGAATTAACACAGAAAATGGAATAAAAAGCTGTTATGCATAACATTGAATAATAAAATTGCATTTTTTTTCTAATTTGTTATTATTAATTTATTCTTCTTTCCCCCCCCCCCCTCCTTTTTTTTTTATATCCATGGCTGTATAGAATTGACTTGTGAGAAATAGTATATAGTTCTGTTGCAATTTCAAGGTCTATCAAATGTAATCGATTGTTTAAAAAAGTGTTGAAAACTTTTTCCTTGTTGGTATTTCCCATCAAGAGATGATAATTAGCTTGCTTCAGAAGAACCTTGCAATATAGTAAGGAACCCCTGAATATGCACATGCCAGATTAATATCACATTCAGTGGGTTTTTTAAAAGGACGCTGTATGGTGTACTTGTCATAAGCAGCTACTCTGTGTCTGTTAATGATAATGTTCTGCGGATAAAATATTTTTTGGTCCACTAATGTGGTCTGGAAATAGCATTGCCCATTGGATTATCAAGGAAACCTTCACTGCAAACAGTGTTAAACTTTGTATTGACAAGCACAGGATATTAGTTCTATACACCTTGAATTTATGCTGACCATAATGATATAAATGTTTGTTTACTTGTCCAGAAGTTGATATCTTGCAGCTTTTACACAGTAACTTTTATCCATGTGGTAACTACAAAGTGGTTGCTATACTTGCTTTGATCTAGTGTCACTGTGTATGCCGTAAGTTCTAGTCCAACAGAGTCTGATTCGCTCGTCCTGCCTGATGAGAGTGCATTGCCATTACGCTCAATACACTCATTTGTAGCTGGTTGGTGTTTGTGTTTGTTTGTTCATTCATTAATTGATCCCATGAAGTAATACAAGTGACAAGTGTTGATTTAATGGTGTGGCAACTATAGATAAGCCAAGTTAGAGTGGATTTCTGCTATCCCTCAATCTTGAAAAAAAATAGAATAACAAAATGGCGTCGTGGTCTGTGCTTGTGTTGTTTCAATGTAGAAATTAACTTTCTTGGTATTTGGTGATGTCTGCTATGTATGAACTGCTGCATTGATTGGAGCCTTCACTGGGTGCATAATACTGTCTCAACTAGTTCTGTTCTGATAGTCGTTGAGAACCTGTTGCTCGCAAATATTTTGCTTGCCACTTTAATTGGCTTGTTTCAAGTAGACCAAGTCCGTTGCAAGAGGCATAATCATCTGTGCTAATAATAATGTTTTCTCCATTGTCACAGAAATGAGAGTTCTGAAGGTCGCAGATTCCGTTCTCGTTCCCGTTCCTGTAGCTTTGAACGGGAATGGGACAGGGATCGTAGGCGGGACCGCGGCAGAGAGTGGACGAGGGACCGTGATAATTACTGGGACAACGAGCGAGAGAGATTGCTACCTAAACATTCTGCACGAGAGATGGGGGGGTATTCCTCCAGATATGGTGGGCGCAGCCGAAGTAGAAGCAGGAGCCGAGGAAGAGACAGTGATTATTACAGGAAGGTGAGGACAAGTGATGTGGTTACATGCATGCATGCAGACAGACTGCCAACACAGCACATTACGCATAGTGAAAATTGTGGATGGGAGGGGTAAAAATGCAAAAAATTATCTTTTTTTTTTGCTAAGTTTTTGAAAATTAAATATTTACAGGTTCTCTGTTTCGTTAATATTTATTTTCTTTACTGCTTATTATTTCCTGAATGTGTTTGGATAACATGCAAACCTTAAATTTCATTTATTGTACCAATAGTTGTCCCACCCCCACATCATTTCCCCATATCCCTTCCCTTATATGTTAGGTGGGGAATTCCTGCAGTAATCTCACACCAATTCTGTTTTGTATTTCTTTTATTTTTGTCATGTGATATTTTATTGTTATAGGCAATAGGGCTGATTGACTTGTTACTTAGTGTTATTATAACCATTTGTGAATTCATTGCAGGATCGAGATGATAGATATTCTGAAAGAGGCAGAAGGAGACAGAATGATGGAAGGTAACTATGATGATGTCTGTATTGACATGAGTGGAGGTTGATCATGCAATCTTATAACTCACACATTTAACGAACCTACCAAGTTTGACCTACTCACTCCAGCTTGCCTCAGGCAAACATTGTCTAGCAAGAAGTGTCTTAGCGCTTGTCCTTGCCCTGATCTTACTGGAGCCATAGTTCCTGTACCAGCCCTTCCACACTGTGAAGTGGTATTATAGAACCTGCCATCGGAAAATTTGGTGCAGTAACCTAGTTCAACTAGTGTGTGTGCCCATGGCGAAATAGGTTCAACCTGCCACAATACTGATGGTGGGGTTTCGTGGAGCTATTTTATATAGTCTTAATTAAAGATGTTTATGTAAGTAATTCTTTGGGAAAATCTCTGATGGGAATTAAAAGGAAAAGGAATGGCTGAGTTATGATGAACTGGGTGTAGTGCATTCATATGAGAATCTGCTGACTTGGTACTCACTCCTTTTAGACTACAGAGGCAGAAATTCTATTATCACTATATCACGTGTAGTGGCTTGACCAATGTAGGAGAAATATTATTGTACATAGTTTTCTAACTTGGTAATTCTTTGAAGCAGCCAGTGAGTGAGGCTCGCACCACCCACCTTGTGTGGATGCAGGCTATGTTAGTGACCACTACACTGTTGTCCCTTTGCAGTGACCAGGAAATTACCTCAGTTATCATGATGCGTGATGTGAACCCCATGGTAACCAAGGAGGATGTAAGTGAAGCAGTTGATGAGTCCTATTTAATGTACACCAGATATAATGCCATGAGAGAAACGACAACACATGTATTTGTGTGCATATTTAATTCCTAGTGTCTGTTTCTGACCCTTTCCATTGTGTGGTAAGTGAGAATTATGATCAGGTTGCTGTGGTTTGTTATATGTCTCAAGTAGTTGTGCTTTAATGGCTGTATACAGGGTGCAAAATTAATCATCTTCTTTCCATTGTGTCGGTAGTTTTCCTTTCTTGTTTCGACAGTGTTGCTAATCACATTTACTAATTGCATTTTATGTACCGCAAAGTGTGAAGTGAATGCATGCCCGTTAGCTTGTGTCCAGGGGTAATCAATGATTTGTAGATGTAAATGTATGATAATTTAATCACTAAATAGTGCACACTGGCTCTGAATATGCACCTCCTGGAACTGTGCTCTACAATATCCACAGTTTTCAGGGTCGTCACCCTAGATGTTGTGCTTCCTCAGGTCACAAGCAACTCTCTGTTGCCATGGTTTAGGTGACATCCCCGCACTTGTATGTGGGTGTGGCAATAGAGCAAAGTGATCAATAAATTGTAAAGGGAAAGTAATTGAAGTACATTTTTAATTTGAAAGTGAAGAATATTTTCAGATAGGAAATGGTTTGGAGATTGCATCTCACTGATGATGATGTAAGGTTTTAAAAGAAAGTTTTAGATGGGCACTTTTTTGGATTGACTTGGGAAAAGATAAAAATAATAGGATTGCTTCGATGTAGACCACACCTTAGATGATCGTTTACCAGATTAGTAAGATACAACAATATTTTTCTTTTGTGGCTATTGAAGCACCTGATTTAAATTGATAGGGGATCATCTACTTTGACCAACTGTCTTGTTAGTTTTTGTTGTTGTTGTTTTTTTAATATAATTTTCTTGCAAATCAATCCAATACGTCATTTGTTAATAAATGTGGGATTTCTTGTTCTATTGTGAGATGGCTCATGGTTGGATGATGGGGTGGGTGTCAGGTGATGGGGAGGATGTCAGGTCATGGGGTGGGTTTCAGGTGATGGGGAGGATGTCAGGTCATGGGGTGGGTGTCAGGTGTCGACTCTCTGTCCAGCTCTGTTGTTGGAGCTGTTAGTTCTAATTCAGTTGCTCAATGATTGTCTTGTCTGAGCCATGGCATCATGGGCTCCTTGCAGAATTCTAGATTTAGAGATGGGACCTTTTTTTTGGTTTTAGGCGATCCACCTTGTGAGACCACACCCATTTTTGGTGTATGTCAGGATATGTAGGGGAAGGGGGTGAAATTGTAGTTAAAGTATTTCATCTTTACTTGGCCACACCCTTGATGGTCTAAAGCTGAATGTCTCCCAAGCAACACAGGTCAGAACTAGGTCACCCATTGAGCTCACAACACCGACTTGCTGTCATGGTCAGAATAAGCCCGGAAGATAGGAGTGGCTGATAATTAAATTTAGGTCATTTTAAAAATTTTTTATAAATAGTATTTGTTATTTTCCGAATTGAAAGTTACATTTGACAGTAGAGGAAAGAAATTTTTTTTAATATGAAATTAAAAATATAGACAAAATTCAGATAGCCTGGATTTATTTTGGAACCTTAATAAAAAGGAAAAAAACCTTTTTTTAAAACCCTGTTGTTAACCAATCAAATCCTTTCAACCTATTCCTATCATGATATCCACTTTGAACTCAATGTGTTCTAAACTTTGTTTCTTGGTATATATTTAATATTAGCCTAACAATGGTGTAGTAAGTACTCAATTTATTTTGTGTCCAAATGGAATCAATTCTCACTTTTAGTTGCCTTGTTCTTTAACTTTTAATTTTCTGTGAACAATTTCCTCCCTCTTGTTCTATGTAACTCTTATAATCAGTGTACAGCAAAATGCCACTACTTAGAATTAGGTGATGAATAATGCCTAACAATGGTGTAGTAAGTACTCAATTTATTTTGTGTCCAAATGGAATCAATTCTCACTTTTAGTTGCCTTGTTCTTTAACTTTTAATTTTCTGTGAACAATTTCCTCCCTCTTGTTCTATGTAACTCTTATAATCAGTGTACAGCAAAATGCCACTACTTAGAATTAGGTGATGAATAATGCACTGTCACTTTCACACTCTTGTGGTTTTCAACTTTTATGGTTCACTTTTTGCAGTTGATGCTTTCAAGAGTTGATTATTGAGAG
Source organism: Lycopodina hypogea (assembly GCA_963969325.1). Classification (NCBI taxonomy): domain Eukaryota; kingdom Metazoa; phylum Porifera; class Demospongiae; order Poecilosclerida; family Cladorhizidae; genus Lycopodina; species Lycopodina hypogea. Next base: position 2,349,429 of record OZ017790.1, read on the forward strand.
CTGCAGTAGCAATCAGGTGGTGACTTAGCCAAAGCATGGCATGAATACATTCAAACCTTCTGGTTCATTGATGATCAGATCCTCACATTTGGTCTTTGGTATAGTTGGAGTAGTCAGATATCTTCTAGGTCCACAGAGAACAGATTGCGAGATATTCTCAAGCTATATAAATGTATTTAATAAAAAATTTGAGGTCAAATCCACTTACATGTGAATAGCTGGTCCCGCCCCCTTCCCCTTTAGTTCAGCAATGTAGATTAAGAGCACCACAACTGAAAGTGTCTCCTGTTGTGCTTGAAGCTCACAGGGTGTAACATATGACCTCTGCCAAGTGAAGGACTCTCTGTTGTTTTATCTGGTCCAACTTTACCATTTTTATTAGTCCTGTTTTGTACTGAAACTTATCCAGATAAGTGAGTCCCTTGGAAGTGCCCTCTCTTATGTCAAAGACATACGCCTTGGTCCCAAGAAGGAAGGTAAGTGTGTGTTTATTAGCAGGTACCTTGTGAACTCGAGGGAGGGTAGTCTTGTGAGGTACATCATAGTGTCGACAAACTTGGGTCACATGTGTGGGGTCAAGGTGCATCGTGCGTTCGTCACCAGAATATAACATTAGTTTGTGTCACCTGGTTGTGATTACCAGTTGTGACTTATTGTTATCTTGACCTGAGCACCTGAGAAATTTGATTGTTTGAATCAGCTGTCCTTTCCCCCCTCCCCCCCAGTGTAACTTGTTTACCATTGCTCCTCATGTTTGGACCACTCCAGAAGACTCCTCAAGTTTTCCAACAAATTTCTGACTTTTTTCTTCAAATTTTGTCAACCAAATGATGCAATGGCACCTCCCCCTATCTGTACACTGGGGGACCTCCTCCTATATGTATGCTGGGGGATCTCCCCTATCTGTATGCTTGGGGACCTCCCCTATCTGTACACTGGGGACCGCCCCTATCTGTATGCTGGGGGATCTCCCCTATCTGTATGCTTGGGGACCTCCCTTATCTGTACACTGGGGACCTCCCCTATCTATACACTGGGGACCTCCCCTATCTGTATGCTGGGGGATCTCCCCTATCTGTATGCTTGGGGACCTCCCTTATCTGTACACTGGAGGACATCTCCTATCTGTACGCTTGGGGACCTCCCCTATCTGTACACTGGGGGACGTCTCCTATCTGTACACTGGGGGACGTCTCCTATCTGTACACTGGGGGACGTCTTCTATCTGTACACGGGGGACCTCCCCCTATCTGTACACTGGGGGGGACCAAACTAAAAAAGAACTGTGATTTATCTATAAACTATATAGTGTTGTTTTTCCCCTAATTAAGCACACCAACTTCTGAACAAATTGTTCAAACGATATTTAGGTCAGCGTTGTTTTGTGTGTTTGGCAAAGTTTGTGTGCATGCGTGAGCTCATTGTGTTTCCTCTTCATTACTGTGTGTGTTTGCTGTGCAGGACTTAGTCATGTATTCGCACATGTGGAGTTCCAAAGACCCACAGTTGCCACGACGTGGATGGAGGAGAACAGGGTGAGTGGAAAAACTTACTTACTTAAGAGATTTTACAAACATGTTTATTCTGCTCTTGCCCCAGCTGTGACCCTTGTGCATATCAAACAGTTTATTAAAGTTTCAACACCTGTAATCCTGCTCTTGTGATAGGATTATTATAATGTCTTTCTGTGGGCTTGTCCAGAGTTGGCAATTTGAAATACATCTGTCTATATCTGTGTAACTTTTGGAGTGGGAGAGGGAATCTCTATGAATATATCCATGGAGTCTTCCCATGAGCCAGGGTAAAGGCGACCTCCAAGGATAATGTTTTCATAATTCAATTTCCTAAATGGACTAAAAATAACTTATACTCACCAGCTTACCTAATATGGATGAAGGATTTACCGTATAATATCAATTCTGATTAATAATATCTTGTCTGTTTGTGGGAGTGGTTATGTTTTAATACATTCCCTGTTGTTGAGGTGATAGACTTCCAAGAGAATCCCTAAAATGAGTGAAGGATTGTAGTTATTCTTGTTCTGGGTTGTTCTGAATTGATTCAACTGGAAAAAAGTGTCGCCATTGCAACCTGGAAGTATTGGGACCTGGAAGTATAGGGATCAACAAGAGCTCTCAACTTCTTTCCAATTTGGTACCTCATAATGCAAAGATGTGGTTATAGTCATATATATATGTCTCTGTCAATACAATCATTCCACCCATTGCTGGCTGTGGTTGTCTCCACTAGCACATGATAGAAATAGCAGCCTCTAATTGCTCAGGGTTGTTGCCATGGTAATGGATGGGCAGTCAGACTGAGCTGCCCACTAGTCCACCACACCCCACTTTACTCTAATGCCACTCTTCTCTGTAGTTGTAATCTGCTTGAATGGTGTCCTTATTACCAAATGATGCTCTTGCAGGATTCCTTCAGGTTGCTAGGCGAGAGGGTGGGCTTGGAGTACTGCAGGCGGCGTAAAGACTGGACCTGCTTCAAGGTAGACAGACTATGTGTTGTGATCACATGTACTGCAGCTGAACTGTTTATAATTGGACGTCTATGCACATGACATCACATAATGCTTATTTTTATACATGTCTTTCTTTTTTTTTTTGTCTTCCCTTTTTCTTTACCTCCCTCCCTCTCTTTTCCTATCTCTCTCTGTGTGTCCCTCTTCCTCCCTCTCTCTCTCTTTCCCCTCTCTCCTTCCTTCTCCCTTTCTTTCCTCCTTTCCCCTTCCTTTCCCTCTCTCTGTCCCCCCTCTTTCCCTTTCTATCTCCCTCCTTTTCCCCCTCCCTCCCTCTCTTCCCCTCTCCTTCCCTCTCCCTCCCCTTTTTTCCTCTCTCCCTCCCTTTCTCTCATTCCCTCCCTCTCTCCCTCCCTCTCTCTCCCTCTATTCCTCTCCACACATGAATTGGTCCTCCTCACTGTGTACCCTGATCCCCAATGGCTGTGCTTCTATTGTCGCTCACTGCACTGGTGTGACCACACCCACTTCCTGGTCTGTTGTGTAGTGTTCTACTCTGAACTTTGGTCGTCGGCTAATGTGCATGACTTGTGATTGCCCAAAAATAGGTGAGGCCACACCAGCACCCTCTATTGCTGCATACTGTGGTCTGAGTGACCAATCAAGTGCCTCGTGTAGCTGTGTATCTCTGCGTGTTTACTGTTGCCATGCACTGCCCATGTTTTCTCAGAGTCTGATGTTCTGCATGGCAATACGGGGTCTGACGTTGCTTGGCGTGACAGAGCAGACCAGGAGACGTTTGAAGGCTCCGACAGAGCTGAAGTGTCACCCACATCAAGTAGGACACAGTGTGTGACATTGAAGTCATTGCCTCACTAATGGTTCATACCTGCAGTTTGTAATCTGCTTTATATCTATTGCAGCTTTGATTATCAGAGGGTTGGATCATCAATCTAACGAGGAATCGGTAAGGATCGTGTACAGTCACAGAGTATTGCATCCTCTACTGTGTAGTTGATATGTGGTGGAGGTTTGTTAGCACTTGCACAGCTTTAGCCAATACTCTGGTAAAATGATGTGGAGGAGAGGGTGCGCTGATGGAATGAGATTGATTGTGCTGGCATGCATCTTTGGTATTCTATTTCCTGTTGGTGTTATGGACACACACACGCGCGCACGCGCACACGCGCGCACGCGCACACACACACACACACACACACACACACACACACACACACACACATTGTATGCTATGTAAATACCCTCTCTCTTCCTCCACCCTCCCAGGTGCTCAGGGCAGTGAAGGGTGTCAGTGCTCTACCCTTGAAGGAGATCCGTCTCATAAAGGACAGATACACAGACGTCTCCAGGGGCTTCTGCTTTGTGGAGTTGTACAATCAAGAGGTGAGGAAGATGTGGCATGGTGGACTGTCCCGCCCTGTGAGGTGTGGAGCTATTTGTTGCTATTAGTGCTGTCACAGAGGCTGTTAAGTAAACCACCATACAGCTAAGAAAAAAATAAGCTTAATAAAAAAAGATATTACAATTCAATAAAAAAAAAATTAAAAAGAAGTATTTTTGTCACTCTGTTCTGTCACTCTGTTCTTTCACCATGTGGTATGTAGTTGTACCATATCAATTATTTGGTCTAACCAATTATATTCTTCATTTCAATCATGTAGTGACACAATCAATAATAATTGCTAATTATGAGTGATATAAAATAAAGTTAGGATTGATTGACGTGGATTGATTGAGGTGGATTGTTGAGGTGTATAGTGTATAATGCATGTTAAAGTTTCTAGTCTGCACGTTCGAGGGTTGGAAGAGAGGTAGATGGTTTGAAGGGAATTTGGTCATTAGTTAAAGAGTCTTCCAGGAGAATTTATACTACAATTATGTTATCTAACTGCTCACATTAAGAAATATTATGACAACAAAAAAACTAAATGTATATATTAGGTAACAATAAATAACATATTGATGGTAATGTGTGACTGCCTACACTACGTGACAATAGTAATATTAAAATGCAGCATGTTAGGTTACTGAAAATTAGAATGTTCCAGATAGCATTAGAGGATCACATCTGGGAGGCCCCCTGTGAAATGAAAAATACGTAATCATACCCCAAACTATGTGATCATAGGAAAAAATGTGAGTGAGCATACAAATTTTTCTCATTTAACAGCATACAATTTTTTTTTTCTTGAACTCCCACCCCCCTGCAGTAATGGCAATAAGCACCTGTAAATCTTCAAATAATGGCTGAGTGAGAAGCGAAAACTTTAGGGAGAATATATTTGCCAGTAAAATTCAAACACTTGCACCTAGACACATAAATTTGGCATGCATACACAACTTGACTCTGGGATTAACATGGGCTGGGTCCCATAAGACCACACCTCACCCTATGGGCATGTCCATGTGTGCTTCTTTTTGTTGGGCAAGCGGTGGCTCGATTATTGCAAACATGGCTGCAGTGGATGTCTGATATAGATTATTGTTGTTATTTAGTTATTATTATTATTATTATTATAATTATTATTATTATTATTGCAGGATGCTACTGAGTTGCTAGGGGTTATGCGGGCTCAGCGTCCTGCATTCTTCGTGTCTGGTCGACGAGGTAAACACAGACTATTGCTGCTCAAATGTCCCTGCACATTCTCCTGGTGCTTAGTTTATGATTTTGTAGAGTGGTACAGAATCAATATTTAGTTTTAGTGATATTTGGTGAGTGTTTTGAAGAGAAATATCTCTGGTGTGTTTCTGTGTAAGTTCTTCCTTCTGTCATGGAAATACGTTTATTGAGAGAAGCTTCTTTTTTAATCAGCTGACGTCCCAGGCAAGCACATAATGTCTCCCTCAGGCTGGTCCAACCATTCCCTTGTGGTCATGTAAGCCATGGTGTGATCCACTTGATTGCTCTCTTCTCAAGGTATAATGGAAAATTGAACTGGCAATGATGTTCACAGAATTAGTTTAGATTGCAATTTCCTGGTGGGGATGAACTAGTATTGTATGCAGGACCTTGTAGTGCTCCTGATGGCACTCGTGATGGTCTCCACAAGCCTCTGCTGCCTCATGGCCACCTCTCAATACTGATCCTGTGAATACCCGCTCCTTGGTCTCAATGTTGCTCCGACTGGTTCATACACTTACTGTCCTCCTATGCCCAATGTAATGTAGATCCAGTGTATTTGTGTCCTGCTGAAACCCACTCTGATGTAGATCCAGTGACCCTACTCTGATGTTGATCAAATGATCCCACTCTGATATTGATCCAGTGATCCTCATGTACATACAATGTTCTATTGTTGTTGATCTAGTTCTGGTGTCATATGGTCGAGGAATGGCATCTAATCCAGTCGCCCATGACGCTATCGCACAAGCTCAGTGGTCAATGGTAAGAATGAAAGAACTATACAGCTACTTCAGTCATAGTATTATCCATGGTAACACTGCATCACTTTATTAGTTGTATCCATGGTAACACAGCATCTAGTTTACCTTTCTGTCAGTGTAACATCATAGACCTGCAGTTACTGATGTGTTATTATTATGAGTGTGTCCTCCTGTTTTGTGTGTCCTCCTGTTCTGTGTGTCCTCCTGTTCGGTGTGTCCTCCTGTTTGGTGTGTCCTCCTGTTCGGTGTGTCCTCCTGTTCGGTGTGTCCTCCTGTTCGGTGTGTCCTCCTGTTCGGTGTGTCCTCCTGTTCGGTGTGTCCTCCTGTTCTGTGTGTCCTCCTGTTCGGTGTGTCCTCCTCCTCAGACTGCCACTGCTCTGGAGAAGGCTGTCCAGAAAGAAAAGGTAAAGGCGTTGCTCTATGCTGCCATCTTGTTCTATCTGGGTGTAGATTGCATGCTCTAATTATGTGAATTACGTGCTTGTAAAGGAGGCGAGGGAAGTGGTAGTGAAGTATTAATTTGATATTATATTCTGTAGCCACACATCAGATGTTTGTGGTGTGCACTAATTAATACTATAGTGTCTGAGAGATAAAGGGGAAAAATTATTCCTCGTGTAATTAGTGGCATCTCTTTTGTTTACATACCACTTACGGTTGGTGTGAGTATTTGAGTGAGTGTGCAGATATTTTCTCTATTGTTTTATGTGATTGTCTGCTTTTGATGTGACAATGTAATATGTTTGTAACAGCATGGTCATGCTACTGGTTACATCATTGGGTTCACCAAGACAACTAGGATTGATTTAAGTTGTGGAATGGACCATAACAACAAAAAAAAATCACGAAAACACTCACTGATTCACACAGGACCATGCCAATGAGATTAATTCAATTAAAAACAGTTCCCATAGACAGGTCAACACACAGCTTCTATATTAAGTGAAAATTAGGAAATGTCTTTCTATTTTTCAACTGGTTTCTATATTTCTGATTATCAAGGATCAAACAAAGTTATTGGTTCATAAAATCATAACTGAGTGCTCTTTTGTCTCATTAAGTTTGTTATTTTTATGGAAATTTAACTTGCGAAACAGAAAACAAGGTGAAATGAAATAATTAAAAGAATATTTTTAAGTATGACAGAGATACATGAACAACTGCATTGGCTGATATTTTCCTAATTTAGAAGGCCATTGCAGACATTAAGGGAAATCTCCTGATAATATGTACTCAAATGCATAGTCTAAGACCTGAAGTACCTAGGTATGCGTAGCAATTTGTCACAGTGTTATGGTTTGTAGTGTTTCCATGACAGCGTAACGCTCTGATGTTGTATTGGTCAACCCATTTGATCTGTGTCATGTGCTGTTGCATGTTCAAGATCAGGTAGTCAAGGTGAACTATGTGTCCAATAGATACTGTTGCATGTAAGTAATGAGTTGGTATTAAACCAGCTTTGATAGTAAGAGATATCTCCGGGTGCTGCAATGCTAATTCCTCCTTACAACAAGGCTGTGGACCATGGCTGTGTGATCCTGCCCAACCCTCCATCACCACCACTTCCATCCCATCTTCCATCCTCCTCCACCTCAAGCCCGGTGGAAGCAACACAACAACAACAGCTTGATACAAACAACAAAAAATTGTTTACATTTTATTTCTGAATATGACTTGATATATGACCCATTTTGTTCTATACCCATCACCAGAGCTCCATGCAACAAGCTAGTCAACAAGGTTGGTACTCCTGCACTGCAGCGCTCTCTCTCTCTCCCGGCACTCCTGGGGGGGGTTCTCATTCTCCCACACTCTCGAGTGCTCCAATAGTTTGTGTATCATGTGACGATTGTTCTACAGTTTACACGTATTGATCAACACATCTACGTACAGTCCATGTAGTAGTTACTTCTGTCATTGCTATGGTCAGCATGCACTTAGCTCACGCACCGAGTATGTCAGATATTTGGTTACTTTTGAAATGGTTTTCTGTATTCAATATTTTAATAACATGCTATCCTGTGGTACTAACTTTCCGTCTGCGCACACACACACCACACACACACACACACACACACACACACACACACACACACACACACACACACACACACACACACACACACACACACACACACACACACACACACACACAAACACACAACCTCTATGATGGCCATTATGCGTGTGTAGAGTCTTCACAAGGTGGACCACCCAATACTGAGCAAGGTGCATACATTTAATTATGACAAAATACTTCATTGTGGCTCATTATTTTTGGTTATCATTCTTGTTGTTTCTCTTGTTGTTTTGTAGGGTCCTATCCCTCTACATATTCCTACGATGAGACGTCTGGTTTTTATTACGATTCTGCTACTGGCTTGTACTATGACCCTAACACTCAGGTACACATAAATTGCTATAGTTATGCATTACTAACTCAGGTGTGTGTTGTCACCATGGCCCTATTTCTCTCCCCTTGCTGTGTGCAGTATCACTACAACAGTGAGACTGGCCTCTACTGCTACTACGACTCCTCCAAGCTGATGTACATCTCTGTCAACAAGGATGGGTGGGTATGGATACAGTGCTGACAGCCAGTGGAGGGTGGTGTGGGGTTGAGGACCATCATATGTCACCAGACTAACGTCACACTGGGTTGAGGCAGGTTGAAGTAGGTTGGTAATAGCTCTGTGGGGACACACACTGGACCAATATCACACTGGGTTGAGGCAGGTTGAAGTAGGTTGGTAATAGCTCTGTGGGGACACACACTGGACCAATATCACACTGGGTTGAGGCAGGTTGAAGTAGGTTGGTAATAGCTCTGTGGGGACACACACTGGACCAATATCACACTGGGTTGAGGCAGGTTGAAGTAGGTTGGTAATAGCTCTGTGGGGACACACACTGGACCAATATCACACTGGGTTGAGGCAGGTTGAAGTAGGTTGGTAATAGCTCTGTGGGGACACACACTGGACCAATATCACACTGGGTTGAGGCAGGTTGAAGTAGGTTGGTAATAGCTCTGTGGGGACACACACTGGACCAATATCACACTGGGTTGAGGCAGGTTGAAGTAGGTTGGTAATAGCTCTGGGGACACACACTGGACCAATATAACACTGGGTTGAGGCAGGTTGAAATAGGTTGACAAAAGCTCTATGGGGACACAAACTGGACCAACACCACACTGGGTTGAGGCAGGTTGAAGTAGGTTGACAATAGCTCTATGGGGACACACACTGGACTAACATCACACTGGGTTGAGGCAGGTTGACAATGCTCTTTGGGGCTTGTACAAGGTAAACATGATTCAGTTGAAGTGAGTGTGAACCTTTGCTTTTGAGATATCCGACATGAAGACACACAGTGTGACAGCCATTGTTGGCTATGTTGTAATCTTTCTGTAGCACTCCAGTAGATACTTCGGAAGCGTCTGCCAGCTCCACCAAAGGTATGTATGTCATGTGATACCTGTCTGTATGGTGGGGTGTGGTCAAGACTGAGTGTATTGTTCAGGGCAGACACCCTTCATATAACTTGAGAATGAGGTATTGGAGGATGTATTGTTGAATCAAAGCTGATACTAATGAGTGTGTCTTGAAGGTGGAGTACTGAATATCTCTGGCAGGCTAATTGGACTTGGTAAGGGTTGGATGGACTTAAACGTTCCAATCTTGATGAAAGAATAAATTGAATCAAATACAGAAATAGTGTGAGCTCACTATTAGATGAGCGGTCCCACACGTAGGCTTGTGACAAATAATTACTATAATATTTATTAAAACAGTGTTTTAGACAAGGAAAATAATTGTTTAGACCACTTAAGATGAGGCTAGAAGTTGTAGTAAGGTTTACAACTTTTGTGTTTCTATACAGTAAAAGGCTTAGCTATAGTTACATGGTTTTCATACAGAAAAAGCACTTAGTTGTAACCAATTAGTTGTAACAATACTCTTTGGTGTTTCTAAACAGTAAACAATTAGTTAAGAACCTATTTTGAAGTATGCTGCCCCCCCCCAACCATTCCAAGTGTTCCTAGACCTGGTGCCACAGGTAAAAAGTACATTACTCCCTCTTTCGACAGGCCACCTGAAGTCCAACAAAAATCGGTCTTCCAATAGAGGTAATTTTATACAGCAAATACAACATCTTGCATAAAAAAATATGGTCTATCAAAAAAAATTGCAATAGAGGGGGTCTCTCAAAAGAAGGACTAATGCATACTTGTATTGCCTTGTCCCTGTCCAACTGTTGCAAGTTATAACACGCTGTAGAATTGTCACACATTTATGTGGCAGGAGTGGTGGTGTGCATGTCTTCCTGTTTCTGTTGGTTATTCCATCAGTATCCGGGAGGTAATGGTGATGGTTACATGCAGATATCTGTAGAAATAGGTATTAATGGTTTATTGTATAGTTAGTGATGGAATGGCGACTATTTTGTAAATGTGTAGAGACAAAGGCCAAGAAGTCCGGCACTGCTGCAGCCAAGAAGTCTGACACTGTTCCTTCCAAGACAAATGCTAAGCAGGTTAGAGCCTCCACATACTAACTACCTGCATGGATGGGGTCACTTGTGGTCAGGCTGAATACCGAGGAGTGGATGGTGGAGGTGTGGTCTCCTTACGGCTTCAGTTATGTGTTGAGAGGATAATTTAATTGTTCCCACTCCCTATACTCTACACATAAATGTCCTCCCTGTTGATTATGTATGCATGTATGTATGTATGCATGCATGTATGTACGTAATGTGCTTCTTATGGGATGTCACAACTCCCTCTCTCTCCACGGAGTGTGTGGTGAAGTGCAATGCTCTGTACTGTGTAGCTGGTAGGAGTGGGAATGACATTCTTCCTTGCCCTTTGAGTGGCAATGGCTGTTATTGCAATGATGTTTGTTCGGTGTGCGTGGTGTGTATGTCGTGCTCGTCCTAAAGTGACTTGCTTATGATATCAAAACACAGTTGTTGGTGTAATTTTAGTATGGAAAACAACAATATATAAAATAATTATAACAACTTCCTATTACTGTTGGAGATTCTTAGCTTGTAGTTTCTTGTTTCGGTACAAGAGTGTGCTATTAAGATTTTGTGTACGTCTGGTGCACATGTCCTTGTTTTAGATTGCAAAGGACATGGAGAGATGGGCCAAGACAGTCAACGCGGCCAAGTCTGTCCAGCAGCAGCAGCTGCATGCTGTCATAGAGCAGGAGAGGACTGTGACACAGCCCCAGGCACTCCCCACCCATTCCTCTGCCTCCTCTGTGGCTGTGGACCCAGTGAATGCAATGTACGACTTCAAGAAGAGCTCAGGGCCATTGCTGTCTGAGGTCATGAATCTGGTGAGGGGACACGCACGCACGCACACGCACAATGTCTGGTTCCCCAGTTGTGTGACACTCTGGTGGCTCTTAATGTTGCTGGATAGTTAGGGGGGTTTAATGTCATTATGATGGAGATTAATTTTGTTGATTTATGTTCCCATGACTGCACTTCCCTATGACAACACACCTAATTAATTAATTATGTTGTTTATTGTCGCCCATTCCCTCCCAACAAATCAATGTGTCTATTCCAATTACCAAAGCTCGTTCTCTGTTAAAATTTGAATGACTTTGTAATAGCAACTAGCAACATATTCTGTTATTTCTCTGTGTACCACAACACATGTGACTATCATGTGACTGTCATGTGACTGTCATGCACTATGAGAGGTGGTGACATCGTTTGTGCATGCCTGTAGGTTGAGGACAGGACATGCCTGAACCTGCAGGTGGGGGATATGGAGGAGCCTGTGCTGCAGCCTGTCCCCCTCGGTGCAGGGGCCGGGCCACCTGTCAACTCTGCTCACACTGACTGGGACCAGCTGGCCTGTCTTCTCTGCCAGAGGAAGTTCCCCAACAAGGAGATCCTCATAAAGCACCAACAGTTCTCTGAGCTGCACAAGGTGGGCATGATGTGTATGTATCTGTGTGTATGTACATGTGTGCATATGCACGTGTGTGTGTGTGTGTGTGTTCATGATGTTGAGTCAATGCATTTCCCCATGCTGTACTGTATCTATAGTTAGCCACCTTCAGGTGTGAAAATGAAGGCACAAAAATTAGGTTCAGTTTATTGTGGGTTCTGCATGCGTGTGATCCTTGCCTTGGTGTCAGACAGCTTTAGTTGATGTGCTTATAAAAAAATTTAAAAAAAAATTATATGAGTTTTAATGGTCGATATTTGCGAGTTATCTCAATACTTTTAGGGCTTGTTTAATATTTTGTTATCCATTGAGCATTTGTGGTTCAATCCTAATGTGATATATATATATATATATATATTACCTTTATCTCTGCAGGCCAATCTTGCCAAGGAGTCCAGCTCCAGCTCGGCCTCGTCTGATGCTGTCGCTGGTGGAGAGGTAAAAGTTGACTTGTTGAAGGTTCAATAGAGCAACTTCACTCACTCACCCACCCCCTTGGTCTGTCGACCACCATTACACCATTTGTCAGTGCTCCCTCTCTTTCTCTATGGAGACAGGAGGGACTAAAGGAACTAACTCTGTGTTACTTCTTTGAGTAGATATTTTGTATTGATTGATCTCTGAAAGCTTATCTACGTAACTATGAAGAATATAATCTATGCTGTATATTGTATATAATTTTAGTTTTTATCCAACTTATTTCGGCCCTAGCAATGATCAAAGGCTAAAATAACAACACACTGCTCTCTTTCTTTTTGGCCGCCATTGTTGGTAGTCTTTGTTTGTTATAGGACTTGCCTGATCCAGTCCACTGTTGTCCTGATGTACTTTGCATAGTATTAGAAGTTGTTATAGTTACTCGGGTGATTTTGAGCATGTGCACTGCAAATTAAAATAATTATTGGTAATCCTCTTCATGTACGTATGCTCATAACAAACCCTACAATGACTCTGTGGGGTGTAAGTGAACTCCACTCTAACTTTACTGCACAGTTGAAGTATCGAGATCGAGCTAAGGAGCGTCGCGACAAGTTTGGTACTCCTGCAGTGATCCCTGGCTGGAAGAAGCGGCTGGAGAGGGAACTGGTTAAGGATCCGATCCCGTAGGTGGCGTATTTGTTGTTGTGTTTAGGGAGACAGTCTTCATTTTATATTTGTTGTTATGTATGCATAAACTTCATGTACTGAGGATATTAGAATATTAGAGACCATAGCACCTCAAATGCTCACTTCAGGTGGAGCTCACTTCAGGTGGAAGATGTTTTAGTTAGACACAAGCTACAACTACTGTCCGTTCATTCATGAAATTAAAAAAACAAACAACAACAACAACAAGACTGGAAGTTTCCAGCCAAAAACCCGCTCACTTATGATTTAATGTTTTGACAAGAGAGGGGGGAAAAAGAAGAAAAAATAATTTAAAAAAGAGGGGGGGGGAACTCAACCATAACCAGGTGTTGAACCAGGATCTTAGCACTGTTTGTCAGAGAAAGTTTCATAACAAGAACAAGATTCCCAAGGAAGTGACATTTAGACTCCATGATTAATGATTTTTAAATGTGGGTAAAAAACAACTTAATTTAAGTATGACTTGTAAACATCAGTCAAATTAATAAAAAAAAAAAAAAAAATCCCATTAGCCCTGAGTCAGTTTCAGCACATGGCGCAGCAATAGTGACTCTAATAGTTGCAGTGATGATAATGGTAGGGGAAGGTGGACTACTCCAGACTGGGTTCAATGATGCTCAGAGACAAAGCACACCTATGTGAGGGCATTAATTTAATTAGTCAGTTTTGTGGTCACCATTGATACCCAAGCTAACGAGTGGTGCATACATGGAAGCAAAAGTATGTACATCCCTCTGTTGTGCAGTTTCAATAAAATTCCTGCTTGATAATTTCACATTATTTCTCATTTCTGTTCAGATACGAAGAGCCAACAAAGGATGGTCTAACTGACAACAATGTCGGCAATAAAATGCTGAAGGTGATTGGGATTGGCATTATATGGTGGCTGTGTTAAATACTATAGTATTGCATGTTCTACTGCCGAGAGAGAGAGAGAGAGAGAGAGATCTAATTTCGGGTGCTGTGTAGCAATAGGTCACTCTATTAATCCAACCAACCATTTGATGATACACTGACTGGATATTCCCTCTTGCAGGCCATGGGGTGGAGTTCTGGAGAGGGTCTGGGCAAGGAGAAACAAGGCATAGTGGACCCCATAAAGGTGAGGGATGGTAACTACAGCCTTTCTAGAGCCAGCCTATCATGGCTCATACCAATACAGAGAGAGAATGAGAGCATCAACTGATACTGATTGAGCATTGCACAAAACCAAGCAAACTCTAACAACTGGTGTGTGTGTGTGTGTGTGTGTGTGTGTGTGTGTGTGTGTGTGTGTGTGTGTGTGTGTGTGTGTGTGTGTGTGTGTGTGTGTGTGTGTGTGTGTGTGTGTGTGTGTGTGTGTGTGTGTGTAGGCCGAGCGTCGCATAGCAAGTGCTGGTCTAGGGGCCACAGGCAGCAAACTTCCAAGCAGTACGCTGTACAGCTCTGCAGGTTCCTACAGGGAAACTCTCAGACATCTCACCAAGAGCAGATACGACGACTCCTACAACTATTGAGCCATTATGCACGCCACTATTGAGACTGATCAAAAGTCAATATTTTATAAGATGATTTCATTAAAATATAATTATTTGCAACAACAACAAAGAGGAATAAAGATGTATTGAATCTGGCTTCTTTCTCCCTGACAAACTTAATTTCTTAAATCACAGAGTTACATTACATCACATCCACAAAGAGAGAGAGAGAGAGAGATCTTTCAGAAAGCTAAGAGAAAAGTGACTAATGAGTCCAGAATGAAGGGAGGGAACATGAGGGGCAGTTCATGTTCAAGCAGAGCGACAAGCTGACCCAAAAGGCTTCCATCTTCTCCTCAGATTTGGAGGGATAGTCACTTTGGGTTCTGTTCGTGGACTTGGGATCTTCACCGTTTGTTTGGGCATGCTCTGTTGCACACAAACATACTCTCTGATGTGTGGACCTGATGATGCAACACACAGAATGAGAACTACAATAAACAACTGAAACACCCAATTAAATAACAAAAACAAACAAACAGTTTATTCTTTATAAGCAACCATATCTACAGCACTACAACAAAAGATACTGTGTAACAAATGCTTGATCTGGAATTGTTCAGGCTCAATAATCCCAGCTATTGTGGTGAGTAAAGCAAACTCCACCCAGATGCCTGGCATCATGCAAGTGGTTGGTTGTGCCTGTTAGTCGTACACATGAAGGAGCCACACACTCACTATTCTGATTGAAGACAACTGGCACATTTCCAAAGAAAAGCTGAAGATGGAGTAGGGACATCAGCTATGTAGCATGCAGGGACATCAGCCATGTAGCATGCAGGGACATCAGCCATGTAGCATGCAGGGACATCAGCTATGTAGCATGCAGGGACATCAGCTATGTAGCATGCAGGGACATCAGCTATGTAGCATGCAGGGACATCAGCTATGTAGCATGCAGGGACATCAGCTATGTAGCATGCAGGGATATCAGCTATGTAGCATGCAGGGACATCAACTATGTAGCATGCAGGGATATCAGCTATGTAGCATGCAGGGACATCAGCTATGTAGCATGCAGGGACATCAGCTATGTAGCATGCAGGGATATCAGCTATGTAGCATGCAGGGACATCAGCTATGTAGCATGCAGGGATATCAGCTATGTAGCATGCAGGGATATCAGCTATGTAGCATGCAGGGACATCAGCTATGTAGCATGCAGGGACATCAGCTATGTAGCATGCAGGGATATCAGCTATGTAGCATGCAGGGACATCAGCCATGTAGCATGCAGGGACATCAGCTATGTAGCATGCAGGGACATCAGCTATGTAGCATGCAGGGATATCATTGTATAAAACGCTTGGGAATGGTATGGTAAGGTAAGTGGGGGGGGGGGGGGATATGCTAATGCCAATTCTTAACACTTCATGATAAACCTGATTGTAATCTTCATATGTGGAACTTAACCAATTGCTGGAAGTGGCTGAGTCAGACAGAGAGGTAACCTAAGTATTTCACTCACTTGAATGATATCCCTTACCCACTTTTAGTCTTCCGGGCTGGGAGGAGTGCCACAGCGACACATACTGCATATACAAGAGAGACTCAGTCACGACAGAGTCCGCCACGACTCATGTGCTACATTAAATGAGCTCACATTTTTAAGAGATGACGCTTTACTCTTGCCAGGAAATGGTCGTACTTCAAATGATGCCTTATCCTGGAACTTCTACTAGTAAAAAAGGAGAAGAAAAAAATTCCCTTAAATGACTAAATGTCATCACAAAAAATTGATATAAAATTGAATCACATGGAAACTACACACATTTTCACTGACATGCCAAGTTCTGTGGTGATGTGCACGCGCGCGCGCGCACACACACACACACACACACACACAGTGTAGTGCTATTATAACTATAATCAGATTCTCCACATCCAATCTGAAGCGACCCCAGACTCCAAGGGAAGGAAACATCCAAATGTTTGTCAAGCTGAAGGGAATATTTAGAAGTTTACTTCATTGTAAAATAAATGAGCACTGACATAGTCAATGGCTGCATGGACAGATATTCCTGGGGTGCTAGGATTCTCTCAACAGCCTCCTTAGAAAACTTGTAGCAACTCATATTGTTATTGTAACAGTGGTTTGACTATGTAAGTGGTTAACTCTGGCTATTATTAGTTTTGTTCTAAATATAGTTGGTGCTGGTCTTTTAGAATTGGTTTGTGAAAAAAGACTGTTCTTTGCGGAGTCTATTTTGAACTTGATTTGTTGTATTGTGTTTGCTTATTGAATAACAATTGACTCATTGACTCTCAGAACTTGTTTAAGGAGTGAGTTTGGTGGGCCAGACAAAACCAGCAGACAGCATCACAACATGGGGAGACATAAAAATATTCAAGCTGGACTGTTCAGTTTCCATGATTAGTGCAGCATGAAACTAATTCAGTTATTATTAAAAAAAATTTTTATCAGTGCTTTAATTCTCTGTTACCATAGTTACACACCTTATCAATTGGGGTGACAGAGTCCAAGTTAATCTTCTGACCATCCAACAGCTGAACATCAAACTAAACATAATCAATTAATCACAATTACATGGAAGATGTAAACAACATACACAAATTGCAACTTCTTGTGATTTGCTATTTCTATTGCTACAAGATGGAGGTAGTCCATCTCATCCAATCTAACTTCACTTCAGCAGGGAAATGTGCTTCTAATTGAAGGACAGAACCTTCATATTTTACTTGGAAGATATACACATACAATATGATAGCTATATATATATATATATATGACTAGCTTGGCTATGAGCAGCATCTAGTAAGAGAAGCTACAAAGGTTCGAAGGTAAGGGCAGGGGGGACAGTTTGTAAGTGTTTATCAAACTTACATGTGAGTCTATTATTGACCATAATATTACAGCTGCGAAGTGGTATAGTTAAAACATTAATAAAAAATATAATCTTAAACCAATAGTAATCATGGGTCATGCAGAGGTAGTATTGTCCTGGGATTTCTACCACCCATCCCAGATTTTCAAGAAAATGTTGACATTGTTTGGCTTTACGAATGAATAATGAGCATAGTTGCTGATTTTGTTTCTTTAAAAAAATTTTAAAAAAAAGTCTAGCATTTGCTAGAGTCCACTGATTTAAGTTGAGGTCTTTCAATTTCAATTCCCATTAGTTTAGTTTAGCAGGTTATTGTCCCTGATCCTGTTTCTCAGGCGAGTCTAAATCAACTTCTTTTGACTTGAGGACCTCTTTACTGTTGCATTCAGATAGGAAAAGAGAGAAAAATGTTGAGAAACTAGATTACTTAGCAACTTAGTGTAACCCACCAAACCACACAAATGGTTTGCAAACTCTTTTTTTTTGTGGTAGCATGGAACCAATATTGAAGGCATGTTTTAATGTGGGCTTGGTCATGGCAAAATATCTCTCTTCTCCCCCCCAATATCCTACATGACACCCTAGAGGTAACCAACATTCAGAATGGGATAAATCTTGGAACCTCAGCAAGGACAAGGTTGATTACCTCCTCTCACAGTGTCCATATCACTAACACTTCACATTGATCAGTTCAAGTTCTCCTGTTGATGCAACACTTACTACAAGTTTCATATGGTGTTTATACAAGAGAGAGATGATCATTGCCCTGGGAATGTTTGAGATGACAACTGAGAAGCTATTGGGAGAACATACTCCTCTCAGGTGACTATGCAATCCTATAGAAAAATTCACTTTATCTTTCCTGTTTTGTACAGTTATTTATCTTTCCATACAACCAGGTGATACCTGACTTTACCAGTCCCTACTGGTGTGGGTCATCACTGGCAAAAACACAGGCACTTCTGAACACCCACGTCCAATTATGCGCAAGGGCTAGCAGAGTATTTACATGCCCCTAGGGCTAGGCCAGGGTTGGCTAGAGTCATATAGTTTTCTTTAATGAAGTATTCTTCAAATAAAGCTCTAGCCTACCCAAGAGGGCAAGACTTGAGTATGGCATGAATGTGTTCAGTTAAGGCATAATTGGGTGTGGGTGTTCAGCAGTGCCTACGTTTTTGATGGTGTGGGTTGGAAATCTCAAGTATCAGCCCTTATTACCTTAGTCTTGATTAGATTATAAAAGTTACAAATCTGAGAAAATCTGAAAAACATTTACCATTTCCTCTTTATACTTCACCCATTCCAAAAGCTGGAGAGGAGAGTTCTTGTATTTGAAATATTTCTTTTAAAAATAAACTCAGTAACATCAACCACCACCTGCACCAGCTGAAATGTACAGTGCCCATCCTTCAACCTACATTTTTGGGGAGTTGCATGACACACAGTTCCTTGTTCTTCCAGAACTCCACCCTGTCAGCAATAAGTTTGCTCTTCTCCATACCATCCAAGATTTTCAACTCATTCACGTTGAAACTGGCTTTATCTTTCACAAGCTTTCTCTTCTTCTTGGGTGGCTCAGAATCCATTACAAAAAAGAAATCTCAGGCAGCAATAACCTTTACCTACTACAGCATTAGATTAGTTGCACCCGCTGCACTCATGGGCTGCATATGCGTGGGAAGTTCCCCAGCTTCTCATGGATCAACAGGGGACTTGCATAATTACGTCACTGTCTAGTGCAACCTGCCAGCCCACTTATGATATCAATGGACAACCACAACCATACCACCAAATGATATTGCCCCAAGTCAAATTGTACTTGCATTTTCTGGTTTCAGAGAACAAAACTTGTTAGATTGAAGTGACAGTGACCAGAATAGATGCTAATATTTATAAATGTAACATTGATGCATACAAACATTCAAGCACACAAACATTCAAGCACACAAGCAAAAGAAATTCAACACAAATTTTAAAATTAGAGTTCACTCTACATGCATTCCAATTATCCTTAACCAGGAAATTACCAGCAAAAATATCCACAAAAATTATTTGAAAGGAACACTGATTGACAATTGTCTCTCATAAAAAGAAGTTTTGGAATGGATTGTATTATTTGTTGATTAACTCACAAGAGCCTCCCCTTCAAATCTCTCCTCCAGGATATTAGGAGGCTATCCATTTGTTCAAACTCTTCCTAGTAGATAATTTAGCATTTGCATTTGATAACATGTTATGTATTCCATAAGGTGCTTACATGGTCTAGCAGCTAAGCTTTCATGGTTCATTTTAACAGAGAGAGAATCATAGACAGCATAGTAGATTAATCTAATTGATTTTTTTTCTCCCTTTCAGATTTTTCTGAACATCTCTCAAGATCAATATGAGTATTTAAATGTGAAAGTACCAGCAAAACTTGTGGGTACAAGCTGAGGTGTCCTTGCACATGTTCTCTTGGTCGGCTGAGAAGCTGGGCTGAGGGCTATCAAGGACTCTCAGAAACCCACTGATGATGACCATAGCGTGGAAGATGAAAAAGTAGAAGATGAACAAGTAGAAGATGAACAAGTAGAAGATGAACAAGTAGAAGATGAACAAGTAGAAGATGAACAAGTAGAAGATGAACAAGTAGAAGATGAACAAGTAGAAGATGAACAAGTAGAAGATGAACAAGTAGAAGATGAACAAGTAGAAGATGAACAAGTAGAAGATGAACAAGTAGAAGATGAACAGTTGTAACAGCTCAACACTTACTAGCTAATTGTTTATTTGTATTTTTAAAATAATATCATTATAATGGCATCATTTAGGGTGTGGTTATTGAGTGTGATCTTAGGGCCATCTGGGTTGGAACCAGTAGATAGATATGCAAGATACAGCTAAAATGATGCCATTATAATGATATTATTTAAAAAATAAAAATAAACAATTATTTATCTTTGGGATACCCACTCATCACCTGAAACTTTGGCAGCAATCTGACCAATCCTCTGAAAGAAAGGAGAGACAGCAGAAGAACAAACATTAGATAATACAAAATTCAACCTATGCCATACAAGTTCCCTACCTAAAGGAACGCCTCCAAAACTACTGGACTATTCCCTAGAATATATATATATATATATATATATATATCCTATCTCCTATATATATAAAAGGAGATGTCTGTCTGTCTGTCTGTCTGTCTGTCTGTCTGTCTGTCTGTCTGTCTGTCTGTCTGTCTGTCTGTCTGTCTGTCTGTCTGTCTGTCTGTCTGTCTGTCTGTCTGTCTGTCTGTCTGTCTGTCTGTCTCTGTCTGTCTGTACCATCATTCCGGCCAAACCGGTAGGTGGATTTCTCTGAAACTCAGCATGATGATAGATTTTGACCCAACTTAAAACATGGGCTAAAAATTTCGGAAAATAGTTACCATGGTAATGAGAAAAAAGCCAAATATGGTATTTTGTCCAGAAAAACCCTTGGAGCTACAGGTCTAAAACTTGGTATATATACACAACTTGACTATGAAGTAACATGGTCTGGGTTCCACCTGGCCACACCTCTTCCTTTCCCTGTGTAAGGCTAAAAATGCCAAAAATGGTATTTCAGTAAAAACACTTTAACCCATGGAGATAAACCCATGAACCCATATATATTTGGAATCAATATATTCTGGGGATTTGTTTTAAGCACATGATGTGACCACACCCATTTCTGTTTTCATGTCAGGCCAAAAATAAGGTCAAACAAAAAATGGTATTCTGACCAGATGCACCCTTGGAGTGACAGACTTAATACATGGTGTGCATACACAACGTGACTTTGGGAGTGATATGGGCGGGATCCCTCCTGGCTACACCTCTTCGTAAAGCGAAGAAGTATTAAAAAATAAATAAATAAAAAAAAAATTAAAAAAAAAAGATTTCTGAATAACGCTTGGAACAAATGGGTTGGATCTACGAACACACTTTAATGTATATTTATGTTCGTAAGTATGTGTATCTAGGCATCTCAGTGAAACACTTGGACCAAAAGGACCGAAATGTGGCATGTGCTCTCCAAGAACCTGGGCGAGTGCTATTAAACACATGTGGTCATGGTAATGGGTGTGGTTTTTCTATAACCACACACAGGAAGTTATTTTAGCTGAATAAAGTTAATCAGAGACCATTCAGGCCAAAAAATTTTGGCATGTGGTCTCCAAGTACTAGAGAAAGCATTAACCACATATAGGGGGGGGGGGGGGGGAAGGGGGGGTTTGCTATAGCCACACCCACTGGAAGTTGTTTTGGATATTAGAAGTTAATGAAACGACCAACCAGACTGAAATTTGGAATGAGACTTCCAAGTAACTGGGTGAGCATTACTAATCACGTGTGTGTGTATCAATGGGTGTGGTTTGGTCATTGCCACACCCTTGGACATTATTATGCCTGCCAAAAACCCATTTATAGACTAATTAGGCTGAAATTGGACATATGGAGTGACCAGGTGAGCATTACTAACCACATATAGGCTGGGAAATGTTTTCAATTGCTGTGGTTCTCTCTTCTGGACTAATACTGGGATTTGGGATGCCCTCATGGAGTCTCTGCACACCCACAGGAATTTATTTTGGTTGCCAAAAGCTAATTACAGGGCTAACCAGGCTGAAATTTGAGTGGTTTCTATAACATTTCATGTTGACATTGGCTGGGCAACGCCGGGTATATGCTGCTAGTATATATATATATATATATATATATATTTAGGGCCATTTAGGGCCATCTGGGAATGTGTTTCAGATGTAAATGCACAACTAACAAACGACCAAACACCCACTCCCAATTAAATGCTATGAGAAATATGTAGGGCTGGTTAACGAAAAACCCACCCTGAAAAACCCACCCCATGGGCAGTGGTTTTTCAGTTGGCCTCCTGTAATTACAAGCTTGTTGAGTTAGCTTAATGTTTTATATAAGGAGTGGGGGGGGGGGGGGGGGGGGGGGAAGGAGAAGGTTTTGTGGGGCATTTCCAAAGTAAATAGTGTGAATGCACCTTTATTGTAAGTAGTGTCCTTTACTACTCACCTGGTTTATAATTCTTTGCTATCATACATAGGTGGGGAGGGTGATGTTTGTGGGGCATTGCCCCATAAAGTAAATATTTTTTATGAATGCACTTCTAGTAATTAGTACATTCAGCACTTCCTGTGTGGTTTATTAGCACAACTTACTCTGGAAATGTCCTTTTGAATACCACTTCAGGTTACAACTTGTGGAAACTTATGAATAGGAAAGTTTATTTAGTGACCTACTACCTAACTGGGCCAGTGGTCCTGTGAGCACTGAAAATTTCAGGGGAATTGATCAAGGCATCTGGGAGTATTACTTAGGGATAGCCAGACACACACTACGTGTTATTATAGTAAGGATACCATAAATGGTGCTACACAGGCTGTTCATATATTGTATTGTGTCTGTACAAAATGAGATATGATAGTTCTTTAGAGCTGTTGAATTTGGAAAAGTACCTGGTGTTAGTAATTTGGAGAAAACCCTTCCTGGAAAATATGGTTCTGCCAAGAGGTTAAAAAAAAAAAGGTTATAAAGTAAGTTAAATTTTAAGCAGTCTCACCATACCAAACTCAAGAATAGCCAGAGAAGGCAATCAAACTCTTGGCAGATTGATGAAGAAATTCAGACAAACTGCCTGTTCGAATGAAAGTTATTTTATGAAGGCCGTGGACAAGATTGAAGTTGAGCAGATGGATGAAGAGGAGCCTCCAATGGGTCTTTTAGTTCATCTTACTCTAGTGTCTGCAATTTCTATAGCTTCAGTCCAGGAAGTCCTCTCCAATCTCCAGTCAACTACTTGAACCATCTGGCTGGGGATAACTTCAATTACAACATACACTATTCACTGCCAACCCCCTAATGACTGCAGGGGCCATGATGTTTGGAGGGCTGGAGACCATCCCATGGGAGACCTGCAACATCTGCAAAGAGTCCTACATCTACATGTGAAGCTCATTGGGAATGGAAGATGTCCCAGGTGCTTAGACCGAGAGAACAGACAGATCTTCAAGGATGGCATGACCTCAATCCAAGATCTGTAACGGAATGCCTCAAGATAATGTCTCCAGTGTAGAATTCGGTCATCTCCATCATCTGCCCTGGCATCGCCATCTAATAGGGTTCCAGTACTGCAACCAAAGGATGCTGCAGGTCAGTTTCTACCAAGATGTTAATGAGCTGGTGAAT
The DNA here is from genome assembly GCA_963969325.1 of Lycopodina hypogea. NCBI lineage: Eukaryota > Metazoa > Porifera > Demospongiae > Poecilosclerida > Cladorhizidae > Lycopodina > Lycopodina hypogea. The sequence continues at coordinate 2,372,993 of OZ017790.1, forward strand.
AAGTGCTCCATCTCCCTGCTGATTTTCCCAATGAGGGTCCCCAAGAACTCTCAGATGAGATAAAGGACAAGACCTTTCTAGTCAGAAGATCTATCTAATGGAAGCACTGAGTACCTCAGGACTCATGATGAAGACTATCATGAAATTGACATATGCAAGGAGAACATTGCTGCCTACCCAGATAATAGGTGTGTGAAGAACATCTGCCTGATCAATCCATTGTACTGCACATGAAGGTCTGTGTAGTGCCAAAGAATCAGCAAGGGAATATTCATCCACAGTGGACATCCCCATACTGGGAGATACCACTGACTCTCAACAACCTCTTCAGTGCTTTGACTGAGAACCATAGCAACTGGACACAAGAGTTAATTTTATAATTTGTTTCTTCAATGGAATAGAATGTCTGGAACTGTTTGTGTGAATTGCTAAATTATTGATGTCTTAAGAATAAAATACTGTTCTACCTATTTGTGCATACGAACCTCTGATAGATTGGGGTATATGACAATTGTGTATACATATTACTGGGTTAACCTGAATTTTGGGGTACACAGCTTTGCCACTAGGATTTTGGATAAATTCGAACAAAGTTAAACTCATGCATTTATACACAGTAATTTAAGTTTTATATTGAAGGGGGGGGGGGGCATCTATGTAATTTAGCCATTCCAAAGTAAATATTATTCATTTCCTTACCCATTTTGAATTGAGAGGGTTGGGCTGTATTAGGAAGACAGAGCTATGGTTGATCCTCTAGTAATTAGTGTCCTTTTGAATTCGCTTGTGTTATAAGTTTTGTGTGATCAGATTAGTGTGTTTTGCAAACAACTTCCTCTAACTACGGGTGTCCTTTTGAATGTAATCAGATTACAACTTGCTTGTACATGGTTTTGTCAGTTATTTATTTGTAGTCAACTGGAGGTTGGAGGACACAAATGTACACAAAAAAAACTCATGCAACCTCATGGTTTGAGTAAAACTCAATGGAATAGTAATTTTGAATTTGAATATATAGCTGACTGATTTGTGTTGGCTTGTTGATTGACTGTTTAAAATTTAGTCAATACTATTGTGTGCAAATTTAAAATTAGAAAAACAACTTTTTACAGTGTTCAATGTGACACACACACACACACACACACACACACACACACACACACACACACACACACACACACACACACACACACACACACACACACACACACACACACACACACACACACACACACACACACACACACACACACACACACACACACACACACACACACTACTCTATATAGTGCCAAAATCAGTGATTATGTCATTGTGTGGAAGAATGTATATTAATGAAGTTGGGAGATGCTGAAGTCCTTCCTGGTGGGCAGGCAGCTTAGGCATGGCCAAAATTAGTGAATGTTGGAGAACATTAGATAAGTCACTTTGGAGGAAGAAATGGAGAAACAAGATTAGTCATTCCAAAAATATTAATAACTACAACAATTATACTTATCTTGATAGTACATGTATATACTTCTTAAAACATTATAACAGTGATGGTGTGTGTGTGTGTGTGTGTGTGTGTGTGTGTGTGTGTGTGTGTGTGTGTGTGTGTGTGTGTGTGTGTGTGTGTGTGTGTGTGTGTGTGTGTGCGTGCGTGTGCGTGCGTGTGTGTTTCCAGGTTCATAGTGAAACTTTCTTTCCTTCTGATTCTCAACCTGAACATCACAGACATACAAAACAAACAAGAAAAAAAAGAAGTCAGTGAAGAATTGAGTTTTAGCTGGCATTTTGTAGTCAAACATTTTGAAATATTGACTATTCAAAAGTGGGTCGTGGGTTACATGGCAGAGCAAGAAGCTATTAGTGTAATCACCTTCCTTTGGGTCATACTTTGATATGTCCACCTTAACTTTTAAGTCTACAACAATTAACATTTGTCTTGTTTCTATAATTCATACGTCAATACAATATAGTGATATAAAAATAAGCAATTTTTCTTTTGTATGAATACACACAAGTGCACATAGCTATGCACACACAGAAATTACCTAACATCCCCAATGAGAACTTTCATCACTTGCAACTAAATAATTGCAACCATCTATCATACCAGTTCACCTCATGTCCACAATTGCATGCATGAGCAGGCTTCTTGTAGGTTCTCCCTGGCTTTACCAAGGCCAACATCATCCAATAGCTCGAGCAGGCCCTTCCATGTGCATGGGTAAGTAGTTATATTCTGTGTATCACTCATCCAGTTCTTCATCACCTCTCGTATACACTCCCTAGCATCATGACGATGATCCATTCCTATAATCTCTGTCTTCATCCCAATAAGGTCAGCCACATCCTTCCAACGTGGAGCCATTTCGTCATAGAGCCTCAAACATGATATGTTTCCTTCCTTGTTTGTCCACTTGATGAGTTGGAAACAACGTGGATTGATAGGCACACTACCAGCTGAACATTACAATAATAGCCACATAACGACTGGATTTATTTCTATTTTGGTAGTTATTGGATAATCATGTGCTCTCGACATGCAGTTAATCAAAAGGAGAGACTAAAGATTAGATTGGGGACTTAGCCCAATTCACAATCTCATAATGAGATGTGTTGTGCCATGGTGTAGCAAGAGGCTATCCAATACTAACTGAAATGGACTTGATTTTATTCTAACTATTAACAAGAATGGACATGAATGCCAGCAAGTGAAGTGTGCGATAAGATGTTGAGGAGGCTAAATAAAACTGCTCTCAATAACTCATCCCCTATACATCTTCTACACACACACACACACACCCACTGCACCACATGTGATGTCAGAAGATGCTTCCATGCACAAAGATTGTGTTTGATAGTGGGAAGGGAAGTTATGTGTGTTGAGATCCAAGGGGAAATTCATAATTATCTTTGACTGTTGACTATCTAGAAAGATTAATCCACACAAAAATCAACAAACGAACAAGAATAACACTGAAATAACTATCCTGGTCTAAGTATGCATAATATTGGGAGGGAAGGAGGGAGGTAAAGTGAGGTCCAAAAGTAAAACCAAATGAATGATGAGCATAACCTATTTTTAGAGAGTGGTTATGCTCCCATGAGCAACAGATGGTGTATTTCAACATCACAGCATTTATGTGTACACAATGTAATGCAATGTAGCATAATAAAACTTGTGCATCCATTATTAGCTAGAAACATACAAGCAAGAGTGAAAGAATCCCCAATTGCTTGGACGTCAGAACTTTGTTCCTCACCTACACTTTTACAAACAGAAGAGAACAGTTGTAAATATAAATTTATAACTAATAATTATATTAATCAACTATAAATATAGATTTTTGGGATCATTAAATAAACCATAACTAGTGGACTTAATAACTTGCTAGACAAAGCTGTCATCTGTACAAATACTGGCACACGTCTACTCTAAGGCTTGTAGAAGTAATAATCTGTTATGAGTTACATCCCAGTGTTGCATATTTACAATTTCCTAACTTTAATATTGCTCCATTATATTTATTTTATTGACAAACCAATTTGCTACCTTTTAGATCAGTTTCATAATAAGTAGTCTGCTACCTGTCTACCCACCTACCACACACATTTTTACACATAGAAAATTATCCTTTTTGACTTGGGACGTAAAGGATAGAATTGCTTATTACTTGGTACATGTGACAGAAATATAACAAAAAGCAAGAAAGCTGTGATGGTAGAGTCTGCATTTTCTAATAAACTTATTCAATAATGTAATCAGCAATATATATAACATGTGTTTTCTTTTCTTTTTTTGACTGCTCCTTTCAAATGCACAGCCACACTTCTGAAGCAAGTCCAATGGAAGTTGCCTTGTTAGTTAGCCAATAGCTTGAATTGTATAGTTTTGCACCAACAGAAGTAATGCATATATCAGGAAATTCCCTGAGACCAATAAGATCACATGGATGAAACTATTGCCTTGTAAGAATCAGCAACCATAATGATCACTTTTTAGATGACAGGTAAATATATCAAAGCAAAGGCATAGCAGTCAGTGGTGTGTGCTGATTGGTTTGACAACCCATTGCAAATATGTATCTCATTCCAGTTGTATTATGGACACTACACTGTATGTATTTATGGATTCTTTAACTGCATTCCTTGAAAACTGAGAGCGGGAAGTATTTATAAAGCACTTTGAACCTTGTGGCTCTTATAGAGAGACCAATGTTCATTTGCTTCAAACAGAACTTAATGAATTACATGCAAAATAAAACAGATACCATTTTTTATATCTTAATATGACAACAATACTCAGTATGATCTAACATCACCATTGCCAACTTTTTGCGGTTACTAATAGTGGTTAGGGCTTCATTAGCTTATTATTACCATATCTTGATTCGTTAAAAAAAAATTGCTGTTTCTTTCTTTTAGGCTCAATTAAATGTTCGAATTATTATATCACAGAAATAGAAAATATGGAATTCAAACAAGTATTCCTATTCTTAATTAAGTGGAAACTAACCTGAAGATAGAAGAGAGACAGTAGATATTTGAGTTTTAGGACAAATGGGTAATGGATCACCTATGTATAGATGCAAATCACGTGATCAAGAAATAGCCACCTCAGATTTACTGGCTGCAACCTGTACAAACACACACTCACCTAGCCAAAGTCGATGCCACTCTGTTATCTTACTGGAAATCCTGGGATCTTTGGTACAGCGAAGAGATGGGCAATCCTTCAAATACCTTGCAGCATGAATGGAGTAGCTTACTGTAAAGTGCTTATCACATTCAAAAGCAAGGACAGGTTCATCGGGATGATAGCAGAGTGCATGTGTGACTTCATTGATGACTCGTGTGACTGTGTTCCGTAGAGCAACACATGTACTGGGCAATACCTTGGGGAAAAGTTCAGGATTAGAAGGGAAGTGAAGGATAACTTGGAAAAAGGAATCATAGGAATCTCGGATACAAACTACACCAAAGGCATTGGGATGACTTAAGCAGAAGTGATTTCTGGAAACAGCAGAAAAATCATAGTGCATCCAGCCCTCACCAGAGATAAGCTTACAGATGGTGCTACAAAATATGCCAATTCTTGTCATGCCCTTTGGAAAATGCAACATCATTGAGATTTGAAGTATGGGATCAGCAGTCTGGCTCTCAAATGTGGGCATGAATGATTCTGTCGATAGCAAGCATGGCATCAGGAACTCTCCAGGACTCCTCTTGAACACAAGAAGCAACTTTTCCAACAACTTCAGCATGTCCTTAGGAGTGAAATGAAAATCATAAGCATTTGAGATTTTATTCAGGATTTCGATGGTAAGGATCCCTTGCTCCTTGAACTTCTTCCATATCCCCCCCATTGCCTTTCTTGTAGTGATGCCTTTGGTTAGCAAAATATGTTCTCTCACGATCTCTGTCACAATATTTAGCAAAGCTTGAGGCTCTCCAATTACCATGTCAGGAAACAATGTGTTAAAGTAAAAGATGCGATTGGATTGTTCCAGATACTGTAGACCCTCCTTCAAGGACATTTCATTACTGAAGTACTTCTTCACGTTCTGCAAGATATCACTAATTTTGAATGCAATTTGACCAGTGGTTGACATAGCTTTTAGGGTCTCCTCCAATAAGTGGAACTTCAATGGGATACTAATGGTTTCTGCTCCGTCCTTATCCATCACAACCTCCAGTATCCTCTGGCCCATTTCATAGTCAGCTTCATTAGGATTCTCGGCATTGACAGCAAAGATTAGCTTCTCACACTCATGGTCAACAAAAACAGCACTGTTACCCAGAAATGAATTGACCATATCCAAGAGCTTTCTCTCCTTCTCCTCTCTTGTCTCACTGCACTTGTGTTCCAAATCTCTGTGAGTACCCACAATGAGAAACTTTATTTGACTGTTTTCTCGACTTTGTGACATGACCATCTGCAGGAACTGATGCAGCATCTGTTCATTTGTGATCTTTGAAGGCTCTCCTTTCCCTACAAGCTTGCCATCATTTCCGTAGAAGTAGCTGGTGGGACACTCATCCAGGCGCTCGCTCAGATTAGTGACAACAATAGCAATGTTAAGTCCACTAATAAACCTTGGAAGTATTTCAAGGAACTGTGGTTGCCCACCACTGTCAGTTATTTCTGCTACAACCTCATCAATTAAAGGCTCAACACAATGGGCCATGAATGAATTTCGAAACAAGACCCCTTCTGCTCTGCGAACCAGCTTGTTCGGAAAGAAATCATTTTTTTCATTGGGAGTGTGCTGAAACTGTTTGTTAGCATCCTTCTCATTGGAACGATGAGACATTAAGGATAAGGCGTCTCTTCCAGACCTCATCAGTCTCTGTGAATACTCTTCTTGACTAATTTCTGCACAAAATTCAGATGAAGAGGACTTTTTGAATCGCCTGAGACCTATGCTTCGTATAGGAGTTTTGAAACAGGGTGTGCTGACACGTTTAGAAGGAAGCTTATTATGCAAGAGGAGTGCTAAAGTGTGGGTCTTTCCAGAGCCAGCAAACCCTAAAATCACAGCCTGTTTGCGTTTCATGGTCACCTTCACTTCCAATGCTTTCTCAAAATCATCTCGAGCCTTCTCAACAGAGCCAGCTGGGAAAGAAAGAAAATATTTAATCCATTGGATAAACATTGCAATTGATAGTAAAAACTAGTAATACAATCATCCACAACTATTAAAGCATATACCACATGCATATTCTACTTAACTTGATTAGGTCAGAAATAATTGAGGATTACAGTGTTTATCTGAGTCATAGTATAACCTAGTTACAAAATTGCAGTTAGAAGAGCCTATTAACTGTACTGTCATTTATAAAACCTAAAATAAATTTAGTATAAAGACTCCGAATTTTCCAATGAAAAATCTGTGTGTGTGTGCATACATACATACATACATACACACACACACATACATACATACATACATACATACATACATACATACATACATACATACATACATACATACATACATACATACATACATACATACATACATACATACATACATACATACATACATACATACATACATACATACATACATACATACATACATACATACATACTGTCAGAGCCACCGAGACTACTCCCAGTGACTCTGCCTGTGACAAGGCAGGGAACAAGTAAAGGACATCAAAAAGTTAATAATAAGAAAGAGAATAAAGAAATGAATAGGAAAGATGATAATAAAAAAGTTAATTAAGATAGCTAATTGAGATAATGTGTTATGGGTTTCCGGTGAAGGAAATTAATTATAAGAACAAAGAAAACGAAGTAATTACAATAAACTAATTTAATGAACAAACAGCTGGCCAGGCAGGGCGCCGGAGCAGGGCCCCCGAATGGTCTGACTATAAAAAGACACAACTAAACTGTTATGCCAGAGAAAAATGTCCATGTTGTAATTGAAAGTGTGATATTGTATATTGAATATTGGAAAGATCATTGTTGCTGGTACAGACAGTCTCTGACCAGTATTTAATACTATCTATATTGAAGTGAGACAGGGTGTGTGAACCTACTGTTGGCTACTTATAACCACAGTAGGTAGTCTTAGTTAGTACTATAACAACTGGTGATTAACTAGGGAGCGGGGCAGCTATCCTAGTTTGCAGAAAATATTAGCTGAAGCTAGGGTAGCAGCTCACACATACATACATATAATTGTAACATTGTCTGTTTGTCTGTCTGAATTGCAGGATTTTGAAAATTGCTGGATTTAAAAAAAAAATTGCTGGGCCGATTGGGATGAAATTTAGCATGAGAACTGACTTGGACAATGAAGGAAACTGAATAAATTTGAAAGGAATGGTGATCATGGGACTCACTATTCAAAAGTATTTTTCCTGACAGTTGCACAGCTATGGAGTTAGCATAAATGTTACTCTTCTTTTTGAGTCAGTATGTGGAACTGTTAATGCAAGGTTAGATTTAAAATACAAAGCTCAGTATGATGTCACTATACTCCACTACATGCATAGGCAGTGCTACCTGTTCATGTATACACATTCAAGCAAACTATGATATTATAAACACTCACCACGTTAGAAGATAATCCAGATAACCACAGTAGGTAGTGAATATCAAATCGTAATAGCGAGTAAGCAGTTAGATTGTTGAATATTTTCTTTGCCAGTTGTAATATTCCAAATATGTGAACAACTCACCTTCTAAGATTACATAAAGATAAAGAATGAGGAGTGACATTAGTTGATGATGTTTAAGTCAATATCATCCATTGAAATAACTCATTTAGGTGGGAAAATATAAGTTGATGAATGCACATTTACTTAATGTTAAGAATACACTAGCATTGTAATTAATCTTCACTGATGAAGTGTAGTAAGAACTGAGCAAAATAAAGATCCAAATTTAAGTTATTAGAGTGCATCTTATAAAAGTGAGAGCAATACATTACGCCAACATTGAAATCCACTTCCTATAATGATATAGAAAAGAATTAAGTTGATCAGAGAGCTTGGTCTCACAATTCAAACCCTTCGTCCTTCCTTTTTTTGGTTTTAAAAAATGTACAAAATAGTAAAAGTTCACCTAAGGGGTATATATATATATATATATATATATATCGGGCACCATGAAAGAAGAGGAAGGTTCAACTAGAGGACACCAAGCTATTAGCCATTCCAGATATTAAATTCTTCTATAATGTAGTTTGTAATAAAATATTCATTCAAAGCAGTTCTCCTGTGTAAAAATCAATTTTAAAAATCCATTCCCAATTACCTTTGCTGATTGAACCAATCATTTGCCATATATACTGATGCAGATGCCACTGACTGTGGACTTCAGCTAGTCCTAACCAGCAATATGATAAAGGATAGCACAGCCTAATTGCTACATACTGCAGGAGATTCTTTTCAGGGGAAATAGAAATGTTCTGTTGTGGATAATAATATTTGGTAATAAACTAGGCACAGAAGAATTGAGGATTTATCAAAGCATACTCTTAAGTGGAAACAGACTTGCTTTACAACAAAACGCCAGCAGGCATTTCACTTGTCAGAATGTCCAGTAAGTATACAATAAAATCCTATTGCATATTGGATGGAGTGTGATATATGGACTATTAAAATGACATTTTTTATTATTTTGACCTTGCTTACATTATTATTATTTTTCTGTCACATAAATATACAATCAATGGTTTGAATTCTATGTCTCAGGAAGTACAGTGTGCTCATGTTTGAACTCTGTATACATAGTAATTAACTCACTTGCTATGATGATATGGATATTGAGGCAGATGGTCCAACAGAGAAAAATAGGACATTACAAATGTGGTGGACCACTTTGTCTGATAATCGCTGTAGTATATTATGGTGGAACTCACCAACTTTGATGATAAAAAGAGCAAGAAGTTCCAGAGAGAGAAATAGGAAATGTTGGGCAGACTGTAAGTGCATTTCTCATAGTAGTAGTTATATATTAGCATAGCAACTCACCATCTATAAAATTATTTATGTCAAGTATGTCAGACAGAGAGATATAGGACATGTTCATATGTAAGAAAACCAGTTTGTGCCTTCCAATAATAGTAGCAAAATAATAGCATTGTAACTTACTGGCTAAGATGATACAAAGTCAATAGGTTGAACAGAGAGAGTAGGATATGTTCAAATTCAAGAGAATCAGTGCATGTCCTCTTATGCTATTTGTTCTCATTGTAACTCACCTCCTGCAATGATATAAGATTAGGTCGGGGGGGGGGGGGGGGGGAACAAAAGGATATGTCAATATGAGATAATTAGCTCATGTCTTCTATAGTGGTAGCTACACTATCATTGAAACTCACATCCTTTGACGGTATGGTCAATAAGACAGAGAGAGAGAGAGACAGAGAGAGAGAGAGACAGAGAGAGAGAGAGAGAGAAGTAGGATATCTTTATATGTGAGATATGTAGTGCATTTTTCTTATACTGGTAATTATACACTAGCATTGTAACTCACCTCCTATTATGATATAGAGTCAAAAGGTCAAACAGAGATACAGGACACTTTCATGTGTGAGATATCTGTGCATATTTCTAAAAGTAGCAGCTATACACTAGAACTGTAACTCACTTCCTATGATGATAAAGAGTCATTAAGTAGACAGAGGGATATAGGACATTCCAAATGTGAGATAATAGTGCATGTAATTCTAATATTGGTAGATCAACTGACATTGTAACTCACCATCTATGAATAGAGCCAGTAGGCCAGACAAAGATAGGATATGTTCAAATGTGCAATAATTAGTGAATGATTTCTTATCATTGTAGTTATACACCAGCATCACAACTTACATCCTATGATGATATAGAGTCCGAAGTTCGGACCAAAAAAAATAGACAAATTCAAGTGTAACATTAATTAGTGCAAGTATTCACATAGTGGCATAGTAACTCACTTCCTTTGATAGTATAGAGTCAGCATGCCAAACAGAGAGATATAGGGCATTTTGAATGTGAGAGAAATAGTGATATCTTCGTATAGTGGTAGCTATGCTTAGCATTGTAACTCACCAACTGCGATGGCATAGTCAGTTGGCCAGACACAGAGAGAAATAGGATATGTTACAATCACTGCATGCCTCTCAATAGTAGCAGCTATACACTAGCATTGTATCTCACCAACTATGATGATATAGAGTCAGGAAATGGACAGAGAGAAATAGGACATGTTCAAATGTGAATTAATCAGTCATGTCAAATTATAGTGGTAACTATTCACATGGTTGTCCCCAGAGCACAGTAGCCCAGCGGTGCATACACTATTTGCTAGTCTGTTAGTGGCAAAAGATGCGAGGTTGTAGGATGTTTTTTTTTTTTTAATTTTAGAAATGGACATCAGTCTATATTTAAAATTGAGGAGGGTTGAAACTTTGACTGCTACTGGTCCTAATGTCTGTTTGCATTCACTCAGCCTCTGAAAGTCAACTAAGTCACAGAAGTGACGTAGTCAACGCTTCAGCCACTTAACTGCATGAAATGCACAACAAGAAAACCAATAAAAATATTTGCACTTGGATCATGTGGAGGTTTAAAAGTGGTTATCCTAAGGCTACAGAGGCTTCATTTCAATTGATAGGTAAGCCATGCTGTGGTAGTAATTTATCCAGGAAAACTCTGATCATGCAAGTGCAACATGATACTCTGGAAAAATCTGAGCAGAATAATTGAGGCCGGCAGATATGTGGTTGCTGCTACAATTTATGGGATATGAGAAAACAAAAGATTAAGCTGTGTTAAAATGTGCACTACACAATATATGCAATAAAGATCAGGAAAGGAGTGAACAAATTCTTCATTGAGGTTCATTAATTAAGTCACCTAGGAGGAATTCTATGATGGAGGACCGACTAAAGGCACTTCTTTGACTTTTCTGTTGTGGAAACATTTGTGATAGCATTTAATCTTGACATATGAACTTTTTTAGCAGTAACATTATATACTATCAGTAGTGGTACATGAACTACCTGGGAAAATAAAAATGCATATGGTGCAGAACATGAATATAACTGGAATGTATTTTATCTGATGTAGAAAAGTACAATGATATATCTGGATTGAAATTGGTCTAACTTTACTCCAATACACCCTTATTAATCGATTATACAGAGGGAATTTTCCAGTTTGACCAAAATTATTCTTCGTGAAAAATTTTAATGTGAATGTGAAAGGGAATGTCAGTCTATCAGAGAGTACCTTAAATTATAATTTAGTTTCATAGCCCCCCCCCCCACCACCTATGTATGACATCAAAGAACTATAACCCAGGGGAATAGGAAAGGAAACTAATTACTAGAGGTGCATTCATAATATTTATTTTAGAAATGCCCCACAACCCCCCACCCCCTATATAAAACATTAAGCTAACTGAACAAGGTTTGAAATAATTTCGAAAAGCTACTCGTAGGGTGGTTTTTTTGCTGGTAGTTCAAAATTTATCTAGTATAGATTGCAGAGCCCTCAACAAGTCATCCATGGCAGAGAATGGACAGATATTTTGGAGTGGAATAAAATCTATTTACTATTTATTGATGGAAGTGGATTGCAATCATTCCATTTGTGCTAGACACAGCATCCCAAATATAGTGATATCTGATAATGGCCACTATATGCCTCTGAGGTATATGCTGTGTTAGCACAGCTGTATGGCTCACAACACCTCACAAGTAGTCCATACTACCTGTAAGGAAATGGAGAAGCAGAGAAAGAGAGTGGTTCAGATAGTTAAGAAGAACCTTTTGTAGGACTCAGGGGGTCCATACTTGGAATTGCTAGTCTACAGGTCAATGCCTTAGGAATATGAATAGAGCCCATCTCAGCTGATGATGGGATAAACATTGCATACAGTAATTCTGATCAATTCCAAGCGGTTGATTCCAAAGACTCCACTCCAGATTCAGCCGAAGTAGTGAATAAAGATGCATGTATGGAGTAAACAGAAGAAGAACTTTGATGCCCACCATGGATCTCAAAAGGTACCCGTGATACAACCTGGAGACTCAGTTTGGGTAGCATATACACAGTCACAGGAAAATATCATTGATCACACCAATATAAGATCATATGCTCTCCAGAACACTCAAGGATCATACTGGAGAAATAATCATGACATAGCAGTCACACCAGGTCAAGAAATGAGAGAAATGTCTTACCCTTCACAGGATATGATTGAGAATCTGACACCATGCAATGTGGAAAGTCAGAAACCAGTTACTAATGCTGGTAGTGCTGATCAGAACAGTGACCATACTAAAATATACTTTACAAGATAATGATGTGGTGAAACTTTTACTCCTCCAGACAGAAAAGATAATAATTTAGTGTGAATCCCAGAAAAAGGGGATGTAGTATTATTTGTTTTCTACTAACCATGATAATCCATGCATACAGTCATTTAGCTTCTGTGTTATCATTGATAGGTCATAGTTCAAATGAATGAAGATGACATGCAAGCAGGATTCTATTGTCTAAATTTAAAAAACATTACCTTAAGTCTTATGTATTCTGTGATAATTTTGTTGGTGTCCTTAGTTCTGCTATAGTCACTAATGATATCAGAGACATCTTAAATTGGATGTTCAAGGAGTGTCATTATTTTTTATGATACTTTTGCAACTGCATTCTATATGGTCAATTAACTCCTGCCGGTATGCTGTGTACTTGCTTATGGGACATACAGCTAAGTTTGCCTTGGAATGGTCAAATTTTTCAGGAATAATGTTAGAGGAATGTCTGGGGTGTCATAAGTATTGGTCCTTGGAATCTGTAAATGGAATAAATAATTACAAAGTTACTAAGATTTTCCCAAGGGTCCAAGTGAACATGAACGGCCATTGGTAGTAGAAAGGGATAACAAGTAGGACATAATTCATAATAGTAAAAATGAGATGAAAAAAAAAGGAAAAAGTTTGGCGAAAGTAAAAAACCAAACTAATCTCACTGAAAAAATAAAAGTATGCATTAAAATTACACACATGTGTTAATAAAGAGGTGTGGGTAAAAGGACTGCTCTACTACATTTTTCTGGGGACAACCCTGTATACACTAGCATTGTAACTCACCGCCTAAGATGATATAGAGTCAGTAGGTCAGACAGAAAGAAAGAAGAGAGGATCAAATGTTAGGTATTAGTGCACATCCTTTTATAGTGGTGACTTAACTCACCCACTATGATAATATTGTCAGTAGGTCAGACAGAGATAAATATGACATGTCAAATGCATGTCTTCCCATGTGGTAGCTACATACTGGCATAGTAACTCACCTCCTATGATTATATAGAGTAAAAACGTCACACAGAGAGAAATAGGACACATTCAAATACAAGATAATTGGTGCATGTCTTTTTATAGTGGTAGTTAACCACTTGTATTGAAACTCACATCCTATGATGATATAAGATCAGGAGTTCGGACAGAGAAATATAACATGTTTAAATGTGAAATAATCTGTGTATGTTTTTTTTACAGTGGCAACTCTACACTAGTATTGTAACTCACCTCCTAAGATAATATACAGTAAGTAGGTTGGATAGAGAAATTGAACATGTTCATATGTGAGATAATTTGTGCATGTCTTCTAATTGTGTTAACTATACACTAGAAGTAGAACTCACTGGCTATAGCAATATAGAGTCAGTAGGTTGACCAGAAAGAAATAGGATATGTTCAGATGTGTAATAATTAATGGATTTCTACATATAGCAGCAGCTGTACACTGGCATTGTAACTTACATCCTATGATGAATAGAGTTTGTTGTTCGGAGAGAAATAGAACATGTTTAAATATGATGCAATAATTAGTACACATCTCCTTAGAGTGTTAGCTATACACTAGCATTGTAACTCACCAACTACAATGACATAGAGTCAGTAGTTCAGACAGAGTAAAATAGAATATATAAAAGTGTGAGGTAATAGGTGCATGTCTCCTTATTATGGTAGCCATATATTTGATATTGTCACTCACCTCCTATGATGATGTACAGTCAGTAGGTCAGACAGGGAGAAATAAGACATGCTCAAATGTGAATAAATTAGTGAAAGTTTTGTTATAGTGGTAGCTATACACTAACAAGTAACTCACCCCCTATGATGATATAGAATCAGTTGGTCGGACAGAGGGAAGTATGACATGTTTAAAATGTGAGATAAATAGTGCACGTCTTCTTATAGTGGTATATACATCAACATTATAAATCACCTCCTATGATGATAAAAGAATATATGGGATAGAGAAAAACAGGACATGCTCAGACATGAGAGAACCATTGCATGCATTCTTATAGTGGTAGATATATACTAGCATTCAACTCACTTCCTATGATGATACAGAGTCAGTTATTTGGCCAGAGATGTATAGGACATTATAAATGCGAAATAAATAATGCACGTTTTTTATGGTAGTAGCTACAAATTAATTAGCATTGTAACTCACCAACTACGATGATATAGAATGAGGAGTCCAGACAAAGAAAAATAGGATTCAATATTTAATACCAATATGAGATAATTAGTGCATGCTATAATTTAGTGGTAGTTATACACAAGCATTGTAACTCACATCCTATGATAATATAGTCAGTAGGTCAGACAGGGAGAGATAGGACATATTCAAACATGAGACAAAACACAAATGAAACTCACCCACTACGGTGTGTAGTGTCAAGAGGTCAGACAGAAAGAAGTAGGACATGTTGAAATATGAGATAATTAATTCATGTCTTCTTATAGTGGTGGCTATACACTAGCATCATAACTCACATCCTATGATGATATAGAGTCAGAGATCAGAGAGAGAAAAATTTGGCATATTCAAATATGAGACAATTAGTGCATGTCTTATAAGTGGTAGATATGCATTAGCACAGTAACTCACATCCTATAATAATAATATAGAGTCAGTAAGTCGGACAGAGAGAATTAGGACATGTTCAAATATGAGAGAATCAGTGCATGTCTTCTTATACACTAGCATTGTAACTCACATCCTATGATGATATAGAGTCAGGTCAGACAGAGAGGTATAGGACATGTTCATATGGAAATAATTTATGTATGTCTTTCACAGTGGTAGAAATAAATTAGCATTGTAACTCACCCACTATGGTGATATGGGGTCAGTGGGTCAGACAGAAAGAAATAGGACACATTCCGATGTGAGATAATTACTTCACTTATTTAAGTAGAAGCTATGCTGTTACACCAGCATTGTGAAACTTACCTTCATTGATGGTATTAAGTCAATATATGAGACAAGTTAAAATGATATTCCGATCAATTTATATTCTAAATAATAGCAGATGCTATTTCTTTAGCAACTCACTTTCTATTTAAAAAAACAAAGACAAAAATAAACAAACAAACATAAGCTACTTTGTTGGATAAGAGGGACAAAAAAAAAATGGTGAAGTAGATTGAATTAATTCTCGAAATGATATTTATTCCAATATGAAACTAAATAATTGTGCAAACTTATGGTGACAATAATTTGTTTAAAAGTAATACCACTGTGGGATTACATACACGAATTATTAGTAACAGACACAAATATCATGAAATAATCAATATATAAAGATGTTGTGTTACAGTCTAGACAGTAGCGAACTAGCTGTCTCAAATAGAGTTTCAAGTTCATATGTATGTCAATGAACATGTTCACTATTAAGATGAGTGGGTCACAGTTAGTTAAGTTTACATAAAAATAGATGCAAAGCACACCAATGGCAACCATCTCATCAATAGGATCCGAAATACTTACCTCAGCCATTCCTTTGGTGTTGGACGTCTATTCTAATAATAAAAAAAGTTTCAAGAATAATCAGAATAATTCATCAACAATTGTGTTGGTATGTACACAACTAGGACCACCAACACCAATCTCACTCCCAGCTCTCCTTTTTGCCACTATATCACTTGTCACTATGATATATATATATATATATATAGTGTAGTCCACATAATTCTAATTAAGTTAGCATGAATTTCCACTTTATTCAAAATTTTCTTGATTCCTCACATAGGAATAAGATAAAATATTAAATATTCGAAGGGAAAAAGATCACCTAATTCGAAAAAATTAATTGCCCAAACAAAACAATACCCATGTGCTTCAGAAATAAGTATGAATTTGCCAGCAAAAGCAGGTGAGCTTTTTTGCTCTTAATACCTATTGCTTTTCAAAATCCAATGGAGAAATACCCACAAAAAAATACCAAAAATTTGCCTCACTGAAAGCAGGTGAATTTTTTTCCATTTTTTTTTTTGTATTCAGCTGTGACAAGAATGTTTTAATTTCTCTTAGGTCACTCCAACCAATAATGTTGTTTCACTAGTCTCTGTCTTCAACCAAAGGGTCGGTAGGTAGGCCTATAGTAATAAATTTGCTATGAATATCATTATCAAAATCTAGGAATATTATTTTTTTAAAACCCAAGTGTGTAACATAAACAAAGACCACAAAGCCACACTTGAACTCAGCCATTTTCACAGCTAGCCATTGATACGTGGCTCATTATGATGTCATGATCTATGATGTGAGGCTAATAATAATGACATCATTTTCTATGCGTAATCTTCATATTTATAAACTAAATCTTGCAAAAATAGGGTCAGAGGATTACTTGTGAAACAATGTTGTAGTGATGGCAAGAAATTCTTGG
Source organism: Lycopodina hypogea (assembly GCA_963969325.1). Classification (NCBI taxonomy): domain Eukaryota; kingdom Metazoa; phylum Porifera; class Demospongiae; order Poecilosclerida; family Cladorhizidae; genus Lycopodina; species Lycopodina hypogea. The sequence goes on from OZ017790.1 coordinate 2,390,181, forward strand.
ACTTCGCTTTCACCATCTGCAATTGCCAACTGCTTTAGAAGAGCTGATTTTGTTATACTATCAACAAATTTTGAAGAGGTTGTGGAGAGTGACTCCATTCTATCATCTGAAACAGATTTTGATGTGGACTGCACCTTTGAGGAGTATGTGTAGTATTAGCCACTTACAGTGTAGCCCTATGCTGAGCAGTGAAGACATTTTAGCTTCTCAAGGGCAGAATACAGAAGATGCAAAAGACAGTATTGATGATGCACATGACCCTCTTCCCTTGATTACTATCCGTCAAACTCATTCCGGTTTCTTAGACATGAAAGCTTACCTGCTATGCTTTTGTGCAGAGAATGGTACTGAACCACCCTATGATCAATTGGAACAATTTGAAACTGAGTTACTAAAAGCTCATAATAATTCATTGACAGAAAGATTCATAACTGATTATGCTGTAAAGCAATAATATATAAATACGAACATAAAAATAGTTCAGGAACTTGCCCTTATTTAAAGGTATGTGATTCATGCCTGCCTCCCTAAACATACACACATTACATAATGTAGTAGTGATCTGGAATTAGCTGCTGATTACATTTTCTTACCTGTGTACAAATCAATAACACACAATCGAATAATACATGTGCAGTAACCTGGTACATTGAAAACATGAACCTGATAATTCAAATTTTTATCATTGATGGTGTAATTTTGTATTAAGAGAAATACTTATAATTTAAATTTTCTGTTAATTCAAATTTTTTCTCTGAACTATTAAATTCTAATTATGTGGACTACACTATATATATATAAATATATATATATATAAATGTGAAAAGGTGTGTGTGTGCGAGTGTGTGTGTGCGAGCGTGTGTGTGTGCAAGCGTGTGTGTGCGAGCGTGTGTGTGTGTGTGTGCTCAATGGACAGCCAAATGGCTGAATGGATATTGACGAAACTTTACAGCATGATCCTTGACTACGGTTTTTAACACAAAAAATTTTTCCAAAATGTCATCCTTGGTGGGGGGAGGGGTGATTTAAATTTTTCATCACAAAAAAGCCTTAAAAACAGTGACTCAGTGGTTAAAGCACGTCTCTCAAGCTGAAAATCATTGGTTCAAACCTGGTCAACTAGGTTAATTTTTTTTTCTTTTCTTTTCCCCCCCTTTTTCTTTCCTTCCTTCTTTCCTGCCTTTTTTTCTTCTTCTACAACCCCTCCTCCTTTTCCTCCCTTATTTCCTTCCTTTCCTTGTTTTTTTCTTCTTCAAATTCTGACAATGTTCAAATGCAATATATATATATATATATACAGTAGAACCTCAGAGTTATGAACCCCAGAGAACTGACCTGTCAATGAACAGCCAACTGGAAAAAAAATTAAGTAAGAGTACCACCAACTATTCTATTTTCCTAACTTTTTGGCATGCCCACACTCCCACAATTCATTTGCTGCAGCTGTTCTCACCCCTTCCTACCTAAGAATTATTTTTCACCTTTCCTCCAGCTGCCAGTTGTTCCACGCTTTATAAAATCCAAGGTTCACTATGGCTTCTAGCTCATCTACTAAACAAATGTAAAAGAATTACTCTTACTATTGAGCAAAAGTTGGACATTTTAAAGAAGTAGGATCAAGGCAGCACTATGTCATCTGTAGTTACTGAATTTGGAATTGGACTCAAGGGAGAAAATTATCAAATTTGCTGGTGAAGCACAGGATGATAGCTCTCTGAAAAATTGGTGTATAGTAAGGAGAGCTGATACCCATATAGAGCCATTCATCTCTAGTTTATTAGGAAAGACATAAGGGCACACCAATTAGTGGTGTTTTGGTAATGGAAAAGTAAGGTTGCTATACCAACAATAAATCTATATTATAATTCATAACATAATTATGATGCCATAGTTTCAGAGTTAGGAACATTTCAGAGTTATGAACACTCCCCTTTCCCAAGGGGTTCATAACTCTGAGAGTCTACTATATATATATATATATATATATATATATTTTTTTTTTTTTTTTTTTTAATTGGTAGTTTAAATAGAGAACACTCAGACATGCACACACAGTTTCTTTGTTATTTATTGGATGAGGGACCTGAATAGATTGTTATTTGTACATGATAACTTAAGTTGATTTGTTATTCATTGAGTTAATTTGCTATTCATTGAGTTGATTTATTATTTTTTTACATGTAGATTACTGGCCTGAGTAGGAGGAAGCATATGTGCACACACATACATAATGTAATATTGGTAATTGATCATTGAATATTATAATTGTGTTATATTTCATCTCCATTAGTGGGAAGCAAACCTATTTAAAGGAAGCTGAATCAGTGCTGCCAGAGGTAGTGATTTCCCCCAAAAGTAGTGATTCTTGGAACCAAATAGGGACGAATTAAGTCTGATTAGGAAATCCCACAACCCTCAAAATGTAGTGAATTTTGAGTAGGAATCACCAACATTAGTGGTTTGATTGCAACTCGACGATTTCAAGCATGTGCTGGTGATGCCAAATGCATTCAGTGCTATGGTCAGTAAAGGCTATGTGCTTGTAACACTTAATAAGTTTGTTGAACTATTTCTGTATTAGCATATTCTAAATATTTGGGCTATACTGGTGCACTTTGGTAGCTCTTGATAAGTCAGACTAGTGCTAGTCTTATAAAAAAAAAAACAACCCCAACAACAAATCAAACAACCCCAGTTAAAACAACAATGTTGCATTACTCTAAATGCATTGATCCTTCTTATGTAAATCCAACAATCCTGTCTATCTAATTTATGAAGACCAACTAAAGCAAAGACCTAGGCATGTATAAGTGCGAATTTAGTAGATTACAACAGTATAGTATATATGGCAGTGCTATCCCAGTCTGTAGCCAAGCACGAATCCTTACTCAAACATGAACTTACTATTTATAGTCAGGCTCTTTATCAATCATTTTGGGGGATAAAAACATGCCCAAAGTTTGCCTTTCAAAATAAACAAAGGGTGTTGTTGTTTTTTTAATTTAACTGGGACCAAAAGGATTTTCTCTACAAACTCTAATATTATATTCTTCAAATTGCAAGGATTAATCAGTTATTCAGAGTTCTACTTTATTAGGTGTTGTGAACAACCTCATCTTAGTTGGAGTTGAATTATTTCAGTATTTCTTGTAAATGATTAGCTAGACATTCATAGCTATGGATATACTAATACAACACATTTAGCTGCATTTTAGCTGCAAGCAGGTCAGCTAGCTTACCTTCCATGACAGAATCCCAGAAGTATGAGGTCACAGGACAAAGATGGCAAGTATACACACCTAAGAAACTTATCCCCAGAACTGCAGGACCTCTGCTTGACCTGATAATCAACTTGTGTCAATCTGTGAAAGTAATAGCCAGATAAACACCACTCAGAAGCTACAGCAAGATTGACTCAGGTACAGGAGAAGGTATATATATAAGTTTAAGAAGATAAATAGCTTCAGTAAATCAGGTATGATATAGCTAACACTACTTTTAAGCAACCAGCTTACTATGTAACCAATCGGTGATCTGAGGCTGGTTTAGCTCTCTCGCTATAAGGGTGTGATTGAGCAGGTGGAAATGGGGTTCCCCTTCCACCCACACAGATACAAGCTAATGAAGTTTCATCTTTAGAAGTTTTTATAAGTTTTTTTGAGTTGGTGGGAGTCATAACTGAACAGTGATCTTATGGGATGATGCAAGCAAGGTTCAGTTACCCAAAAGTACTCCACTATTAGTGGTGGATCCAGAGGGGGGGGGGGGGGGAAGGAAAGGGTAATTCAGCAAGAGCTCTCCCCACCTTTCTGCCAAAGTAAAAATATACAGGAAAATCCCAGAAAGCAGCAGGTAACAAATTTTACATCTGCAGCAATTCCTACCATCATTACTTACCAGACAAATAACTTTACAAAATTAACCCACCAGCTACCATTGCTCCCCCCACCTTTCTTAAAAAAGCAGAGAGAAAACAGGTTACACAATAATTGCTTGCAGTAGATGATTTGTAGGGGGGGGAAGTATAAAGCCCCAAGGGAAGGCATCACTATGAAGGAAACCTCTCAGGAAGCTAAAAATGGGTATAGATTTTCTCCTTGACTTTGTGAGTGAGCCCCCAAGTTTGGTTTGCATAGCATGCTTCTTTGTCTCTCAAAAATGGCAAAATATGTTTCCATATATCTCTCAAAAATAGCAAAATATGCTTCCATATGTATTTTTTTAAAAGCCTGAAAAAATGTGGTGGAATGGTCAGGTCTGTTTGTTTCCAAGCTGAAGGTTGGTGGTTCAATTCCCACCCCACCCTCTCCCCAACCCCAATATGGATGACACTTTTGCTAGGATACTGTTGTCATATCACACAGTTCATCTTCATCTTACTATAATTCATGATGAGTTTGTTTGTTTGTTAGTCTATTTGTTTGCATCTTTGTTGATTTGTTTAAATTTCTATACTAAGAAAGCCTGAAAAAATGTGGTGAAATGACTAGGGCATAGTGATTCCAATCCCCCTGCCCTCCTCCCCAATTTCTTCCCCTTCGTTCTTTATTTTTTACCTTCCATTTTCCCCTTCCTTCTATGTTTTTTTTCTTCCTTCTATCCTTTTCCTTCTATCTTTTTTCCCCTTCTGTATTTTCCTCCTATTTTATTCTCACTCTATCTTTACTTTCTTCACTTTTTCCCCATTATCTTTCTTTCTATTGTATACTGTTGTCATACCAATCAGTTCATCTTTCTACAATTCTCAATTTGTTTGTTTGGTAACTAGTCCCAGACTATTGGGCCAAAAGGGTAGAGCATAGATAGTGAACTATTAGTTTAGATCAGGCTGACTGAATTATACAGTGTCAATAAATCAATAAGGTGTGGAAATGTTTTAGTATCAACTTGATGTGATGGTAATTAATGTCGTTCTGTTTATTTTCTTACTTTGTGCTTATTTGCAAGAAAATATACTAAGATTTACTTCTAAAAGAGATTAAAGATAGGATTCCTCTAAAAAAAATCAGACATAAGTATTTGGTAACGATTGAATTATGTTTTGGCCAAGTTAACCTGTTGCATGGTACCAACAATCACTGGTTATTGCATATTGGTCATATTACTTAGTCCAAGCAGAGCAAGTAACCCAAATTGCTTACTCAGGCTGAAGGATTGGGGAGGCTACACCCCTTATTTTATAAAGTGAAAACCATTTGAAATAAACTATATCATAGAAATTAAGCAGAACTGGCATAAATGAGTGTGAAAAAAGGAGCATATCATCTATTCTTCTTTTTTAAGTTGAAATTATTGTTTAGAAAAATTTCAAACATAACTCAATATTGTAGTACACTTCAATATTCAATTAGCCCTATTCTTGTGTCTGCAACTTGACTCGATCTAGGTGCATATCATGTCAATATTTGAGCTGTTTCAAGTGTAACTCCAAACCAATGATATATGGACAGCTTTGAGCTATAATAATGGACATACCAAATCTCCAATTATAATGACATCACCTTTATTAAATCCAGAAATCTGCAGTAATTGCATGTAAAATAAGTTCAATATGACAATAAATCAGGCAGTGGGCCAGTCACTGAAGGTGTGTGTGTGTGTGTGCAGCAAGGCTCCAAACAATACCCTTCTCCCACAGTTAGCTTTATGTTGCATGTTGTAGAGTGGGACATCAGTGAAGCCTCCACATTCGTACCTCTGGTGGATGCTTGCAAATGCTGTTTATCAATAAGCTCTCAGGGACCACAGATATTCTACTGATTATATGAAATAAGTGCTTAAATATTTATTAAATAAAAAATAAAAAAATACAATGTTATACTGAAATTTTTTTCAGATGGTATACAAATGATGATGCACCAACGAGGTATTGTGGTGGTGTTTAGAGTGCCTACAATCATGTTTAATGTTGGAGATCAGCCCAGGCAGCGCTGTATATAACCTGCTAGTACACATACATATATATATGTAGAGTAGCAATGGACATATACAAGACAAGCTGTTTAAAAAATTTAAAAAAAATAATAACTATCTTGGACATTATTGCTGCGTACAAAGCTGGATAAGAATTTTATGATTAGACCTAAACAGACAAGATCTTGCATTAAACATACTGAAATGTTTGATATATTTGACTGGATTACATGTGATGTCATAGACGCACATTTCCTCTTTTGTTAATATTTTAGTGAACAGAACACACAATTGCATCTGTTGTTGTTTTGTTTCAGAACGCCCGCCCACTGGATGACTGACTACATGTGTATAATGTCAGAATTGTGGTGCTGGTTTCATTAGCCTAATAAATAATTCATGAAGTGCAGGTACACAGCATCAAACAACAATATTAAATGAACGGTTTATGTGTCTATTAGAGAAGTGTTTGTTGGGTGGGATTCTCTATCAGCCATAATAATATCATCATCACCATCACCACCACTGTCACCATCATCACCATCATTTATATTCTTGATGGGAGAGTGAGTTGCATAACATGCTTTGAGTCCTTCGTTGACCTCGTCCAACTCATCAATAAGAACAGATGTTTCTTCAAGTCTATTCTTCCTGCAAAAAGGAAGCACACATAAAATATTTCACTTTCTGTATAATGAAAAACAATTTTTCTCACCAGAAATTCACTCTTTCCCTACGAGCTTGAAAAAGCTTCTCCCTTGCCTTCAGTTTCTCCTCCTTGCTTACCAACAGTTTATCCATCCCATAAAGCACAGTTCCAATGGGGAAGCTACTCAAACACAGCAAGACACAGACAAACACATACACACCGAATGAAGACAACCAGTGGACTACAATGCCCCTGTAGGTGCAGCCAAGGTGATGGGGTAAGGAAAAAACATGCTTCATAGAAACAGAATAATAAAAACAAAGATTAATGCAGGGAAGATATTCAGAGCATATGTACTCAATTACATATGATATTGTTGAGAATACCTTTGCATGCCAAGTAGAAAGTGGTGTCCTATATGCAGTTTAGGATGATTCAGGATTTAATCAAGCAAACAAACACTCTTAGAATATTTCAACATTATTGGCTCTATTAATTGTGAAGCTACATCAACCTGACTAAAGCTGTATAGTACTGCATTGTTGGTTCCCAGGGTAATCTTGCAGGGAGCTCTATTCCTAGGCCCAGAGGAAGAGGAGGAGAGGATGGCAGTGGTGATGGTGATGCACATCCACTTGCTGAGTTGGAAGCTGAATTAGACAAATCTTTAGCTAACCAACTAACTAGCAGAACTTCTCATTCAGCTGTAAAAGTCGATAGTGCGATATTATTTTTTCCTACTATTATTACTATAATTTATTATTAGTAATGTTGTGGTGGTAATGGTTATTGCTATTATACCATTTATTAGTTGTTGTTATTGCTATAATTGTTGTTATTTCCAGCAGACAGAGATAGGACCTGTTGTTGTACACTACATATACGATGAGAAAGGCCTCCCTCCCACTGCCCCCACCCCCACCCCACATGGTGCTCACATGACCAGCACAGCTAGAACAGCAGCTGCACTACCTGATGAGTAGTCCCAGAGTGGTGCCCCCCAGGAAGGGCATGAAGCCCCAGCTCAGCCGGTACAGCCCACCAGTGATACCTGCAGGCACACAGACACACACACTCACCACCAACATCCACCCAATACACTTTGCTACACTGTTAATGCCATTGGAGACTTCACTATTTACATGACCTTTAAACTTTAAAGTGTAACTATATGTTTTGGGGGGTTTTTTTGGAAGAAAAAAAAATTGCTACAGTTTTTAAATAGCCACTGTTGCACAGACGCCTTGGGGGAATATTTTTGTTTAATTTTAATTATTCTTGCAGATATAAGTTGCTGAAGTTGCACGTTTTAATTTACTTCCTGTTTGGGGTGTGCAACCAGTACTGACATTAATGGCAAGTGAAATACGCAATTCTCCACGAATAATTATTTTTAAGAAAAATAATAATGATAATAATAATAAAAAAATTAAGGCATCAGTACAATATTTATCTAAATACTGCAACCAAAAAAAAACAAACAAACCTTCAAACTAAATCATGGGAATATTCACTCTATATCAAATTAATCTCACACAACTAAAGGCTGTTTTCTAGAATTCCTATAACTCACAAGTACACACACTCACACCCGCCTGTGCACACACACACTAGAACAGGCAAACACAGACACATACACTACAAACACATACACCACAAAACACTGTATAATAGTAAGCTATCCAGTATATATATGAACACACAATTTAGACCAGTGTACCTCCAGCAGGAATCATGTTCAATCCATCATCCTTGTCCCTGTAGGTGGCTATGAGAAGACTGGCTCCACTGTGTTGACAAATAATAATGTAATAACAACAACAGGCGTGCCACCATATTTCCCCTGCACCTGCAGGCAGGAACACAACACAACCACGTGAGCTCCAGGGGTGGGGCTAGAAGTAAAGATAACAATTGTTGGGTTCTTCTTTTGATCAGTGTTGCCGCTCAGTAATCTTAAAATCCGACAAGAATTTTTGAAATTTCTGATTAGATTATAAAATTTCCGACTAGTAAATCAGCCTGAATAGTTACAAATTTCCACTCCAGTTGGCTGTGTGACAACATCCGGAGTCACATCAATCACCAACGTCCACTGAAACCAAAAGAAAATGTTAATTTTTTAAAACTACTTTTTCAAAAATACAATTAAAAAAAAAAAAATTTTTTTTTTCAATTTTCAGACATGATATTCGTACACCCAGCACATAGTCAAGGGTGGAGATAAATGGTGAAGCTATTAGTACTATCATATTGAATGCTGTTGTTCCTTGCATAATTATTGCACAGTAATGAGGTGATGACCTTTCACCATCACCACAAGGGAGATGTGATTGACAATCATCCATACAAATGATGAGGTGAACGTTATCCTATTCATTGACTCCTGTCAAACATCTTCAGTATTAATTAAGGTAAACTCATTCAGTCAGCATGAATCAAGATGGATACAACAGTGCTGCTCTGCAGAATCAAGCCTGTGTTTATGAAATTTGCATGGTAGTGAGGATGTAGATTTTCTTAAATTTACAGTCGAACCTCAAAATTGACACCACCCATGGGGACTAGCAAAGAGTGGTCTTAATTTTGAGGTGGTCTTACATGTGAATTATGCTGGTTCAGCCATTGAACATTTAATCCACAAACACGAATCTTTAATTGCACTGTGATAGTCAAACTTAATCGTACATTGTATTCTTGAAAAAGAAGAAAGTATTTTGCTTGTATATTAGTGGTCCACTAGTAGGTGTGTGCATTGTAAGAGCCATTTGAAACCATGAACAAGTCAACCATCAACATCTACAGGACTATTGTTTGTGGGTTCTTGTCTTTAAAGGCCTGCTGTAACTGTGGTAGGGTTTTTCCTGTTGCCTCACTACAAGTGTCAACCTGGATGCAACTCTTTGATTTGCTACTTGGAGAACAGCAACATGACCAAAATACAACACAAAACAGACACATCACTTCAATTGGCTCAAGTACAAATAAACTGCCACATTTAAGCTGTAATTACAAACCTCAAAGTAAAGGCTTGTTTTGTTCTCACCTTGTGTGTGTGCAGGTTAGTGTCTGTCCATGCACTCTATAATTTCAATTACAACTACACATCTTGTAATTAAGGGAGTTAAAGCACTATCTCGAGCCTGCTCTCTACTGGGATCTTTCTTTTCTCCCCAAACCTCCTTCCTTTCTTTCCTTCTTATCCTTCCTTTCTTTCTTTTTTTCACAAAATATTCTCAATTAATTGAAATAGATATAATATTAATTGTAGTTGTGGTTTAATTACACATTCCTAACTAGTTATTAAAATTGTTATTTTTTTTTTATTTACAAGATTGTAGAGAAAACTTGTTTTGCTTTCTATTCTCTTCCTTCCCTCCCACTCCATTTTTTACAAGCTGCATAGAGCTTGTTTTGTTTTCACCTTGTGTGTATGCACATTTATGTCTGTCCATCTTTCCATTCCAATTTCAAGTATAATTACTTAATTGAAGAACAAATAGCAGTAATTACAATTGAATTACACCTTCCTGACTAATTATTATAACCGTTTGAATGGTACACTTACCCTACAAACCATGTTAGGTAAAAACACTCAGTCACTCTAAAATACCCTAAATGAGGTCAGAAAAACGATGAAGCACATTAATTCTGTACTACATAGCAAAAGTATGAATGTTCAGCAGAGCTTGTGGGATTCCATCCTGAGATGCTTCTATTGTGCCATGTAATGGAAACAAGTCCATGCAGACATTTCCTGCCCACTATAGCATTGACAGAGCAGCACAAACACACCTGGGTGGAGAAACAAACAGAAGCCATCCAAGGATGGAATCCCACAAGATACTATGTATATTACTACTTCTTCTTCTTTGTTCATTTGTTGTAGAGGTTCATGTGCCTCATAATTTCACTGACCTCATTTAGGGTATTTTAGAGGGACTGAGTGTTTTACATAACGTAATTTTTAGGTTAAGTGAACCATTCAAACAATTATAATGACTAATTAAGAATGTGAAATTGAAAGGTAGACAAAAAAAAATACAGCATTTCAAAAATATACTATTTAAAAGTCATCTCCCACCATCTGAAAGTGCTCATATCAAATTTTATCCAAATTGGCCCAACAGGTTCTCTCAATCCTAGTGGTTATATGATAGAGAGTGGACAGATAACAATAAATATATGCACACACACACACATACAGTGAAAAAAAAACAAGCAATTGGCTGTGAGGCTTGTAATGATCACTGATGCCACCCACCCACACTGAATTGAAAACCAAAGTACTGTCAATTCATGGCCAAACCTCCTCAAGAGAGCATGATAGAGCAGCTGTTGTAGATTTGTTCCAACAAACGGTGAAAAACAGGATTACAAACTTCACTAAAACTGCCACCATCAACCTGTCCATTCCCATAGCAACTAATTGCCTCTACAAATCTCATTTGCACATCTGTTGGAGTGACACTAGACTTTACGCCTGATGAGAATAGGGATTGAATATCCAGACACACAGACTAATGATGGTCTTGGAGAAATTGTAGTTGCATGGAACAAAACCATAGAAGAGTAGGTGGCTAATCTCATGATTATTGTAATTATGTACTCTGCCATTTTGACCACTGCAGGAGGTGGTGGAGGGGCAAACTTGTGGCTAGGGTCCCACCTCCACCCACCCACCCACCCACCACCCCTTAAATGAAAACCTGAGAATAGCCAAACAGAAACATTACAATTCACCATATAGAGTGAGTCAGTCTGCAGTGGGGAACACACATGCATCAGAGTGGACTATATACGTGTGTGGCTCTACCTGAAGACACTTGCAAACAGACCAATCCTCCAGCCCCACTTGAGGCCCCGCCCTGTGAAACCCATCACTGAGGCACTGTGCAACTCCCGCTGCACAACAAACAGAGATCAATACAACAGAGGTTACCATGGTTATGTAGAATAAATACACAGATTAAAACAGCTCATCATTCTATAATCTAGGGCATATTATAAACATACTCATTGTCATCAGTCAAATGAAAATCATAGATAAACTGATCATATTGATAAGTGTGTACTGGAGGACCATCCATCGGAGTAACCCAACCAGGTCTAACAGGTTTGTCAGGACTGACCAAATTAGCCCCTTTATGAACCACTTGAAAGAAAAGGAAAGAAACACGAGTTATCCCGCACCAAGACCTGTGACAAATTACTATGATATATATTAAAAAGTAGTGTTTTAGATCAGAAAAAATAATTGTTTAGAACACTTAAGGTAAGTTTTAAAGTTGTGGCAAGATTCACAACTTTTTATTTTGATACAGAAAAAGTATTTAGTTGTAACCACAGGGTTTCCATACAGTAAAGCACTCAGTTGTAACAACAGGTTACAACAAATCTTTATGTTCCCATGTGGTAAATAATTTGTTAAAAATCCATTCTTGACAACAAAAAAACAAGGTGGATATATACCCCCTACCATATCAAGTGCTCCTTACCTGTGTGAGCAGTCCCACGCTAAGACCTGTGAAGATATTTACTACAATACTTATTAAAACATAGCGTTCTGGACCAGGCAAAATTATTATTTAAAACACTTAAGATGAGGTTAGAGATGTGGTAAGATTTACGACTTTTGGGTTTCTATATAGTAAAAACTCTTAGTTGTAAAAAAAACAACAAAAAGTTTGGTGTTTCCAAGCAGTAAACAATTAGTTAAAAATCCATTCTTGAGCAAAACTTATGGATATGTGCTGCCCCTGCCCCTGCTCCTGCCCCACCATTCCAAGTGTTCCCAGACCTGTGCGTGTGCCACAGGTAAAAGGAGGAAAAGGTAAGGGGAGGGAGGGAGGGAAAGAAAAACGACCAATCCAGGAATCAAAGCACCAACCTTTGCTCAGGAAACTCATGCTCTAACCATTTGGCCATGGATTTTCGGGATTTTTTTTTTTTTTGTATGGCAATTTTAAATTCCTTTATTTTTACCATCATGAGAGCCACTTTCAGAATATTTTCATATTTTTTATTTTTATTTATAAAAACATTAACTAATATTTAATTTAAACCATAAATAATATCCAAGTGGATATATAATAAGAGTGGGATAAAATACATATGGGTTAAAATTATATTAAGCACCATCCATTAGTCCAATCAACTATTATTTTTAAAAATTGATTATATTATTATTATCTATCTCTATTTCTATATTAATCTAGCCTGGCAAAAAGGAATATGTCTAAGTTTCAACTAATCCGTTCAGCCATTTGGCTATCTATAGGCAAAAATTCAAAAGGATGCTCACCTTTATATAGAGAGCTATCTACTTCTCTATGTTCACTCCTGTTAGGTGCTCAAGAATAGGTCAGAGAAATGGTTTTTAATGGTTGTCTCCACAAACCAGGAGAACCTCAGAGTGGGGTTCTCATGTGCCTGTACATATTAATTGAAACTAATAGAGTGCAGCTGCATGTATTTTCAATAGTTCAGCTAGCTGCTTGCACATATACCAGTATGGATGGATGGATAGAGATTGAGAGGAGCTCAACATATGTACAGTCAAGGCCTTGCGTGAGTTTCTTGTACTAAGGAGATGCTAATAATATCATATATATGTAAAACTGATATAATATGCCAAGCTGCATTTACAGGTCCTAATTAATTAATGGCAATGACTACAAACATGCACATAATAAATTAGAACAGGTCTTAAAATTTGTCTAAAAGTTTATCTTAAAGCAAAAAAAAGTGGACTACCTGGGCTTGCATGATGGAGCTGAACTTGGAACTCTGGTTGAGCACTTTGAACTTCTCCCCCATCTGTCTGAAGCCCATCATGCCTCCAAACACGAAGCCCACACAGGAGGCCACAAACACCGACATGGCCATCTCCTCCAGCTCCTGAGGAACAGGCTGCCCAGGTCTGCCAGCACAGGCAGGCAGGTGGGCAATGACAGTGAGTGAGTGAATGAGTGAGTGAGTGAGTGAGTGAGTGAGTGAGTGAGTGAGTGAGTGAGTGAGTGAGTGAGTGAGTGAGTGAGTGAGTGAGTGAGTGAGTGAGTGAGTGAGTGAGTGAGTGAGTGAGTGAGTGAGTGAGTGAGTGAGTGAGTGAGTGAGTGAGTGAGTGAGTGAGTGAGTGAGTGAGTGAGTGAGTGAGTGAGTGAGTGAGTGAGTGAGTGAACACAGACAGACCTTCATCACACAGAACAGGTCACAGGTAAACTACCAAATACAGGCAATTAAAAATAAATTGTATATGTTGACAATTTAAATTCTTTGCAGCCAAAATGCTTACATTTAATCTCGAGTTGCATGAAGTCTTCTGTGAGGAGTTCATTGCATATGCAAAATTTTTTTTAACAATTTCGTAAATTAAAAAAAAAAAAAAAATTTTTTTATTTAAAAAAAAAAAAAGAAGTAATTGTCGTGAGTAGAAATGAAGAAAAAATATGTTTTTTAAATAAGAGAACATAAGTAATAATAACAAAATATAGTAACTGACAACAATGAAAATCTACAACTACTGTTACTACTGAGACTTTTAGAAAAATTACTAATTTGATTCAATGATCACACATGCACTGAACCTTATTAGGAAGAGAGATTTGATCCGATCCCATCCTGTTTCAGACTCACGGGTGATAGCCATATTGCTAATGTCAGCAGGATCAATGGCAGGGCTAGAGTTACACAACATCACATCAGAGGTGCCAGCAAAACATCACGGGGAGGGGGAGGAAGGGGATGTAAGGGATATTAAAAGTACTGCACATCACTTTTATAAGACAAAAATAATATTTTGAAAGTGATATTAAAAGTTTAAACGCAACCAAGAGTATAACCATAACAACAACAAAAATCTCAAAAATCCACAAGTATTTATTCTCTTATTAGTTTTGTTTCCCCTCCCTACAAAATAATATAAAGTAGATGAGCATATCACAAAGAAGTATGAAAAGGAAGAAAAAAAATTAATTAAAAAAATTCTAATTGACAATTGCCTACAATAAGAAAAAGGATTTAAGCTTTTTTACAGATGTAGTACACCCTTGCAAAAAATAATTCCCTCTCACAGAGTCGGTTGTAAAATGCATAATATGATCTCATTGGCCTTACATATTCAGGACAGGAGATTTTGCAATATTACTTGCTGTGTGCAAGTCTTTAAATCACTTGTCTCATTTAGGGCTAGGGTAACAAGGGAAGGACCACTATCCACACACTTTATAATGCCTGCTTGTGTGCATGCACCAGCCCAGATGGCAGGGAATACTGGTTGATCTCTTGGTATATAATTAAAAATTAAAAAAACAAAACAAAATAGAATCATACAGAATCTCTGCTTATTTCCAAGTTATAATCTGATTGGATTAAATCAATGATCCACTGCAAGTATAACTTCATGCCTTGTTAAGGCTACAGTAGGCAATTTCCAGTTGTCCTCCCTAGTCTTCATCAATTATAATCAAACTCCCACTCAAAAATAGAGTACAATATTCAATGTAAATTAAAATAGTGTTTACAACATGGTTTTGAGATTTGAATTATATTAAAGATATAAAAAATATATATTTGGTAAAGGGATAACTTTTGGTTTGCTACCTTTATTGTTCTCATAGTTGTGCTTTTTTTTGGTTTCTTGACTATGAGCTTGCATTGGTTTTTAATTACTTCCCAGATGAAAATTAGAAATGTATCTGCTGTAGCATAATAATGCATTGTTTTGTGTTAGCTCTTTATTTCATAATAATTTGGCTGTAATAATTTATGTGACACAGAAAAATTATCATTGGTGGTAAGAGCATGTATGGTTACAGGGGGAGGTGAAGGAATATAAACAGGTTTCTGGTCACTTCTACTATTACCCTTCATACTTGGTATCCAATAATATTCACCTCTCCTTTGAATGGCTGTATTCACTACAATCATGGCTGGTTTCTTGTAAGGTCCTATGGAGAAATAAGGATGCATGTCAAATAATGTCCCAGTCAAATAACATAGGTGTGCAACGTCAATGTTACACTTTAACTGAAGTTAAATATAAAAATAATAGATAATAAGCTTACATTCTGCTGAGATTAATGCAGTCTGGCTAGAGGACCCTTTACCTTAACCGGTAGAGGTAAAGGGTCGGCTAGCGAGACTATGCACTCCTAGCTAGTGTGACCCTTTACCAAATCACTGTTTTATTAGGGTAGCGATTTGGCAAGAGTCAGGCTTACAGGCTATGTTGTGATTTTCTGCAGTGAACATTAATTAATTGATGTCTATAGTGAAGTGAATTCACAGTGATGGAGGGTCTTCCCGGGAAAGTGGAGTGTATAATTTTCAGCCAATTTCATCCTATAACTGGACCCATGATATCTTGTCAGGTAAGTGATCTGTTCAGACTACTGTGCACTGAAATATAGTCAACATCAAGGTGGAGCTGAGGATAAGTAGTTACTTTAACAGTTAATGTTCTTGTTTTAGTCACAGCTATCTCGGTGCTCTCTTGTACTGACCTTCCCCTTCCCATCCCCTTCCTCCAGTTTCTGAATCAAAGGTCTTTCCTGGCAGGTTGGCAAGACATACTCAGATCTTATGGTGTGCAAATTTATTTTCCTTACATTCATTTGGGATTAGAGATGGGAGATCACATATTCTAGGGCTATAACTTGTACTCTCTTTTTTCTTTTGTAAAATCTTTGCAGCATTTGTAAATGACTTCCCAAAGATTTAATTCCACATAATGCAGCTGCTATAGGTGTACACATTCATATGTGAACATGTACCTTCTAATATGGACATATACCTTCTAATATGGACATGTACCTTCTAATATGGACATGTACCTTCTAATATGGACATGTACCTTCTAGTATGGACATGTACCTTCTAGTATTAACATGTAACTAATATGATACTATATACATACATAAAAATATACTAGCATACATAAACATCAACCTAGAGTACACTCATGATTTTTGCTTGGTGTCACATATCTTGTACCCACTGCAGTGGTACAGGTTCACCAATGATGTGGCCACAGCTGATAAGTTTCCTGTTTATCATCCACCTTCTCTATGCAGTTTATCAACTCCTACTTGAAAATACAATACAAATTTCGGTGTAAATTCCACATTTCTATCAAAATACACATCAGCATAATATTTATACCACCACAGTATTTTTGAGTGAATAAAATAGACAAAAATGTGACCTAATTCATTACAATGCAGAGCCTCT
Source organism: Lycopodina hypogea (assembly GCA_963969325.1). Taxonomy (NCBI): domain Eukaryota; kingdom Metazoa; phylum Porifera; class Demospongiae; order Poecilosclerida; family Cladorhizidae; genus Lycopodina; species Lycopodina hypogea. The sequence goes on from OZ017790.1 coordinate 2,406,973, forward strand.
TGCATTCACATGATATGCTTCAGTAGCAATAACTAGAAAGTCAACAAGATAGGCAGCAGCTTGCATGGTCCCTTTTATTAAGTGTGGTGAAGTGTCACCTACATTTTGGCTTGCAAATTTTATAGGTGTTATGCTTTAGTTTTTTTTTCCTAACATTCCTGCATTGATCTTTAATAGCTGTTTGGATGAGAAACGGGAAATTTATCAGCTCTGGCCGAATGTGGTTTGACTGGTCACCAGTACAAAGCATTTACTTTGCTTCCTTATTGCTACCAGCAAAGAACCCGCCCTTGGGGGGTAATCTTCAGTCGGCCTTCAAGCTCCTACAATAACTAATTTATTCGTTTTCTTATATTGCATAGGTGTTGTGGTTTGGTGGGGCTTTTCCCCATTACAGTGATTTGGCCATTCTAAATGTAATCATTACCACATACCTGTTGCAGCTTGGCTTGCACTAGTCAAGCTACTGATTTTCCAACAAGCCAAACCACACATGGAGATACCCTAAGGGTAGAGTGTGGTGGCCTGGTGGAACCCAGCCCATAAATTATGTATGGTACCAAGGGCCAAGATATTCTTGATTAAACTTTTGCTCCCCACTGAGCCATTAATGGAAGTGTTACCAGTTTTTATATTTCTGCATGGGTGAGTCCAGGGTTTGGTGTGGAGGGTGGTGGGTGATTCTAGTAAAAAGTAATTACATGCTGTTGCATGCAGGAACAATTTTATGACCAATCACTTTTTCCCATAATCATAGTGTTTTGGTTATAACTATGTATATTCCATTTCTCAAAAGTACCTAAGCTTTTGCCCTCAGTTGCAATCTGGAACCTCCTAATTGTCAGTGACCTACCATGCTACATTAAAATATGTCTATTGGCATGTAGTATAGGCAGCACATAGTACTGTTAGTATTTTATGTAGGTCAAGGGTGAATGCAACATATTTACTGTTATCTAATATTTGCCAAAAAAAATTGTTTCATTTGTATATTTTTAAATGTGAACAGCCTGGTAACAGTATAGCATAAATTCCCCTGGAAGACTCTTTAACTAAAGACCAAGTTACCTTCAAACTATCAAACTCTCTTTCAACCTTAATCCATGCACCGCTATACACCTGATCAATCCACCTCAATCATTCCTAACTTTATTTAGAATACTCGCATTTGGCATTGCTATTGATTGTGTTCCCATGTGTTCAAAATAGATGAAAATGATTGGTTGGACCAAATAATTGATGTGGTATGACACAACCTATTACAATGAATATGGTGACAGCACAGAGTGGGTGTGGTGGGGGAGAAATACTTCATTTTAATTACTGGACTGTAATTTCACTTCTTTATGCTAGCTGGTCTCTCAGCTGTATAGTAAGTTACTAATCAACCTCAGTAGAGGCACCAAGCAGACTGCTATAACAACTTTGGCTCTGCCTGGTTATTGAAGAGGGTCCAACATTTTGGTTGCTGAATTATTGTCAAAAAAACATTAAAAACAAGCTTGAAATGAATCAAGCATAACCTTCTCGCTGTGTATGCTTGATATATGACATACATGTCTAGTATACTAAGTGGTCTAGTATACTAAGTGTACATTAGGGGTTTGTTATTATTAGGGTGAAAACTCCTGCACATTTATGTATGAGCTTATTATTAAAATACTCATATTTTTAAGTGTCATAAGAACAATAAAGTGATTTAGACCCCCTGAGCTCCTGCGAGTTCAGGGATTAAAAAATAAAGCAGATATACACTATATAGAAGCTATACCCTCATAACTTCATGAACTGAGTATCACAATTAATATCAGGCCACTCCTACTAAATTATTACTTTTCATCCCTCTCAAATAGTAAATTTGAAGGGAAAAAATTTATAATAACCCTAGCCCTTGCATGGTACTTGTGACGAAGGGCATTGTGTTAAGATCTAGTCTGCAGTATCTGTTGTCAAGCTCTATAATGGACTATTTCTCTTTCCTGTCAACAGGTTCCAGAGAATTTTCCAGTGAGGGACATCTTTGATGGTGTGCACGACCTGATCATCACTAAGCCCCAACTCTACGACAGACTCATCTCAGTGTGAGTGTGAGTGTGGGGAGGCACCACTTCTGGCAGTGAAGGCAATCACACACACTTCACCTTGGACAAAATATATCTGAGTCATATGCAATCCCAAAGAACTTTAATGACAATTGTTATTGTAGGATGTTACTCTCACCAAGTTCAATGCCTCCACTCTGAAGATATTTTAGCAAGAACCTTCTCCTGTTACAACTAAACCTCCCCCTCATCCCTCCCTCCAGAATAGATACATTTTACAATAATTCATTCTTTGTGTGTCTGTCTATCCATACTAAAGCATCTCCTCCCAGACCTCTGGACCAATCATCCTAAAATTTTCAGGAGTTGCTCATAGGGGCCCACCGGCCAGGTTTGGAAATAGTTTTGCTATGGCATAGGGCCATTAAATAAACTGTAATCTGATCACACACAAAAATTTGAAACCCAAGTGAGTTCAAATGGACACTAATTACTTGAGGCACAGCTCTGTCTTCCTATTACAGCCCCGCCCTCTCCTGCATGTGAGGGGATGCAATGGAATAGTCGCTGTGTTCTGGCATTGTAAACAGATGCATGAAGTGAATAGAACCAGTTGTGACCACAAGAAGCTGGAGGCTGATCAAAAAACTGCCCATTGAGCAGGTTTTCCTCTGGTATCGATAATTATAATAACAATTGGAATAACAACAACCAAAAAAAAAATAGTAATAGTAACAGCAATAATAATAAATAATAAAAATTCTAAATGTGTACATATATAAAAATATATATATTTAGTTGGATAGAATTATGATAATTTTTTGAGATTTTTTGAAGCAGAGTTGGCTGCAATATTTCTACTAAGCAGATAATGCAGTGTAATGCAGGATAATGTCTAGTCTCAACTTCATGATTCAGTATCCTAACTAAATCACACCTTGTATGAGGTGGTATAGGCGTATGGTGCCATGAGTGAATATAGTGTCTAAATGTGTGAGTGCCTTTTCTTTCGTTTCCCTTTGTTCTGCAGAGAAGTAGGCAACTACAAAGTTGTGGGCTGCCCAAAGTGTATTGAGGATAGGAAATACGAACGAAATGCGTTCATCTTCAACTTTGTCTTTGTCTTTTCTTCCACTCACACCTCCTCATACGAACCAGTCATTCAAAAGCTGGGCAACGCCTTCAAGACCTACGAGGTGAGCACATGATAACATGATCACACAGATGAACATGTGATGTATTTTTAGAGACACGTGATTCAAGTGCGCATGTAGCTTAAGGCACACATGAGGTATAGCTGTACCTCCCCTCCCCTCCACCGCTGCCCCCCTTGGATCCAACCCCCATCCTTGGATTGGTTTTTAATATTATGCTGTGATTGTTTTAATTGCTGTTAGTTGAGGAAGAGGGACAGAGTAGAGTTAAAAGAGGGACAGAGTAGAGTTAAAAGAGGGACAGAGTAGAGTTAAAAGAGGGACAGAGTAGAGTTAAAAGTGGGACAGAGTAGAGTTAAAAGAGGGACAGAGTAGAGTTAAAAGAGGGACAGAGTAGAGTTAAAAGAGGGACAGAGTAGAGTTAAAAGTGGGACAGAGTAGAGTTAAAAGTGTGTAGTCTGCATTCAGAGAGTTGATGCTCTTGCACGTCCAGTAAATCATTTATCAAATTAAGTGAAATGAGTTGTTGTGTACAACAAATATTGTTGTTATTCATGAAATCAATGTCATCTTTCAGTCTCTTGTTTGTCATCACCATTTTCATTGGGAAGTTGGTAAGTTACATGTCTTACTTGGTAGGGGAAAGGTTTCCTCAAGAGAATGGAGCATTTGACACTTATTCTGATTTTTCACACAAACCTTTCTCCCCAGAATTGCCTTCTCTAGTCTGTGATTATGCTCCCTCCAACTAGGTAGAGTGTAAGTATATGCACCACTGTGATGGAACTCATGGTTCTTCATTCATGTGATTTTTTTTGTTTATTTTTTTTATAGTTGTGGTTATTGTTGTTGTTTTTATTGTTGTTGCTGTAGCTTGAGAGCTCTTTCCTCTCAAGAGCAGATAGTAGCAGTCGACTCCCTCCAATCTTGACTAGCATCAGGAACAGTTTGAACTCGTGTGGCTTCTGTACCATCCACATAGGTAATGATTCAGCAGACAGACAGCCTCTGCACCCAATAGACATTACCAAGTGTGGACACTGTTCTCTATGTCATGATTTGATCCAGAGATTAAGAGTAGATATGCTACATGTCTTCTCTTGGCTTGCTTCAGTTTGTGCATCTATAGAGTTGCTAACCCAAATGGCCGTGGTAATGAACCATTGCAATAACATTGACACCAGGGGAACTCATATTGGCAAGCCCCACAAAATTGTGTGCATTGGTCACACATACTTAGGTAGGCATATTTCTTACGCTGGTCTCAAATTGTGCCACAGATCCATGCTGGTGACACTACTGACACTGGAATGATCCACAGTTGTATTTCTCACTTGATGCCAGTGTCTAGTGAATGTGGTCCTTGCTCAGATGGGTGCTGTATTGTAGACCAGCCCTCAGAGTGCTCTGTACATCTGTTGGTGGTCAGTGGTTCTTATTGATTTCAATGTGTCCCTCTTATCACACCTGATCTAAATGCATGGCATGAGTGAGTCATGTGAACAGACCATGTGAATGGTGTGATGATTGTGATTGTGTATTAGAATGCCTTAGGCCTGGATCACATATCAGGTGGAATTATTTGTCAACTTGAGTTCACAGGCGCAACTTTCACATATATCTTAATCTGACATGAAGTTTTCTTTTCTTGTTTGTTGTTTAAAAAATAAAAAAAAATAAAAAAAAATTTTTTTTTTCCCTTCATTAAAAAAAAAAACAAGAATTAAATTACCTCCCTTTTTCATTTAAAAATTATCTTCCTTCTTTTTTCTTCCTAACTTCAATCTGTTAGATGAATTAATTGTAAAAAATATATAAGGAGCAGCTCCGTGTGGTGCAGTTAAAAGTTCACCATGTACAGTATTCCACTCATTTTTTTCTTGGTAGGGTGAAGGATATTCTTGTTTGAAAGTTTAAAAAAAATGAGGAAAAAAAGATTGTGTTCTTTTTTTAGCTCCTTATAGTCTTCATACCATTTCACGTTGCACATTAATATGTGCTGTTGGTTTGTTACAACTACTTAGACATTAGAGTACCTGTAGTTGTTTGTTATTTACTATTACCACATTGTGTGTGTGTGTGTGTGTGTGTGTGCATGGTTGCAGATAGCACTAACCAGCTCAACCTTAAGATCAGCCCTGCCTTGCTAGAGCCCCCAACCATCGAGGATTACCTCGTTCCCATCTTCATCTGCAGCAAAGAAGACATCAACAGCACCACCTGGGACCTCACCATTGAACAGGTACAGATTACAGGGCCACACACACACACACACACACACACACACACACACACACACACACACACACACACACACACACACACACACACACACACACACACACACACACACACACACACACACAGCTCTGTGGCTCTGTGGCCAGTCCCACGTCATCTATCTCCACATTTTCCACCTAAATTTTATCAGAATGCAAACTCTCTAAACTATTAAGTTCAAATAATTTTGTAATTGTATTTGAGATTCACACTCAAAGGGTTGAGTGGGACCCTCGAACCCACATGTATTTGGGATCGGTGTCACCAAGGGAACAGTTTTAGCATTTCTATATAGCCACACCCCTTCCTGTGTTCAAAAATAGCCAAGAATGGTACTTTGATCAGACAAACCATTGCATCTCTAGACTTAAATCTAGGTAGGCATACGCAATTTGACTCTATGAGTAACATGGGCTGGGTCCCACCTGGCCACATCTTTCTCTTGCTGTGTAAGGCTAAAATGCCAAAAATGTTACTTCAGGAAAACATTTGAACTTAGAGAGTTAGACCCAGTCAACTGCTATAAATGACTTTGCAATGTCAGTGATATCCTAACTAGCAGTGATATCCTAACTAGCAGTGATATCTTTATGACAGTGCAGCGTCAGCAAGATAGTGTTAAGCCTTGACCCAGACATTGTGGATCTAAGATATGTCTTTATTCTTCCTAGCAGAGAGAAAGATTGTTCCACAGTGGCAGTAATAGTTGGTGTAGTACACTAAATCTATATATATATATATATATATTAGAACACCTATGTAACTATGTTCGTCTGTTTCTCAAAATCCCTCTGTTAGATTTTGACCAAACTTTTAGGGATGGAGGAGACCTACCTTGAGATGGTTTTATGCCAGGTGGCATGTCTGGGAAAAAAACAGAATTTGTCTGTCTATCTGTCGGTCGGTCAGTCTGTCTGTATGTTTGTACCATTATTCCGGCACAAACTGGTAGGTGAATTTCTTTGAAACTCGGCATGATGATAGGTTTTGACCCAACTTAAAACGTGGGCTAAAAATTTCACAAAATTGTTACCATGGTAATAAGAAAAAGCCAAAAAATGGTATTTTGGCCAAAAAAACCCTAGGACTAACAGACCACCACCACTGAGAATTATTGCTGTTAAAGATGAGATAAAAAATGAGAATTGATTTGGTTGTGATATATTGATTGTGACTACTTAAATAGCATCAAAAGAAAATAATAAATTGAAACAATAATTTGCTCCACTTCTCTTAATAATACATCTTCTCCACCATCACCTTTCTTACTGGCAAGACATGTTCAACTACTGGATTTTAGCCTATATTGGCTGGGCAACGCAGGGTATATGCTGCTAGTTCTTAATAATGAATCAACTTCAGTAAGGATAGCTTTTGATAGAGGCAGAGCAAGAAAACTTCAGATATTGTTCTCAGAGAGCGTGTTTTGTGTTTTGTGAATTAGCTTTTTTTTTTGTTATTTTTTTTTGTTGTTTTTTTTGTTGTTTTTTTTGTTGTTGTTTATATACATGCATACATACATACATGCATGCATACATACATACATACATACATACATACATACATACATACATACATACATACATACATACATACATACATACATACATACATACATACATACATACATACATACATACATACATACATACATAAAACTTCTTACATTTGCAAAGGGTACACAATAGCACAAACTAATCAAGTGTGAACCCCCCAAAAAGAGGGGGGAAAAGAGAGATAAAAATATATATATGAATAGATAAGTAAATACAGTAGAACCTCAGAGTTAAGAACCCCTTGGGAAACTGCAGTGTTCATAACTCTGAAATAATGGTGTCCCAATGATGTGCTTCTTAATAATTACGATTTATTACAGTATTTTAAAACAATATTTTGGTGAGTACTTGTCCTAAATACTGTAACTGAATGCAAATATGCTTATTTACAGCTGTTCTGCTACTATTTAGCCTTTTCAACACTTTTTCCAGCCATGAAGTTCAAAATTTATTTTAAGTACTGCCAGCTTTATTTTTTCTTACTTTTCTCATGCCCACAACCCAGAATTGTATTCACTGCAGCTGTTCTCCCTTCCTATACACCATATTGGGGTTGTTTTCCTCAGTGAAAGGAGCCCAGAGCATTGCAGCAGCTGCAATTCTGGTGGAGGGTATTCTTAACCTAATGAAAACAGGTATACTTTTTGGTATTTTATCAACTTTTTTTCCAGTTTGGTGTTTGGTTGACCTGTCAGTTCGTAACTCTGGGGTTGGTAACTCTGGGGTTGGTAACTCTGGGGTTGGGGTTCGACTGTAAATGAAAAAATAAATATAGGGATGGATGATACATCTCCTATATATATAAAAGGGGATGTCTGTCTGTCTGTCTGTCTGTCTGTCTGTCTGTCTGTCTGTCTGTCTGTCTGTCTGTCTGTCTGTCTGTATGTATGTTGTACCATCATTCTGGCCAAACCTGTGGATGGATTTCTCTGAAATTGGCACAATGATAAAACATGGGCTAAAAAGTTTGGAAAATGGTTACCATGGTAAAGAGAAAAAGCCAAAAATAGTGTTTTCAGACAGAAAACTCTAGGACTAACAGATCTAAAACTTGGTGTGCTAACTTCAATTTTGGATTAGCCTGGGCTGGGTCCTACTTGGCCACACCTCTTCCTTTTCCTGTGTACAGCAAAAAATGCCAAAAATGGTATTTCAACAACAAAAAAGACTAGGAAGCTAGACCCATGAACCCATATATATTTAGAATCAATATAATCTGTGGAACTTTTGAAGTACATGTATAAGACCACACCCTTCACTGTTTTAATGTCAGGCTAAAAAAAAGCCATAAAATGGTACTTTGACCAGACAAACCCTTGGAGGAACAAGACTTAATATATGGTATGCATAAACAACTTGACGTTTGGTTGGAGAGGCATGGGCGGAATCCCTCCTGGCTACACCTCTTTCCATTGGTGTGTGAAGAGAAAAAGTGCCAAAAAAAGATAATCTGAATAACGCTTGGACCGAAGGAGTTAGATCTACAAAACACACTTTAATATATAATTTGGTTCATGAGTATGTGTGTGTAGGCATCATGTCTAAACACTGGGACTAAAGAGGCTGAAATTCGTCGTGTACTCTCCAAGAACCCGGGTGAGCATTATTAAACACATGTGGGCATAGTAATGGGTGTACTTTTGTCATAGCCACACCCACACTCATTAATGGACTAATCAGGCTGAAATTGGGCATATGGAGTCCAAGTATCCTGGTGAGCATTACTAACTATTATTAGGTGTGGCAATGTGTGTGGTTTAGTATTAGCCACACCCACAGGATATAGTTATGGCTGCCTAAAGCTAATTAAAGGCCAACCATGCCGAAGTTTGATTGATTTTTATAATGTTTCATGTTGAAATTGGCCGGGCAACGCCGGGTATATGCTGCTAAATGTTTGGTAACAAGTCTACGTTTAAATGAAGAGAGACTGCACACACAAACTTGACTCTCATCAAGAGAGTTCCAGGCAATAACACTACTTGGTACAAATGAGCTATAAAAATAGTTAGTAGGAGCAAAGGGTTGGAGAAGAGTGCCAGTTCTGACAAGCCTGCTGGAGTGTGATTAATGTGGGTGGCATATGTTGTCTGGAAAATAGCAGAGTCCATGTACTATTTTGTAGACTACAGAAAGTTTGAGGTGTAATCATTTATCATTCAACTTTGGAATATTAACCAAGCTGATGAGTTACTCATAGTTAAGTCCCATTGGTGAGTAGTCATCTTAAATGCATAATTTTTCACAGATTCTAGATGGTTGATCTCTTTCTGAGTGAGTGGATCCCACAGTTGTGCAGCATACTCAGAGATGGGACGTACAATGCTTAAGTACAACTGTTTGAGATTGTCTGGAGATGCATTGACGTAAAATTGTCTGTACAAGAGTCCAATTATATTTCTTGCCTTTTTGCCAACTTCTATGATGGTTTGACCAGGATAGATTTTTTAAATTTAAACACCAAGATATTTATATTCTTCCACTTCCTCTGACAAAACCTGGTAAAGGTGAAGTGTTGGTGCACATATTATTGGCAATCTTTTGTAAAGAGTATCATGGATTTGCACTTTGCAGGATTCAGTGCCTGATTATGAAGAGATGATTCATCTTTGCATTGTAGAAATATTAATGAACATTGGAAGAATATTTAATCAACTTACAGATCTCAATAACTACATTTAGAGCATTTCTCACTGGTTCACTCTTTTTGGCTGAATGTGAAGAGCTAAATTAAGACAGTGTGTGCCACACTATGAATGGGAACTGCCCTTCATTCTTCTGACTGTAGCTGTGTAGCAATGCCCCACCCCTTAAACGACTCATCATGTTTGATGCACCATTGTAAGCTTGACCCCTGCATTGTCTAAGTGGTACAGAACAATATACCAACCTATCCTTGATAGTATGTGTTAATACAAATGCAGTAATGTTTGGCACATGAACAAGGCCAATAAAATCCTTGTCCACTTCACATGTTTTGTTAATCCAACGAATAGATAATGTTGACTGCTCTTGTGTAGAAATATCTGTGATTCCAGCTGCTAAAATAAACAGACACCCTCATTAAACTTACTGGGTAATTGCTGCATAGAAACATTACCAAGAAGAGTTATTATTTCATTAATTATTCATGAGATAACTAGCACTGGTGTTTTAGGAAAGATAGAAGTGATGGATCATCCTCACTCCTTCGGGATGATAGTTGTACTAAATTTAAATTCTCCTCCATGTCGCTGTGACCTCTAATGGCTAGCCCCTGTCAGACTGAGAATGTAATTGAAGAGATCATTCTCAAGAGCATACACCTATTCTCCACCTTGCTGTCGGCCGTTGCAATGCCTAGCTGTTCCTGGACAGTGGGAGCTCTAGCACTGCAAGTCTTTACTGTGGCCTCTCTCTCTCATGCACAGCAAAGCGCTCAACAGCCTTCTTCCAGTCATGAAATCCCTCGATAATAATAGCTGTTTTAGGATAGGTAGTAAATGTTAGCAAACCTTTTTGATATGCCATGAGACAGAAATAACCACACACAAAAAAAACTTGCTTATGACTACTGTAATAATGTATCCATTGGAAATCTTTGAACCAACGAGCACTAAAGGTTTGTCTGCTTCAATGCAGCTAACTTGGATGGCTGACTTTGGCTTGACAAACTGTTGCAGTAGTCCAATGTGCTGCACTCAATATCATTGGCTGGCCCAATACCACTGGCTCTGTGAAGAGAAAAAAAGTGACTAGCTATTACAGTCAGCTCACAAAATTAACGAACCTGGGCATGCTAATGCTATATCATGCTCACCTGGGCATACTAGGGCTATATCACACTAACCTGGGCATGCTAATGCTATATCATACTAACCTGGGCATGCTAATGCTATATCACACTAACCTGGGCATGCTAGTGCTGTATCATACTAACCTGGGCATGCTAGTGCTGTATCACACTAACCTGGGCATGCTAATGCTATATCACACTAACCTGGGCATGCTAGTGCTATATCACACTAACCTGGGCATGCTAATGCTATATCACACTAACCTGGGCATGCTAGTGCTGTATCACACTAACCTGGGCATGCTAATGCTATATCACACTAACCTGGGCATGCTAGTGCTGTATCACACTACCTGGGCATGCTAGTGCTGTATCACACTAACCTGGGCATGCTAGTGCTGTATCACACTAACCTGGGCATGCTAGTGCTGTATCACACTAACCTGGGCATGCTAGTGCTGTATCACACTAACCTGGGCATGCTAGTGCTGTATCACACTAACATAAAAGGAAAAACATTATTAAGAGAACCAAAACCAACAAATTGTAGGGTTGGCTATAAAGAACTAAGAGAGTTGTAGTCTGGTCTCCTACCCATATATGTAATACTGTTTGTGCAGTCAGAATGTTGTTGGGTTGTTGTAGTGCTTTTACCCGAGAACTTGTTTGGAGTCTAAATGTTACTTTCTTGTTGATCTTGTTCTTCTTAAGAAGCTTCCTCAGGAGCACCAATGCTAAGGTCTCCATTCAATTCCTGGTCATAGTTGGGGGTTTTTAAAGATTTTTAAAATCTTTTTTTCCTCTCTCCCTTTTCTTTTTTCCAATGGAAATTTAATGGATTTGGAAATGAGCAGGTTTTTGGCTGGAAATTTTGAGTCTAGTTTTTTTGTTTTTTGTTTTTGTTTTTTTGTTTTTTACTTGCAAAAGCTAGTGCTGTCAGCCACTAATAGTTTAAAGAGGGCTCTTGAAAGGTAGGAGGTGGTGATAAATTTAACTAGGCCTTTGGGAAAGGGGTGAGCATCTTCAAGAAGTAATTCCTAGAAGTGTTCCTGTAGTGGACCCAAGCAAAATGAGGGAGCTGATGGGAAGGGGAAAAAAAATTTTTTTAAATTTAGCCAAATTATTCTTACATCTGAACTGTTGAAGCTTTTAATTGGGTAGGCCTGAGATGCTCTGTTTTCAAGCTGTGTTGATTTTATATCCACCATTAGAGAAAGAGTTAGTCGATGTATACAGGAATTAAAAAGTATAATACATACCAAAAAGTTGTAATCATTCCTTATCTAATATTATATAACAATATCGGTCCTTTCTTTTCTTTTCCCTAGCCAAAAATAAAGTACTTATCTTTTTTTCCTTTTATACTTTATACTTCTTGAACAATGTGAAAACCCTTTCTTTGCACAAGGCAGTGAGTGCTTCAGATTTGGATATATTCAATCAACAGAAAAGTTATTTCTCTTTAGTCTGGGTAGAGCTTAGACTAGTGGCCATCAGTGCCAGCAGCTGCATATGAACAACATTGACCAGTAAGCTCCAATTTTGAATGAGCTCTGTGGTAACTGGTTGACAGGGTAACTCAATGAAGCAAGTAAGAATTTGAAACTCAGGACCATGCCTGCAGAAGAATGGGGCAATGCCCCCTTACCTCTTGGAGTATGGGCTGGGTGCCCCCACTACCCCCATGGTTCCCACCATCTATGTGAATTCACCTAATCTTCAAGTGCCATCTGTCACATCACTGAGTGTACCTACCTCCTCACATAATTAGGGAGGGAGCAAATAACCAGAAAAGTGATGTTCAATCTCTTTAAGTTTTATGTACATACAAAACTGTTCTGTGGCCAATAATGCTATACTGTATATATGTGTAGAGTTTATAATGAACTGGTTGTTCTTTCCTCTATTTGCTTGTGTGTAGATTCTTCCTTTCATCAACGGCTTCAGTCATGTGAAGAAGATAGCCATGGAGTCTGAAGTGGACATAGAGATAGTCAGAATATGTATCCAGCACTTGGTGTAAGTGCATTGTACATACCAACACAAAGAAACACAGGATTTGATACAAGGCTGTTACCCTGTTTACTAGAGAGGACTTGGGTATTGTGTGAGTAATGATAATTCCTAAGCTACTAAATAGTCAGTTCCATGGGAAAAAATGGTACACCCTGTATCTTTTAATTTTTTTTTAGACCTGGATGAAAGAAAGAAATGGTGAATGGATGCCTGGGTGAATGGAAATCTAAGATCAGTGATGCTCTTCACAAAGGGGAGGAAAAAATTACATAAAACCAAGAACTCATCCTATATTAAAAGGAATGTGTATGTCTGTCCATCTGTAGCGCTAAAAGTGTTTTCAAATTAAAAGGATACTTCTTGAGGTTGAAGGTAGATAAAATTTGGTGTGAAGATAAGTGTAGTGGCAAGGTAAATGGCCATTATCTAAGAATTTCAACAGAGATAATTAGTATTTAGTGTAATTTTGACCAGTTTTTGGTCAGGGATAAGTTCACCACACCCACTTAATCTCTTTTTTTTTTTAATCTGGAGGCCTTCACATTCCCATCCTGGGGTTTTAGAGGTCATACAGCTTTCAAATTTTGTTTGCTCCCCAAGTTCCCTTCTTTGGCACTTCAGCACAGACATCAGGTGTGATTTTAAAATATAATTTGCCCTTTACGATATATACATTTTTTAAAATTAGAAAACAACATGTAAACCTCAGTTTTTAGATAGCAGCTGGGATTGTCTGCTCTGAACCAATTGGTCTCTCTCTCTTCCCATCCTCCCCCTACCCACTCACATAGACACTCACACACAGTGGTGTGACAGCTGTGACTTTCTGGTTCTGAAAATTATTTCTAAAAATTGAGAGCTACGGAAATTAAAAAGAGTACTTCCTGAGATAGTAGGTAGATGAAATTTGGTGTGAGGACAGGAGTAGTGACAAGGTTAATGCCCATTCAATTCAAATCTTGCTAAATATAATTGCAACAAAGATAACTGGCATTCAATGTTATTCTGATCACATTTTTGTGTGGTCAGGAACAGATCACCCACTTAATCTCCCATTTTTAGTGTCCTGAGGCCTTCAGAATCCAGCTATTAGATTTTAACATTGGCACGTTACTCCCCTGATCAAGTTGTGTATGTAAGCCAAGTTGTCTCTAGGTCTAAGGGTTTGGTGGTACAGCAAAGTTGACACTCTTGAGACCACAGGGCTAGTCATAAATAAAAGTTGGCGTGGCCAGTTCCTTCAGTAGGAAGGCAGTGGTATTAGGTAAAGGGTGACCATGTTGATGCAAAGTACATCTACAAACATTTAAGAACAGCTGTTCTTGGAGAGACTAATTGTTTGATTATATTGTGTTGATTACTAGTAGGAATTGTAGTGTTAGCTAATTGTGTATGAATTGTCTTGTTGATGGCTTGTAGGAGTAGTAGTGATAATTAGTTGTGTGTGTGTGTGTGTGTGTGTGTGTGTGTGTGTGTGTGTGTGTGTGTGTGTGTGTGTGTGTGTGTGTGTGTGTGTGTGTGTGTGTAGTTTAGTGTTTGAGAACAGTGTCAGTAATTTGATGATTTATTATTAAATGAGACATTATTGTGTAATATTGTCAACTCCATTTCGGGGAAGCCAACCCACTTAATAGCAGGCTGATCTCTGCAGGTGTTGTGTAGTCCAATCATGTGATTTGTGTGTAAAGTTCTGTTGGAATTAAGCTTCAATTACACTGGAATCTACAATTACACTGGAATCTACAGTCTCTCAGTGGTGGCTGGTCCAGTTGAAGGAGTGGGAACGTAGCCTATGGTGTGTGTGCGTATGTGTGGTGGTGGACACAGTTGGGCAGGTGATGCACAGGCCAGTTGCTGTGGATGAGCAGGAGGCAGGCAACACATGATGAGCCTCTCAAGATTTTGAATAACTTGTGTCATAATATTCCATTACCCAGTGTCGTTGTGAGCTGCTACCCTAGCTTCAACTAATATTTTTCTGCAAGCTAGGATAGCTGCCCCACTCCCTAGCCTATAAACAATTCTATCACTGTAAGTAGACTAAGGCTACCTAACTGTGGTTATGAGTAGCCAACAGTAGGTTCACACACCCAGTCTCCCTTCAAAAATAGATAGTATTCAATACTGGTCGGAGACTCTCTGTACCAGCAACAACAATGATTATTTAAATTTTTGCACAACACAATATGCACTATGCCACAATCACACACATAATTTGGAGACTAAACTAATAATAGTTAGATATGTCTTTTATATGCTCTCTGGATCTGGCCATTTGGGCCTCTGCCTTGGCGCCTCTGCCTTGCCAGATAATTGTCCATTAGGTGAGTACTTGTTGTTTGTTGTAATCACTTCTTTGTCCTCATTCCAATCCATGTTCTCATAATCAACTTCCTCCACTGGAAACTCATAACCCTCATTCACACAATTAGCTACCTTAACTTTATTAACTTTGTTATTCATTTCTTCCTTCACCAGTTGCCAAGACTGAGGCAGAGGCAGAGTCCCTGGGTGGAGTCCAGGTGGCTCTGGTAGTCGTAGTCGAGAAAATTTTGTGTGTGCAAACAAAAATCAAGCTATTAAATAAAAAAATGATTCTTTCTGTTGTTGTTTTTTCTGTTGTTATTTTTTCTGTTGTTTTTTTTTTTTTCTCTCTCTGTTGTTTTGCAAAAAAATGAACAAGTGGTTCCAGTGGAGAGGTTTGTTGTTGTTGGTAGCAATTAAGATGGAAATAAATACTTCCCCCCCTCTCCTCTCCTTTATCATCATCTCTGATTATTCAAATAGAAAGTTTCAGTAACTGTCTTCGCAATGACAGCAAGCAACCACTGCCTGAAGAAAAATTGACCTGGAGCATGTGCTGGTCAATATGAGGAGAGAATTATGTGATGACTTTTGTACTTATTCAAAAAATTATTAGGAGAAAACTTGAAATTAAAGGCGGACAGTGCTTCATGCAGGAAGCAGAATGGGTTCTTGGGGTAGGTAGGGGTAGGGGTAGGGGGCAATAAAGGATTGTTTTGCCCAGCCCAGAACTAATGCTTTCTTGCTGACATGTTTCCATCCACTTCTCTACCCTCTGGCTAGTGTCCCAACAAAAAATAATTCTATTTGGTTGCTTTGCAAGTGGCACAGTATAGGAGCTAGCCAAGTGCCTGGACACAGTTTGTCTGAACTCACATAGAGTGTGTGGACATAATTGTGGATTAGTTCTCTCCACCCCCAGGAATTTTGGGTATTTTTTAACCAGCTCTGCATGCCTGGTTTTATTCCAAATCTTCACCAAGTCTCACCTACAACCATCCTCAGGTAACCCCCATCAACCCCCAGGCTATTTGAAGTGTCTAGGAAGAGATAACAAACAAACATACAAACAAATTGCAAGTTATTTTAAGGTCAGTATTGCTGTGCTTCTAGCTATCCTTAATGAATGACCCTGAGAGTAGGTGGAGGGTCTAATTGACTTAAGCTATTTCGAAAACATTCAATATTATGCCTACTAGATTTTTTTAAATTGACATCAATTTCTAATATTATGTGTTTTTGTTTTTTTTTGTTAACATTTCTGCTAATGAAGTTGTAAGATTCCATTTGTGATATTATTTTAATGTTGCTGTGTAAACAGATTGTATGGCTACCTGAAGATGATAACGATTTTCCAGGTGAGGCTGGGTGTACGGATGTGTCCTCCACTGGTCTCTGTTGCTGCACATATGGTCCATGCATACACTCTGCAACACAACCACTGGATTTGACCAAACTCAGTCAAAGAAAAGTGTCTCCAATTTTGAATTAACATTTACAAGTACAAAAGTAGAACCATATTTAGCCTGCCAAGCACTCTCGTAGGCTCCTCCCCCCCCCTCCCCCTTCTCCCTCCCCCTCACTCTCATGCTGGTTTCTGTTCACTGCCTGGCCAGCTCTTGTGATCTTGGAGCTAGCAACTCCTGACTGGCGGTCAACTAACTATCCAAGCAATTTCAGGTTCTTACCACTGTTTTGATTCTTCTAATTTATCTATAAATATCTGGCTCAATCTTAAGCAGCTGCTCGAATTAACTCAAGACATGTATAGAAAATTAGTTGAATATCAGAATAATAAAAAAAAATGTTTTAATGTTTTTGTTATCACATTATGTTACACTATAGTTCATTATTTTACACAATGCAATATGATTAATTTCATGGATTCTGAGACCTAAGGGCTCCCCTTCTTTCTCCACAACAGACAATTCAGTTGTAACTCTAGTCTCTAGTGTGTAGCAGATGATGTTCAGTGTGGACTAACCAACAGCTGCACTAGCTCCATATGCTGTCTGTGTGTGTGTGTGTGTGTGTCTGTCTGTCTGTGTGTTTGTGCCTGTGTGTCTGTCTGTCTGTCTGTGTGTTTGTGCCTGTGTGTGTTTGTATTGCAGTACTGCAACATGTACGTAACTCTGCCTAAGCTGCAAGAGCTCCTCACACGGACAGAGTTGCAGAAGGAATGCTTGGAGTATGTGACTATGGGTGAGTGGCCGGACTGGTGTTGTGTGAACTACTGCTTGCGTGACTGCTGCATACCACACACACACACACACACACACACACACACACACACACACACACACACACACACACACACACACACACACACACACACACACAAATGCAAATGCAAATTGTCTAGCTACCGTCAACACAGTCACGTGCACCTGACATTGTCAGGGTGCCTGTGCACTAAGTAGGCACTATGAGCCAGTGCAAGCAAACTCCAGGAGCCGGGCTAGAAACTCGCAGGAGGACTGACCAAGACTCTCAGCTTATGGGTGTGGGCACCCGAAGTCCCACCTGGACCCTTAGCTGATTGATAAGCCATGGCTAGTGAATTTGCACCCCAGAAAATTCCAGGTCCCAATCACAGCTGGGTGGACTGGTGTGGGAAGAAGATGTTAAAGGACAGGAAAATTTTCCTTCAGTGCTGGGTTTGAACTCGTGCGCACACACACGCACACACACACACACACACACACACACACACACACACACACACACACACACACACACACACACACACACACACACACACACACACACTGCATGTCTGCAGTGTACAGGCAATCCTTTATTCAGTAATTAACTTCAGTGGTGGGCCTTTCTACTTGCTACTGACGAGACTTATTATGTCCTGCTCCACCAGATAGTGCAGTCTAGTTTGCCAGACATGCATCGATGAGCTAGGACAATCCTCTGGGGTCAGGGCTAGGGCAGCAACACAGACATCTCAGTGGTTGCTAGCACAACCTAAAGATGCAAACTAGTTACACTTCTGGTTTTCTCTCCGAAATAAATGAGCAAACACTTTCCACGTTATTGTGGCAGCAAACATTTTATTCACTTTGTGTAAGTATTTGTGAACTGTGAATTAGAATGTTGGGAGCTGTAAATATATCTTTAAAGTTTGTGCAAACTGAACTATACAGATAAAATATACAAAAGCAAGCATGAAGTTGAAGGACATTTTGAAGTTACTTTCGTTGTGTAAGGTCCAATCTTGTAAGTCTTCAACGACTTAATTATTTTACATATAACAATTGCAATCTTATAGTTTATGATAATTCGATTTCTCACTGATCCCAAACCTTGGAAGCTCTCTCTTTCTAATGCAAAATTTTTAAAAAAATAATTAACATAGCAGTATGCTAACAACCACGAGTTATTTCAGTTATAACCTGAGTTAGTCTATCATGCAGTAACCTGAGTTAGTGTTAACTTTAAAGTTTATTCTAAATCTGAATAAGCTTGTCTTATTTATGAATTTTCTTATATGGTGTGTCTGTCTGTCTGACAGGAGGGACTGCCACCATTGCAAATGTGTTCAGACTGTACTGCAGTCTGGTGGCTGGCTTGACTGTGTCTGACCTGTGTGTCCGCAATGACTTCCCCGCCATGGGCATCAATGAAAGGTGAGATAGTGATGCTCCATTACATGTACATGCACATGTGCATGGCATTCTAAGACAGCTGGATGTCACTTGGAGTGACCAATGTTCTGGGAGTTCAATTCCTCAAGCACACTTTCCTTCTTTTTCATTTCCCTTCATTGCATTTGGAGAATATTTGGGAGTGTACAATGTGCTCTATATAAAATTTAATAAACATGGGTCTGTAATTTTCCCTCTAAGAAAAAGTTTTCATTTTTTTGTCATTTTAAGTACATGTCTTGTTCTTGTGCACACCCAAAAAAAAAAGAAGTTATGTCTCTTTTAATTCATGTGTTTTGTGAGTGTGTGTGTGTCTGCTTGCCTTTCTATCTGTGTTTGTTTGTCTGTTTGTGGGGAATTATCTCCTGAACAGCTGGAGACGCTGTTCTAGAATTTTCAGAGGTTACGCTTAGTGATAGTTGCATAACCTGGCCAGGCTAGAGAAAATTCTTTGAGAGAAATGTCATTATTGACATTTTTATATTGTGTGTGACCCCCACATGGCATTAACTTCCACATATGGAAATTACCCTTTTTTGACATTTTTAATATATTTATAGTAACTTGAGTGGCCCTACAGGTGAATTTCATTTTCACGAAGTAAAATTGTATATGTGTCATCTATCGACAGGACAGATATCTTTGCTAGTATAAGTGAATATCTATCCCATCTCCTTGCTCAATGTACTCTGTTCCAGCAGAGTAAAAACTTCCAAAAGTTGAACATTTTGAGTGAAGGAGTTGATGAGGTGTAGCTCATGTTTGCTACATGTTTTCTCAGTGAGATAAATTTTGTCTGACATGAGTAGACTGTGCCATGACCCAATTCCTTCCTCCATATCACCCCACCAACCATCACCTGATAAACAAAATGCATGATCTGATAAAGCACACACAAGGAAAGGGTCGTACATAGAACAACTATGTTGGCGATTATTTCTGCATTCGCCCAGAGTGGGTATGGCTTGTCTAACACTCACCGCTGTTGGTTGGTATCCCAGAGTGGGTATGGCTTGTCTAACACACTCACAGCTGTTGGTTGGTATATAGGGAGTCATGGTTGTTATTTAAGTGTGATGTTGTGCAGGATGCTGGTACAGTATGGTCTGATGCATGGCCTCATCAGACAATTGCAGAAGTATCCAGTCTATGTGGAGGCCCCTGAGGAGTGTGAGGACTCTGGCAGTCTGCAGCAATTCCTCAGGTACCAATCACTGCCACTGCCACTGCCACTGCATTGAACAGTCGGCCAGTGGTAGAGCTCTTTAGGTTCTGTTTGATCAACGTAGTAACTAAAAAAGAAGGTAATCCTGTTGTTTAGCACTCCGGGTCGTCTCCGTCAAAAAATTAATGTGAAATTATAATGCCTTGCAACTATACGCCCACTCCTAATCAAATGTCCCGGAGTGCTATTCTGCAAGTGGATTGTTCTATTTTGCAAGTGGAGTGGTGATGTTCTGCAATTTGAGTGCTATTCTGCCAGTGGAGTGATGTGTATGTGTGCAACACTCCACTTGTAGAATATCACCACTTCTCTTGCAGAATAGCACTCAGAGTGGGTGTATAGTTGTGAGGCATTATAATTTCACTTAGAGTTTTTGACGGAGACGACCCGGAGTGCTAAACAACAGGATTACCAAAAAGAAAATGTCTAACCAAATGTCTGGAGCACAGATGTATTTTCAATGGACAGCATTGAAGTCATCATCCCATCTGCAGGTATTTGGATGGCTCCCGTAATTACGATGAAATCTGCTGTCATCTGAGTGAGTTGGTGACCTGCACTTTAGACTCATTTACCAGTGTGGGTGGGCACTGGTGAAGTTGTGTGTCTGTCTTGATTCTGGCCAAGAATCTCCAAGAATCTATGTGGACTAATGTCGTGTGGAGTGCTGAAATTGTTACATTACATTAGCCCTGTATGTCTCTATCAATACGTGTCAGGATGTGGGTGGGTAGGTGGGTGTGCATATTGATTGGCAGTTGTACATGTGTGCGTGCAAGTTTAGTCCAACTAAACAATTAGATTAAATTAGTTTAAATGTAATTTTTCATTCAAATTTTCCAAAATTTCCACTCCTACTCATGACATAGTCATTTTTTGATTTAAAGATGAAAAAAGAAGAAGAAAAAGAACCAGTCAAGTAACTAAGGGTCTATTGGTACCTCGCACAGTGTTGGCAAAATTATGGGGAGCGTAACAAACAATGTCAAGTGTAATAATAACCTCTTGTGGATGGAATAAAAAAATTTTTTTTTCCCCCAATTTTCTTTATTTTACTTCAACCCCCCCCCCCCCCCCCCCCCCCCCTTCACAGTTAATGAGTTTCCCCACTAAATATTTTCCTACTCAATTTATTTGCTAAGTACTCTGTTGCTTTATTCAGGACCTCTGTCCTTTTTCTTCTCTTTCTAATTGTATTGTGATATTTTCATTGTTTGTTATTGCCGATGTCATGTAGACATCTCATCACAAGAACTGGACAATTTAGTAGAGAAGTCAAGCAACATTTTGGTCTGCTACAAGTGACCCCAACTCCTGGCTCTTCATGGAACTTCTAAAAGAATTGTTATCTAGCATCATTATTTCATTCATGCAGTTTTTATTTGTAATTAACCTTGTCATTGTTAAACTGTTAACACGATTATATTATACTTGTCAATAACTGAAGGTTACAAGTAAGAGTTTCAGTTTAATCTTTGTTTGGTTTAGTGTTTGTCTGGGTATACCTTGCATAAGTGAGTTTTAACAGTCTTGGATTGACCAAGTTTTTAAAATGTGTCTGAGGGAAATGCCTGAAAATGCAAATATTCTCAATTAAAACTCACATTTTTTGTTGCCAATGTGAATGTCTTCAGTCATTTTCTCCTTTAAAAACTTCTAGAGTGCTTTAAACTCTTCATTACTATGTTTGTTAATTAGTGGAGTGATATAAGACAATGTTGAGGAGTAATGTGGTGGCTTCCTATTCACTTGAACCACTTTTCCTCTAAAATGCAAATGTGTTCATATAGTTTAGTTATACCTTCACATCCTGATAGTAATTATCTTTAATTTCTTTTTGTTTGTTTTGTGTTGTTTTTTTTTGTTATTGTTTTTTTGTTTGTTTGTTTTGGTTATTTTTTTTTTTGTTATTTTTTTTTTGTTGTTTTTTTTTTGTTTTGTTTTGTTTTTGGTTTCGTTTATTGTTGACAGAAGTTGAGTCTTATGAAGGTAATTTCATATTTTGTTGCAGTAAAATTTAAAATATATATATATATGAGCTATCTTTCTGTGTTCAAACAAAGGACTCCAACCAACCATCACATTCTCCAAGGCTTGTTTTAACGTGTGTGTCAGCTGCATTGGTTTGTCATAAAATTATTTCCACATGTGGGCAATTTGCCTTTCAATAATCAGAATTTCAGATAACGAGGGTTGATAATTAAGATATAAGTACTGTAATAGTGTCCCTAAGTGGTTGAAACTTAACTTGGATCTGCTCCCTAGTACTTATTTTATATTTTCTTAAGTAACCTTACTCTTTCTTTCTTGTCAAATTATTCATTCTTTTAAGAGCCTCAATATTTTCCTGCCTCCTTAGTCGGGTTCTCCATTGTGTTCCTCTTTACCTCAAGTGAACACAAACTGGTCGTGTGTTAAGTCTCTTTCTCACGTCTTTCCTCTATGCATTCCCTACCAAGTCTATCCTTCCTTCCTTGCTTGAAGTGTTTACTGCCTTGCTGACAGCATTCTGCCTGACCTCTCCAGGCATGCAACATTGATGTGAAGAACTGTTTTGCTTCCCTTATCTCCTAAGAGTTTGAAGATAGGATGGAAACCAACCATGGCAGCTGATGAAATTTTATGCACAAACATACCTGGAGGGGAGATAGTCACACTTAGCGTACTGTACATAAGAATGAAGTGTTATTTTCTTATTTTGCTTGTTTGCATTTTATTTTACAGGAGGTTGTTCATGAAAAGAGAAGAGAAAAGCATCAGAAAAACATGAAGAGATTCTGCCAAAGGCTAAAATGTAAATACAAACCAAAACAAAAGAAACAGTTCCAAGAAATTCTTGGGTTCACAAGAGGTCACACAGACATGCACACAGAATTTCTTTGTTACTTGTTGATTAGGGAGTGCATTCATTGATTATGAGACTCAGAGTTGATTTGCTATTTATTGAGTTGATTTGCTACATGTAGATTACTGGCCATAGTAGGAGGAAGCTTACTTGCACACACATCTCACATAATTGTAATTAGTTAATTGATCAATTGATCATTTATTGCGATAATTTTTGTCTCATGTGCGTGCATGTGTGTGAGTTGGGTGTTTTTGTCAGTGTCTTTTTTGTTTTGTTGGTTGTTTTTTTGGTTGTTTTTTTTCCTGATCTTTTTTTAAATATTTTTTTCCAGTTTTTTTTATGACTGTGGTGTTAGGGCTTAATATTAGAAATTGTGATGGTCATTGGGAGAAAGAATGTTCTCATCCATGTGTGGATTCTTGGATTCTTTTTGCTTCACTGGTGGCTACACAGTACACAGGAATGATTGGATAAAGGTGTCATGGCATGTCCCCATTCCAAAGCAGGGAGTTCCTTCATTTCCATGGAACTATTGTGATGCCATTAGGAATGCTTTCCTTGGAAAGTTGACACCACTGGCTCATGTTTCATGTTATTTCAAGAGCTGTAAGAGATCTCTGTATGTTATTATTGTTGTGTGTGCATGACCAGTGATCCTTATTTCAGCAACATATACAGTGGAACTTCCCTAACCGAATTCTCTGAAATAGGAACAACCTCTCTACAATGGACAAACAGTAAAGCACCTGTTGATTCCCTACAGGAGCTAATAAATCAGTACCACTCAAAGTGGACCCTCCTAAGTCCCAACAAGGACAAAAACTGTGGCAGCTTCCCATAAATCCATTGAAAAAGGATCTCTGCAAAGGGACAAGAGCCACACCCCAGACTTTTTGTGAAACCTCACCCCAGCCTTTTTGTGAAATTGAAATGAGGGTAAATGAGATTTATGGCTGTTGCTAAGTGAGGTGAATGACTCCTGGAAAATTCTTCACTAGTTCCATTTGATCTCAATGTAGGATTTCAGACCCTACAGCCCATATAGATAGATGCATTGTTTCCAGGCAAAAACAACACAGTATTGTCATGGTTTCTATAGTTAAAAAAAAAAAAAAATATATATATATATATATAT
>OZ017790.1:2431163-2472018 GCA_963969325.1 Lycopodina hypogea
CCCTTTTCATTATAGTAAAAGGAAATAATCCTTGTACATGCTCACCATGTACGTAGATCCAATTAGCTGTAGTAACATAAGATATTACTACTATGACATTAGTAGATATTTAGTGGTTGATCTTGGGCAGACCTCTGATAGAGGACAGCCTCTCTACAAAGGACAGATGAGTCTGTCCCAACATGTCTGCTATTTGGAGGTTCCACATGCACAGGGGCCACCCAAAGATTGACCATCTACAGCAACTGGAATGCATCATCCATGCATACACATGAAAGATGTCATTAAGTGCTCTAGTTAAAAAGTTAATATCTGTAGTATTAATCATCTGACTTTTTCCTTTCTTTTTTCTTGCTGTATATTTGTCCCGGTAGCACTGACAGTTGTGACTACATGCAGGACAACATGACATGTGTTTTTGGCAGGCACATTTGATGCCTCATCAGCTTGGGCCCTGGGGCGCAAAGTGCCACTCTTATTAGTAACCAGTACCACCAGCAGTTCTCTGGACAGGGCAGTTCTGGTTGTTCCTTCATTGGCTTTCAGCCATAACAATTTAAAATTGATATGTACTGCTGAAAGCCAATTAAACATAACCAGAGCTGACACAAAAGCTGTTGGTAACTTCACAGTATACATAATATCAGGCAGTGCATCCTGTGTTGGAGTTGACTTCATCATGTCAGCAATACTTTAAATTGATAGTGCCAGTATATAATGGCATATGGGCCAGTTTCAATGTGCTTTGATGTTGTTTTTTTTTGTGACAATTTGCTCCATCAAACACTGAATCTTGACCCACCCCAAGTATACATGTGGATCTGGAAAAAATGGACCCCTCCCACATTGCAATGGGTTGTAGCTGATCTTTTCTTCTTGTTACATAGATTTTATTTCCTAAAAGATAGCTTCTAGTACTGGTGCTTCAACCAAGCTCATTCACTTTATCAATTTCATTATGTCTAGCTAGCTATATTTATTTCACTTGTAGTTGAAAAGCAAGATTTATTACTGTTATTGCTTCTGCTATTGTTCTATTTTAATTATCAAAGCATTCCCAATATGACATTTCCTATTGATCTAACCACTTCCAATAGATAAGGTTCCTAGTAGCTATTATCATTATAGTTTCTTCATGATATAACCCAGGTTTTCAAATTTGAAGATGCAATCCGTGGTTTTTATTATTAAAATAATAATAATAGTAATAATTAAATACATACATACATACATACATACATACATACATACATACATACATACATACATACATACATACATACATACATACATACATACATACATACATACATACATACATACATACATACATACATACATACATACATACATACATACATACATACATACATACATACATACATACATACATACATACATACATACATACATACATACATACATACAAACCTTCATTGATTTTGCGTGACCTTACAAAAAATCAATGAGGGGCTGATATGAGGTATAGTGTCAAAGTGATATACAAAATCACTGCACACTGGGCAAAGATACCTAGTCAAGCCACCATAAGGAGGAAGTGAATGAATACAATGAATACAATAAATGACTAAGGACAGTATACATAATAAAAGTAAATGTTTATGTAATTAATTAATTAATTAATTAAAAATAAAATGATGATAATAATAAGTAATTAATGAAGTAAATAAATAAATTTAAGAAAAATAATAAATAAATTAAATAAATGATTAAATACAGTCTACTAATTAGAGTAAATGCTTATCTGGGAAGGAGGTGATAAAGTTACAGTTTCTATGTTATCTCTCTATTCCTGGTACACCATATCTTAAACAATTCCTGGATAGCAGTATTGGAAATCTTAACAAGTAGAGTTCTGAGGTCTCTCTTAGAGCAATCTAGACGCTTCTGCACCTGGTGGAAACCTTGCAAATGGATCACTCCTCTAGAGCCAACCTCAAGGGTGATAAGGGAAACATCATGATGGTTGTTCTCACACAGGTCGAAATACTTTCTTCTTTTCCTTTCAGCAGCCTGTTTAAAGAGAGTGTCGAAGCAGATGGTAAGCTCAACTACCACTGTTCTTTTTGAGTGTTCATCCCACCAGATAATGTCTGGTCTGAGGTCTGTGCAGGGAAGGTGGCTTGGTATTGAGTAAGTCTGTGATGACAGATCTGCTATCATGTTCTGTGATACTTTCAAGTTGACTGTGATGAAGGAAGCAATTTCTTTTAAAACTTCATCATGTCTTTGATTGTACCTGCGATGGTGTAGGGCAGTCTCACAGTTAGTTCATACATGGAGTAGAGTCTGTCTTTGATGTCCACACAATGGGCACGATGGATTTGGCTTCTTTTTCCAGAGATGGAGATTGAGTTATGGGGAAGTGTCGTGGGCAGCATTTAGCACAAATTTATAACTCTCATTCTGGAGAGAGCTGATGACATCTGTCCATATTTTGGTTGGATCTGTTCCAAGTGTGGTGATGGTGGTAAATAGAAGACCATGGACGGGAAGAGCCAGAAGTTCTGACTTGCATCTACTGGCATCACTATAAGCAACTTTGTTCTTCACTGCCTTTAAGAGTGCTTTTCTACTCTGAGATGGATCCTCCACCATTGTTTGTTGCACCTCTATTGATGGTTTAAAGATCTTCCTGATGGATTTTATCTCAGTTTCAAGGTTTTTTTCAGCCAGGTGTCTGACTGTGGCATCTTTGGAGGTGAGAAGTTGACAGTGTTTGGACACTTGCAGCTTCTTGTATAGTGTAGAAATGGATGAGAGTTGGAGTCCTCCTTCAGACCTTGGGATGTAAATGATATTGGGGTTTGCTGATTTCGTTAGTCCTGTCCACCTCTTAAGGTATCTATTGGCAGTGGCCTCAAGTTGTCTCTCTACCCAGGACAAAGGAAACTCATGGATGGTGAGAAGCCAGTTCAACCTCGGACAGATCCCCAAGCTGTAGATCTTTACCTTTTGTTTCCTTGTTAGTGCAGTCTCATCAACAATCTCAAGCATGGACTGCAACAGAGACTTTAGTTGTGATTTAGCTCTGTTACAGTCCTTGGGAAATTGGATTTGGAGCCCAAGGAAGTTGATTGAGTGATTTGCAACATACCTAATTGGCTCGTTTGAGCAGGTGAGATGTGGATCGGTCAAAGTTCCACTGGAGCTCTTGATGTGCAAGGAGTGGCACTTGGGGACCTTAGCCTTCATGTCTGCCCACTGAAGCCATTCACTGGTGGAATCTAGCAGTGACTGAGCTGCAACTGGGCTACTGGCTATGATGCAGGTGTCATCAGCATATTGTAGCAGGTTCACTTGATGAGATGGTGAGAGAAAGTAGCCAAGGTTCTTCTTTAAATTCAGGGTGTCAACCAGGGTATTAATAACGGTGTTAAATATGACCCCAGATAGAGGGTCACCTTGGTAGACTCCGATGTTGAGAGGGAATGAAGGTGTAGTCCAGGCATCTGTGGATACCCTAGATGACAGACCTGAGTAGAGAGAGGCTACAACCTTGCAAAACTGTGATGGAGCATGATAGTGATGCAGAGCAAAATCTATCAATGAATGGTGGACACTGCCATACGCATTTGCCAGATCTAGCCAAGCAACTGTCAGGGATTTGTGTTTTCTTTTTGCATCGGCAAGTATCGAGGCCAACTTGAGATGGTGTTCTGTGCAGCCAGGTGTTGCCCTCATGAAGGCCTTTTGGATGGAAGGGTCAAGGTACTCATTCTCAAGCATATAAGTAGACCATCTACTTTTCAAGATGGAAGTGAAAATTTTCCCAATACATGATGTTAGTGCTATTGGCCTGAAGTTGGATGGTGATGAGGGGTCAGCCTTGGCAGAACCTTTGGCAATCAGTCTAATCGATGCAGTTCTCCATGCCTGTGGAATAGTGGATGTCTGCCAACATTGATTGTACAGGTTGAACAGAGCATGCACCAAGGAAGGACACCTTTTCAAAATCCTGTATGGAATCTGGTCTAGAGGAGATGGAGTGGAAGAGGCATTAGATCTTTTGATTGTACCTCTGATCTCTTCAATGGAGAAAGGTGACTCATTAAAGTTGAAAACAGAATCTTTAGCTGATGGCATCCATGGTGGCTGGTGAAAAGATTTTGGGTGAGAGCTGTATACAGATTTAAAAAATGGAAAAGCTTTATCCTCTGCGAAAGCTGGACTAATTCTTTTGGTAGTATTATTATCAAAAAGATGTTTCACATACTTCCAAAAAGAGTTATGACAGAGGCTCCGTTCTTGTCGGATGGATTGAGACATTGATGCTGCCCTAGATTTCTTGACCATCTTACTCTGCTGCCACACCAGATTAAAGAAATTTTTTGCTAAAGTTTGCATATTATCCACCAGAGCACCATTCATTTTTGCATGACGAAAATCTCTTGGAGCCTTGGTTTTGAGTTGTTTGATCTTTTTCAAGGCTCTGTCATGTTTTGGTCTCCTGCAAGGCTCACTATTATTTTTTTTCTTTACGTCTATGATGACAACCATACCGACTACTGAAGAAATTTAAAATACCATCAGCTAGTATTTTGTATTTGTCCTCCACACAACTGGCTAGCCATACTGCTGGTAAGAGGCACACCAAGAAATGTTTATCTCACTCACTCACTCACTCCACTCAACTCACTCACTCACTCACTCACTCACTCACTCCACTCACTCACTTACTCACTCACTCACTTACTCACTCACTCACTTCACTCACTCACTCACTCACTCACTCACTCACTCACTCACTCACTCACTAATTTTTTAAAATCAATAAATAAATTTTAAAAAATAAAAATGAATACATAAATGAAATTTTTTTTAAACCCCCTAAGGTGATATCCCCGCTAAATTGATGAAATGTGAGTGGGAGGATACCTCAGTAAAAAGCTATTTCCGCTTTCAGATCAACAGCTTTCGGATTGACGGATTTCAGATCGACACCTTTCAGATCGACACCTTAGTCCAACAATGAGCTACAGTTGTGGGAATGCCATGATCGTCTACAGTGTATATCTCTGTCTTCTGGGTCTGCAGTTACTCTCCAGCTCTGGTAAGAATGTGAAATAATTAGTTACAGCTGCATCTGTGAGCAGGCTAGCTCGAGAGGCACCCTTCAAGGGTAGCTAGCTATAGTTAGCTATTAGCTGAATGTTCTAGGAATTGTTTTGCTTAATTTCATGTGTGATGTCTAGCTGCAACTGAAGTATATGTACTGTATTTTTCTAGCAAGTTCAAGTTGTGAAGTTTAAAACTCTGATATACATAGCTATATGCACATACATACATACATACATACATACATACATACATACATACATACATACATACATACATACATACATACATACACACACACACACACACACACACACACACACACACACACACACACACATACATACATACATACATACATACATACATACATACATACATACATACATACATACATACATAGCTATAGTAGAGAGTGAGCTAGCACTCTCTATTAGGTTTGACTAGACCTTTACCATTGGCATAATACAAAAGGAATTTATACTTTGCTAAGCTTCTAGATAATAATAATCCAAAATTTTCACATGGTGTGTTCTAGAGCCTCCAATAAAGGTCTAGTCAAATTTCAAAGACAAAGAGCTCCCCAAAAATTAGGTAAATTAAAAATAAAAACAAAAATTAAATTTCTCCTCATTCTCCATTAGCATATTCCTTATGAGCCAGGCTACAGAATATTTGGAAATTTACTTGTGCTAACACCAAGATTCGACAGAGTTTCAACTGGTATGCATTCATGATCCATCAATTTTCTTCACTAGTTTACACAAATATGAAGGTATATCAGGGTGGATCAATGGCACTGGATGCCAGTTTAATTTTACTATGACTCCTAGTCACTACCTAATTTGAAACAATTGACCGTTAGTGAACTAACTTATTTGCTGAGCATTTGTGCTGCAATTGTGCAATTTTGAAGGATAACATAAGCATAAAAACTTTGTGCCCTCAATCCTCTACTTAGCTACTGCCAAAAAGATATCAAGTGAATATTCATTAAATACAAGAATACAATTTGTTAAGAATTACTACATTCCTAATATTATTCTTACTGATTATAAAGAGTGGATCTCATTTCATTTCTTCCTGACTGGGAAGAGTGAATCTTTTTTCACTGCTATCTTACAATGAAGTGAATTCTACTCAAGTAAGATTTTGTATACTCAATTCAATTCCTTTTATACAGTGCAAATAATTGCATGCATCAATTTGTGATTTCTGATCCTTGAAACCATTACTGAAAAAAGTGATCAAATATTATATGATTAATTCTACATCCACTAATAACTGACTCCAAACTCTTAATTTCTTCTAATATTAAAAAAAAAAAAAAAAAAAAAAAAAAAAAAAAAAAAAAAATCATCGGTAAATAACAGAATGAATACTAATTTCCTTTTACTATATATTGTAAAGAAACTCCCACCCCTCCCCCGAAAAAACAGAGACTTCCTTTGAAAAAGGCACAGGAACTAGTGATAAAAACATTAATAAATGGAAAAAGTAGAGATTTAGGGTTCCCCAAAAGTACGGAAACAGGAAAGATCATTACCTGCCCAAGAAGTATTAAAACAAGGTATGAACACTCAATTATTATGTGCCTAATTCTACACCCCTAAATCACAACTCCAAACTCTATTTTATTTAGTGTCAAATACTATCATCATGGTTAAATAATTGAGTGAATATTTCCTTTCGTAATATTGCAAAGAAAACCCCTCGCCCCAAAATGAAAATTAAACAGTGTGGAAACAAAATAGGTGACTCCTTCATCATGCTTAATAGGAGTACAAAATATCATGCTGTAAAGTTTGGAGGCAGTGATTTAGGGATGTAAAATTACTCAAATAATTTTTGAGTGTTCGTGCCTTGTTTTAATACTTCCTGGATATATATATATTTTTATTTTTTTAATTTATTTTTATGAAATTTGTTTGTCATTAGTATGTATATGTGTGTATGTATACATTAGGAAGTCAGTTATCCGAACCTGTTGGGACCAGAGGGGTTCGAATAACTGAAATGTTTGGATAACTGAAATTGCCCCCATGTTGCTCCAATTAACACAATTGTATGATAGATTGCAAGCTAAAACTTTTTTTCTTCATTAATTAAATGCATTCTGGAAGGGCTACAGCTTCTCTTAGTCCCTAATAGTATTGTGGACTGTTGATTTCTCAGGTTGTACTGGGTAGGTACACTAGCTAAAGTTCTTCTGACACTCACCAAATTGTAATATTTTGCTCCTTGAACTCCTTGGAGAAAACAGCTGCAGTGTTCCTAGGTTGGTTATTGTTTATGTTTGTGCCAATTTAATAATAGTTGCTCCTGTTTTGTTCTACCTGCTTGCATTGTTGTGGGTGTGGTTCCAAATGGTGTTCATTTCACTGATATTTTTTAATAACTGAAGTTTGGATAACTGACTACTTCTATAATGTATACATTCTGTTGATCATCAACTATATTGATATTGATCTGAAACATCAACAACTACATAGAAATAATAAACTGAAACAGTTTATACTTGGTCAGTATTTTCTTAGGGTCAAAGTCAGCTAATAACATCTGTTTTACATGAGGTGCTGTCTTCGATGAGAAGGGAATTAGTGGAGGGTTGCTATATACAGGAAACACAAACAGCTTCTTGCTTACACTGATTGACAATTATATAACTGATATTTGATGAAGGTGACCACACTAAACCTGAGACAGCTGAAGGAGTGATTCTTAAGGAGGAAAGACATCAAAGACTGATACATTGCATGTAAATAGGTCATTCCTGCCCAGCCTAATACTACTCAATTTGAATATTTAGTAAAAATGATCATCTATGTGGTTACCAAGTGAAAACTAAGGTATCCAAGATAATATCACGAGTGATAAATGCCCATATATTTATAACTATATAAGGAAGGTATGGAACAGGTAATCAGCCAATGAAATTTCTCCATTCTGAAAGTTTTCAAGTCAAAGAGTGACTTCTTCTAATGTTACACCCAGCAGCATACTTAAGTTAAGGAAGTGTCACTTTTGTTGTATAATGCTAATGACATTATAATGCATTACTATTTGTCTCTGTGTGTGCTAATATACAGCTGCATCCTACATTCAAGGATACTATGTTGTTCATACTGAAATATTGGACTTCGGTATGAGCTGCGTTATGTGACTCCATTATTCATTTGTAGTGTTAAATATAGTTTAGTAATTTAATCCCAATTTTCTCTCTGAACTGCTATTCTCAAATTCTCAGCACAGAGGTAATAATACTTCAGATTTGCCTATCATTCTCAGCCTATTATTCTCCACTGGGTGCATAATTTCTAGTTCAGCTGATATAGTGTCCACTCAGGGTGCATGCAAATAGCCAAATGCCTTTGTGGTGCAGTCAGTGTAAAGTTGCTAGCTAGACGATTCAATTCAGTTTCTTTTTTTCTTTTTTGACATCAAAGTGTGATGAACTTTCAACATGCTGCTGCTCCCAAGTGGATAGGAATGGGAAAAATGATGCTTAGGTCCTGTAGCTGCTGAGCCACTTCTATTTACTCCATTACAAAGATAGCTTATTGCATTATAGAGACTAGCAGTCAATCGCGGCCTTCAGTGGACTGTAGTTACATTGCATCTTATAATGGAGCTTGTTCTACCTGTTTGTTTGTTTGTGTGTGTGTGTGTGTGTGTGTGTGTGTGTGTGTGTGTGTGTGTGTGTGTGTGTGTGTGTGTGTGTGTGTATGTGTGTGTGTGTGTGTGTATGTGTGTGTGTCCATGCTAAAAACATAAAGAATATTGAGGAAGTGGCCCTTGTTTAGTAGATTAAAACTTTAAAAAATGCCACTCTCAGCAATGTTCTTTATTTTACTAGCATGTGCTCTACTCATATCATTCAATTCTGATGGAATATTGCCAGCTATTGCAAAGGAAATCTAATACTGATTATCAAAGAATGTGCTAACAATTAGCTTATGCAAAGATGACATGGAGTGTGCAATAGAAATAGAAATATAAACTAAACCTTTGGTATTTCAGCTTTAAGGATTCAGACGAATTACCATTTCCTACAATTGCCTGTATCAAATTTAAACTAATGAATCATTGTGTACCACACCACAGTAGCCTACTAGGAGATATTACCTTAGGTACGACTAACCAAGAAAATAATTTACCATCCATCTGGTATCCTTGGTTCCTTTCTTTTTGGATATGTGATAATTTTAGTGTTGAATTTGCATACTTGCTTAAAACTTGTTTTAAATGTACCTAGCCATTTTCAATGCTATTATATCAAGAACTTAGCTATTTTTTCTTCGGATTGGATCAGACCTAAATTTTACATATGCTATGGCATTCCTCTTAAATATTATATATTTCAAACCTTATATTTACTCCCAAAATGCTGTAGATAATTTGACAGGGCTCTGCAGTGATATTGGTATGAATCTGTTGATATTTGATACCATTATCACTGACAGAATGTTATAATCAGCTCTTATTTTGTAGGAAATAACCAGGGAACAACCCACACATATCAGTATCACTTTAATTGCTAATTATTAAGAATTGGCAGTGAATGCTGGGGCATTTAGAAGTCAATGTTGGGGAACAGTCTTATACTCACTCCTCTACACATCTATACGGATGGATGGATGGATGGATGGATGGATGGATGGATGGATGGATGGATGGATGGATGGATGGATGGATGGATGGATGGATGGATGGATGGATGGATGGATGGATGGATGGATGGATGGATGGATGGATGGATGGATGGATGGATGGATGGATGGATGGATGGATGGATGGATGGATGGATGGATGGATGGATGGATGGATGACTCAAGGTTGTATCTATTTGTGTCTATGGCTGTGTCTTATGTACTTATGTGGCTAATGTCCTGCCAAACTATTGGATCTGGAGACTTGATGCTCAGCATGCACATACAACATGACCAGGGGACTAACCTGGTCACTATTAGAACCCCAGGTTGGGGGGAGGGGGGGAGGGATAGAATTTTACATGTTTAGGTAAACTTCTTGAGCATGAGTAACCACAAGTTGTTTTACAAACCACACATGTAATCTGATCACAGCCAATTGAGTTGAAAAGGGCTCTAATTACTAACTCAATTGGTTTTGTCCAAGAGGTACATCCACAGCTTTGTTAGTGAACAGGTAACCCTGTTTATGACAACTTTGTTTATTTATTACTCTGCATTCACGCGCCAGCGCGCGCACACACACACACACACACACACACACACACACACACACACACACACACACACACACACACACACACACACACACACACACACACACACACACACACACACACACACACACACACACACACACAAAAGGATAAACCAAGTTAGTTCCAAAATCTCCAGTCTCCACCAGTCAGAAAGAGAAAGCCAGTAAGTGAATGCTGCAACAATTAGATCCAAGAGGTGCATCCATATGTTTAGGTTAAGTAAACAACTAATTTTGTTCAATTCATTCCCAAGCACTCACTCCAACATTACACCGTGCCACGCCTCTTATGACCTTACTTGTGACCTTTCTAAAATACCAATCACAACACTAGGATCTCCATTAATTGTTCTTAATAAACCTTTTTTGCATTACGCAATGCTTCCTAAACATTCTAACCTTTCTTTAAAAAATCAATGGGCAACTGGTTGCATGCCTACTTGTGAGCTGCTGCTGTTATTTGAATGAAGCCATAAGGTCTAGAAATGGTATTTTGAGTGGCATCTGTAATGTTTCATGTTACATAGGTGCATGGCAACGTCGGGCATACTGCTCTAGTCTACACATAAAAGTCTGTCATAAACCATAAACAAGAGGCTACACCACTTCTAAAGCTTTGCATGGATTACCTTTTGGGATATAAAATACATAAGATTTTACCAGTTTACTTGATTGAACAATATTGACAACTATTAAGGATAGTCTTTGATTTCTTTATCAAAGTTGTTAACCTTTCTACCTCATTCATATAAAGTCTATGTTAAGACTACTTCATTGAAGTTTATCAGCAAATGATGCAGTTTTTGCGCCCATTTCAAATGAGGCGAATTCATGATATTTAAATTGTATGAACTAGAAAAATACCCTCCTCCGGATGGAGACAACAGCTCCCCCCCTCCCCTAAAGATATTTTAGCATAGCACCCATCCTATGGACAGACAACAAAGACCTCTTCATATAATTGTAGATCTGTTGTTTGCTATTTCATCCCAGATGCTTGGGCCTACAGGGCTCAAAAAGTAGTATAGGAAAAGGTCTGGAAGTGGTTTGGGCACAGTTTTTCCAATGTATGTGTACACATTTGTAGTAAGTGGGGTGGTTCACTCAGGCATATAGAGTTGTGACCACAACACAACCAGGAAAATTTTAGGGAAAAATAGCCACCCTGTATATTTGAGCCCATTAGGCCCAATCATCTGGGAGGAGTTGGCAAACAAACTAATCTTCACCAAACTTCGTTATAACACCCCTAGGGTGACCCCATCAAACCCTGAACATTTGAGTCTTTTAGGCCTAATCATTTGGTAGTAGTTACAGGACTAACAAACAAATAAATTATGAATTATAGTGAGATAATTTCCCCTCCCAGTACACATACAGAGTTCTAAATTAGTTGAAAATTCATCCACTTTAATGGAAAATGTATTACTTTGGATTTATGTCTAGAAATTCTATAATAACATAAAATGTTATTTATTTATTTTACAGGAGGCAACATTATCGGGAAAGCAGAAGTAGATGAAGACCTGAAATCAAATTCTTCGTTACAAACTTGCAGCAAATTTGAAGGAGCGAATAATTTGTTTATTTTCCCCAATGAAGTTTCTAATGTGGACAGTTTATCGGTTTCATACTATGGAACAGACAAAACCAATGAAACCAACTTAACAGAAGTTCACAGGTTGGCAGCTTTTTTTATCATTTTCGAAAAGAATGGTTTGGAAGAATACGAGTTATGCAACCTCAGGCGGCTGATTCAATTACCTGATCAAAATCGTATACGCAAAGTAGATATTAGTGAGGCAGGTTCCTGCTCTAGTTGCAATGCTAAATTTCTTTTTGGAATATATATTGCTAATGATTGCTCTTTAAACAATAATGGAAGTCTCATTTGTCCATTGAAACTCAACTTTTTCAGCAACTCAAGTACACTGTTGCATACTACTGTGACTCTAAACATGAACCCCAGTGCAAATAACTTAAGAAATAGAATTCAATCAATTAATATCAATGATCTAGAACCAATGTTTGTTGCCCTCAATGTCAAAATTGAATATCAAGAAAAAGAAGGTAAGATGTCATTTGTTTTAGCAACAGAGCCTATGTATATTAAATGAATTCTTTTATATACTATGCATGTCATATAAATTCATTTTCATGGATTTGTTGCTGTTTTAGGCTGTACTACAACTTCTAGTGATACAGATCAAAATTCTGTTGCAGATATAGTCACACCTATTGGAATTGGTTTGATTCTTTTTATAATTTTAGTTGTAATAATTGTTATTTCTATTGTTGTGTGCTGGAGAAGATGCAAGGTTAACAAAAAGCTGGGTAAGTTTACACAAACTTGATCATTTGATGTTAATCATGGAAATAAATACTTTAGGAGCTTTAAATGTTGCATAAGGGAGAAAATACACAGTATTTTAGTAATTTGAAGCATGCATTTTTGTCCTCATTGAGAAATGTAGCTACAAAATGATGACAGCTGGTGGCTGTCAGACTAACCTTCCTCTCTACTTCATCAGGCACTCCATTCTAGTGAACAAGCTTTAGTTATAGTTAGACTAGGAGTGGTATTAAGATGGGAGCTACAGTTGACTGAGATACATTAAAAATATAATTATTTTTTATTTCCAGCAACCTTCTGGGTATTCTTTCAGTGAAAATTTTTGGTATTACATATTCTGGACATTGGCTTGCTAACTAAGTTGTTGCTACAACAACGCTACTAATATGTGAAAACTTACATATAATTTTTTGAGAGTTTCATGAACATGTCTGTTTGTCTGCCGTTGTTTTTGTTTTTGTAAAAATATTCAAATTTTTAATCATAGTTTTAAATGTTTGCAGCTCTTTCCAATGGGAGAGTTAATTCTGTCCAGCACACTTATGAAGTGCCTTCAACAGAATATAGATCATACCATGAAAGAGACAAACGGATTGACTTCAATGATTCCCAGAAGTCTGGTGCTTCACTGGTAAATATCATTCCATGAATGGTGACATTGGAAGTACATCCAACAATCAACTGAGACGTTTCTCTAAACCACTTTGTATATTCTTAAAGATGTACTGCTGATGTAGAGGCAGATTCGGGATTGGTGAAAGGAGGAGGGGATTCAATATACAAGTAGCATGACAAAAGGGTCACTTCTGCATGTCCTTGTAGCACTAACCACTGGCATGGCTTATTCCTTTCCTGAACTGAAAGTGAAACCTCAGGAATAGATAATTATTCATCTAAAATCTTCTTTAAAGATTTATTTTAAATGTTTAGGAATAACAATTACACTATGTAAATTATCATGGAGGTTGATTAGTTTGTTGTGGTTTTTAAAAGAAATTGTTGTTTTTTAAAAAAAAATTATTATATTTACTAAGTGGATTTAAATTTTTAGTCAATTTTCTTAGCCTTTTTTTTGTTGATAGAAACCAAATATTATTAGCTTTAATAATTCCAGGAGATAATTTTGGTTATCTTCCTGGTGTCACACTGCTCAGACGCTTGGGGCTACAGGGTTCAAATTTTCAAGGATTGACAGAGTCGTCCAAATGTGGTTCTAGGTGGAGTTTGGTGGAGATCAAAGTAAAACCCTCCCTTTGGGCTGATTCCCCCCCCCCCCCCCCCCCCCCCCCAGGGTGAGGTGAATCTCAATTTCATGCATGAGTAACCACCAAGCTGCATTATCCAAGAGTACTACAAACAATATTATGTAAATATGCTCTAAATGAGGTAAGATAAACTGTGTCCAAATCCCTTTCCTTTTCTTGCCCTTTTCTTCTTTTTTGAGCCTTGTAAACCCAGGCAAAGATAGTGAACAAACAAATTATAATAAAATGTCTATATTGTCTCCATCCATGAGATGGGTACAGTACATACATTTGCAAAGGTGAATCTAATTACCTTATTATAGCATCTGTGTCTGTATCAAAGAATTGGTTTTATCATTTGCTCTTCTACATGTATATATTTAAGTGAAATATAACTCTCCACTAGAGGTAAATAGGTTTGCTCACTCATTTCCATTTATGCAACGGACCTTGGTGTGTGTGTGTGTGTGTGTGTGTGTGTGTGTGTGTGTGTGTGTGTGTGTGTGTGTGTGTGTGTGTGTGTGTGTGTGTGTGTGTGTGTGTGTGTGTGTGTGTGTGTGTGTGTGTGTGTGTTACTAAGGGCTATCACCAGACTTGCTTATCATTATGCAATCACTGTCTGTAAGCTTCAAACCTAAGCAGCTACTGATGCAGTGGCAGATCCTGCATTAGTGAAAGGTGGGGAGGAAGGGAGGGAGGGAGGGAGGGAGGTTCCATATACAAGTTGCATGAAGAAGAGAGTTGGGTCTGGCTAGGAAGAATTTCATGCTCATCAATAATACCACTTTAGCTAGCCCAAGGGTGGTTCAATGAACCCTTTGAACCCTTTGAACCCTTTGAACCCTTTGAACCCTTTGAACCCTTTGAACCAGACATTGCAAAGGCAACATCTTCCAGCAGTTCTTCCTGTTCATGATGAAGCTTGGAACTGTCTGGTTTCTGTATTTCTGTAGCTTCTTTTTGCAATCCAATGTCTTGTTGCTTTTTCCTGAAGTGTTGCACCTTCAGATCTGAACAGTATCAAACAAATTTTATAGATATTTATTGCATACATGCTTCTTTTAGTCCTGTTTGTTTTTTGTTCATTTGATAAATGAACTCCTAAACATGACACTTTAGATATTATAGTCTTTGAGGGCAAATTTAATAATTGAACATAGCAATGATAATGGAATATAGTCTCTCCATGCACAGGGGAGCTGTGGTGTCTTTGCTAATGCATATCACCTTTAAAGGGAATTTTTTTTTGCAGAGATGAAATTAATTTCGTATATTACGGCATTTGAATCTGTATTTAAAATGTTATCATTTGGTACTATATACATATATATTATATATATATGTACTTAAGGCTTTCTCTAAACCAGCCAGCAACCTAACTAGTGATCAACTGATAATCTGTAATGAAACACTTTGTGTTGATGGACCACATGATTACGAGAGTGTATACTTTGAACCTGCCAATAAGGAAGAAGAATTAGTGGCTCAAATAATGAAACTTGGAGTGGCAGAAATATCAAGAGAAGGAGAAAGTTGTCTTAGGTCTGTAGTATCTAGAAATTGTTTTATGATTGATATGTGCTATTTGTTGCATTTAATGGTCAATGCATATTAATTAATGAATTTGCTAGTAATCACAGCTATCTATCTCAACTGAAAATATTTTGTTGTTGTTTTTTTTTGTTTTATTGTTGTTTTTTGCTTATTATTATCATTGAGGTTCACAAGCTTCCTAATATTCCCATTTCTGGGCTTGTGTGTTCCACTAGTCATATATGTTCACTGCAGACTAGTTGAGGAACTAGGCAGGGGTGCCTATGGTGTAGTGCACAGAGGGGTGTGGCTTCATTCTGGACCTTCATCAGAGCAGCCACTTATGGAGGAGGTGGCCATGAAATCTCTGAATAAAGCAGCCACTGAGGAGGAGAGAGTTAAATTCTTGCAGGAAGCTGCCATCATGAGCCAGTTCCAACACCCCAACATCATCAGAATATTAGGAATTGTGCCTGAAACTCCAGTACGACTGATTCTATGAATTGTAGTAGAGAATAGTATGTATAGATACTCAAATCATGCAAACTCAGTGTCAGACCATTTATGCTGTGCCTGTAAAATATAAATAATATTTCAATATTAATAGATTCCAGCTCCATGATGCAACCATTTCTAGCGTAGTGACAGCAGTGGCATAAGAATGACCTGGAGCTACTGCTCATTGACCATTGATGCCTTCTCTTGCATAATCTAGAGATATAGGTAGATACCTCACATAGAATTAGTGACACAAAATGACACATAACTGATATTGAAGCTACAAAAAAAGGTTCACTAATAATAGCAGGAAAATAATAAATTAATAACCTCTTACCAGTTTATTCAAGGAAATATTTATGTAATCTGTTAGGCTCAGCTACTTCTCTCTTTTTCCCTCACAGGTGATGATAGTGATTGAGATAATGAGGACTGGGGATCTCAGAAACCACCTCCTAGACATAAAGGCCAAAAGGTAATAAATAAAACTACTCTGTTAGTTATTAACCATTTCATTCATTTTCAAGGATGTATTGTAGACCCTTTGATCATTAAATTATTGTGCAATCAACATAGGAGTAAATTATAGATGTGGTTTTTTTCTTCTCCTTTTATTAGTCTCATCACCGCTAGACTTGACAGACATGCTCAGCAGAGTATGACTCTTTTGTGTTTTTAAAAACATCCCATATAGGGAAATAACCATTTAGTACTTCTGTGTGTTTGTTTCTTATTGTATTTTTAAAAAAATGACATTATCGGTAGAAATGATTTTTATATACATGTATGTGGTGAAACTAGGAGTTATGCCTGCAGAAGAATGAGGGCAATGCCCCCAAGCCTCTAGGAGTATGGGGGCAAGTGCCCCCACTGCCCCTATGTGGTTGTTATGCTCTGCTTACTTTGAACACTTTAATCCTTACAATATCAGGTATTTCTTAACTGAGGACACTAGCAATAGGTCCTCAATGAGTTAGTGAAGGTCATAGTTTATATCATTTAAAGCATGAATGGAAATTATATTACATGCCATTGTTGTTTTCATACATGGAAGGAGTTGTAAAAAATTGTAAACTTCGAAGTCAAAAAAATAATTTGCAAGTGTGTAATATAATTATTGGTGCATGGTTTTTATTCCTAAAATGCTACATTACAACTGAACATAATACCTCATGACAATTATATTCTCTGTTTTTAGTTGTTATTTGGGGTTGCAAATCTAACTATCTTTTTTTGTTGCAGTATTAATAGTCCATCTTCATTGGAGCTCCCTCCAACATTGCTGAGCTACTCCCGCCAAGTTGCTAGTGGAATGGTGTACTTGGCTCTCAAGGAATTTGTTCACCGTGACCTGGCAGCCAGGAACATACTGGTCTCTGACAATGGAACCTGCAAGGTAGGAGGAAAAAACTTTTATTTTCAGCCTTGAAGTTCATCATTTTACAATGCAATTGTGTCTAAGTCTCTCTGCCCTCCACATGGCTACAATTGTTAAAGAATCTTGACAAAAATAGTTATTGTGGTCTCTTATTGAATAAAAGCTTTATTTGTGATTGTGTGACTAAGTTTGGAGTACCTGTAATTATGCTAGTTCACTTCATGGACATTCTCTACAGTTTACTGTTCTCTTGCTCTTTGATATGTTTTATTGCCCTCTATAATCTCAGTGCAGTTTACTCTGTATTGTCTAATACAACCAAAAAAAAATTATTTTATAGATATGTAAATCAAGAATCTATCTCGTAGATGGCCAATGATGGTTGTTTTCATAAGAGAAAAAAATATTTAATAGTTGTAAGGTAAAAACAAATATAAAATATCATTAGGATTAGTGGAGGCAAATTATAAGGACATGGGAGAAGTTTTGGGGGTTGCAATCTCCCTCCCCTCTCTCCCCCACCACCTCCCCCCCCCCTCTACCCACATTTTTAAAATGCTGCAACTGACTGTGGTTAGTGGAGAAGATGCAAAGGATATTAGTGCAGTAAAGGGGACCACTAAAAGAGATTGGCACTTAAATCAGCTGTTCCACAGTTTGTCTTGTGATCAGACTTGAAAAAATTTAACATTCCTGTGGCATTATTGTTGATATGTGCTATTAGGAGTTTAGCTACTAACAGCTCTCTCACTCACTCTCCTCCGTTTATGCAATGATATTGCAGAGGAAAAGACAGAACGAAGTAGCACATGAGAAAATAAATATCCTATTTCTATGCGAGGTAGAGGCAAACCAATTCATCAACCCAACCAATTTTTCAGCCCACATAGGTAATGTGGAGTGGGTTCAGCACTATGCCAGTGTGGATGCAAGAAATCATTAGGAACCTGGTGTTGCTGGAGAGAGGTATAAACCTGTTGGTCCTTTTTATATGATCAAGACACAAGATACCAATGCCTGGAGACAACTATAGATAGCTACCACATTATGATTAATCAATCTAGTCTAAATCAGAGTCAGAAGAATCACTCTGAACAAGAAAGAAAGTAATGGGATTACACGAGCTAGGACTAGGGCCTTCCTCTCCATCCATCATGCCACTTGCATGAGCATGCTGCATTGCATGGCTGGCCACTCTCCAGGCAATTACAGTTTACAGCACACAAATCTTGTTGACAGCCAAACACAAGCTCATTAAGCAACTCTGGGCAGCCTTTCATATAATTAT
This sequence comes from Lycopodina hypogea, assembly GCA_963969325.1. Classification (NCBI taxonomy): domain Eukaryota; kingdom Metazoa; phylum Porifera; class Demospongiae; order Poecilosclerida; family Cladorhizidae; genus Lycopodina; species Lycopodina hypogea. The sequence continues at coordinate 2,449,784 of OZ017790.1, forward strand.
TTTCTCAGTGTTGGAAGAACGCAGTTACTGCTGTAAGTGTGCTGCTGCATTTAGTGGAGTAGGAGTAGCAACAAATGTAGGTAGTCAACAATAGCCACATTAGAAAATGTGGTGCTCCAGGTTTGGGGCTGATAAAAAAACTAAGATCTTTTTCTGGCCAGGTCACTTACATTATATAGGCCATTTAGTGTTTTTTTTTTTTTTTTTTTTTTTTTTTTTTTTTTTGTCATTTTTTATTTTATTTTACTATTTTTTTTGTTGAGTTTTAAAAAATTTACATCATGCATATAATACTGGCTGATGTTGGCATAAGAAATGAGTTGCAAATCGTTTGATGTGAACTGGGAAGCCTATGAGGGTGAACTATGACTCTGTGTGTTGAAGAAAGTAGTGGAGGGAGTAGCAGTGACACCACAAACTGCTACATCATATTGGGAACTGTCAGCTACCACAGAAGAAAGGATGTGAAGAACAAGTCTTCGCCAGATTATCCTGACATAAGCAATCATCAAATCGAAACTCTATCCCAATCTAAGAACCCATTGCTGGAAAGTGAATCCATTACATTTTATATTTATCTGAAGGACTGTCTTTTTCTTTTCCACAACTAGTGTAAGGCAAGCTGCCAATGAATACTATTAAAAGTTGCACTATTTTTATACTAATTTCCTCTATCAATTAAACAGTCCGATACCGTTTAAGGCAAAATTAATGAGAAGATTTTTTGTCATTTAAAAAAAAAAGGAGTTTATAATTACCTTTCCTTTCTATCTTTATTAGATTGCAGACTTTGGAATGTCCAGAAATTTGCAAGATAGCTCTTATTACACTTCCCATGGAGGATTGATCCCAGTCAAGTGGACAGCCCCTGAGGCACTCCACTATCACAAGTACTCCACAGCCAGTGATGTTTGGAGCTATGGATGTGTCCTCTATGAGATATGGTCACTTGGAATTAAACCCTTTCATGACGACACCAATATTGAGGTCAAATTTATCATACTCTGTTGTAAGCTAATGAAAGCTTTTGTTTTTTTCCATGGCAAGAGGATTTTTTTTTGTAGTGTTTCTATACCTTAAATTGCAACAGTTTATTATTTCTTTTTTGTGGTTTAGCCAATACAATGATCTAATGTGTGATACGATAAGCCACACTTTACTGTAAGAGCAAACTCACACACACACACACACACACACACACACACACACACACACACACACACACACACACACACACACACACACACACACACACACACACACACACACACACACACACACACACACACACACACACACACACACACACACACACAATATATATATATATATATATATATATATATATATATATATATATATATATATATATATATATATATATATATCACTTCATTCATGACACACAAGATGAGATGAATGTTCACACTTGGGGCATATCAAGCAACAGAAGAGTTAGCTTAAGCAATAAAATTATAAATATACAGACGTATATTATGACTGATATCATTTTTCACATATATAGTGTATGCAGAAAATTAGCACAGGGTACAGACTTCCACCACCTCCAGGCTGCCCTAGGGACATCTATGACATCATGGTCAAATCCTGGTAAGTGAATGATTAAGGTGATATGTAGAGTCACATTTCAACCTGTTGCTTTCCTCTATACTCACTAGGCATCTTGAAGTTGCACATCGGCCATCCTTTTTTGATGTGACAGTGTCATTACAGAAGCCAGACTTCATCTTGCTACATTGGAGTAGTGAGGAGGAAAATATGCTATTGGAGGCTCGGAGTCTGGGAGCACCTCTGGAAGCAGGCCACCAACTACACACAGACCTGCAGAAGATGCACCTGGTGACACCAGATCAATGGAGTAGTCAGGAGCATGCTCAAGACAACCACAAACCAAAAGGAAAGCACGATGAAGGGCACAACAATTTTGATAAAGACTACTTAGAGAAGTTAAAGCAAACTGACATCGCAACTCATTATGATGTTGTAACACCAGATGCAAATTATTCAAGAGAGAAAACTTTTTCTGGTGATGATGGAAATAGCAGTCCAACTGACTATGATGCTGTAACACCAGATGCAGACTATTCAGAAGAAAAAGTTTGGAATAATGATGATGCTAATTGCATGCCATTTTTATAAGATAAAAATATAAATAAACGTGAACTATGAACCCATTTATGTTATTTTAATATTGTTTTTAATATGCATTGATGTTTCTTTCTTTTTTTTCCAGAATATTTACGATCTAGATATTTGTAAAGAATTAATTGTGACATCATATCTTCCCATATCACATAGTTTTGTGCAATATAATTGATAAATCCTGTATAAGTGACAGAGGGAAAAGTACACATTCATGTGTTTGAATATTGTCTTTACAATAAATTGATGTGTTTGGCATTAGTAATCTTATCATCTATAGCTATATAATGAAGCTAAAAATGTGTGTGTTCGTGTATGCTTGCGTGTGAGAAAGAGGAGCCCCACTAAACTTGGTAGTCAGAATAACAAATGTGGTGATGGTCATCAATATTACAGTCTCTTAGATAGATACTGGAGTTCAGCTGAATTTAATGATAGATGTCTTAATGATAGGAAGTGATTCTCATGGTAATTTACCATGCTTTGTAAGGTAAGTATTGGACTCATAAATATTCCCATGAGCCAATACAATCAACCCCTATTGCCAAAAATTTTCATTCCATCTAAAAAGATGATGTTATTTCAAAATATTAATATACACAAATTAATTCTATTTCTTCACTTTCTCTTAATACTGTTTTACTAAACCTTTTATTTTAGTTTTAATTATGTGCACTCCCCAAAAATGGTGGATCACAGAAATCTTATTAACACTTGCATCTCTAAATTGGAAGCACAGGTGCAACAATGAACAAAAATATATAACTACGTTTGCTGCTGTTAGCTTAATTTCAGAACTAACAATTTAAAAAAAAATTTTTTTTTAATATTTTCGTTTTTAAAAGGATTTTTGTTTCTCTATTAGTTATAATATTTATTGTTATGTAGTATAGGCAGTCACATATGTACCAAATACACATTTAAAAAAAACCCAACTATATTGAAGCTTTACAACTTCATGAGCATAGTAATAGAGTTGAGTCTACCAAGGTCAGTGTTGAAAACTGAAAGTTTAATGCTAGCTCAAGCTTAGATTAGCTTAGGCTATAGCTGATCTGGATAACACTCTAGCTACTTGCCTTTAACACTACTTATGTCACACTGTCTACTTTTCTTCTTCTCTCTCTTCCCCCCCCCCCCCCCCCCTTTTTTTTCCTGGTGGTAATTCATTAAACTAATTTTCTTTTGTGTGTCTCTGTGTCGCTTTTCTATCTGCCATTTATTACCCTTTAAAAACATGGGATGTGTGTGTGGGGGAGGTTGGTACATTGCTTAAACTTTACCAACTCATGCAGAATTTCCCAGAAGTACCGTTTTGGGCCCCTACCTTTGTTAAAAAGAGTATTCATTAGTAGAAAAATATTTTTAATCATAATTTTTTTTTTAATTAGAAATTCTACATCAAACCATCTGTATATTAACTAAGAACATAGTTATCAGGTGAAAATGAGTCTTGTTTTTTTTTGGTTTTTTTTAAAGATTTTCTAATGAAAACAAACAATGAAAATAACAATGGATGCTGTAACGAATGAATAACACATCAATACCAGACTATTGCATGTAATGAAGTTAAAATAGTTACACCTAAATCAATACAATCCACAAACACACAAATAAAGCATACGATAAATATGCACACAATGATTGAGTCTCCTCAATGTACACACTCCAAACTGTTACATTAGAGGAAAGAAGAAAGAGACATAGAAAGAAGAAACATCATTTTCATGACAATTATTACAAACCCAAGAGATATTTAAAAAGCTCATTTAGTTTAAAGGAAGATCACTTATACATAGTATTACTATTTATACACCTAATCTGGATTGGACTGTTGATCTGGAAGGTGGAATCATGACAAAGACAGAGCAAGCTAATCCTGATCAGTCAGATCATCAATAGATAAGCCCACTTCCACCAGGACCACCACATTCACTACCTCAATGTATTCATAGCGAGATTCCTTTTGATACATGAAGACAATGGTATCATTTCTAATTGAAAAACACTCATTTGATGTGTAGACAAACCATGAGTCCATGACAGTAGTATTGAGCTGGTGGAAAAAAAAAAAAAAAAAAAAAAAAAAAAAAAAAAATCTGAGATCAAGCAATTTACTTCTTCTTTTTTAAAAAATTTTTTAAAAATTTTTTATTACCTTTTTTTATCACTTTTTTTATTATTACTTATTAAAATTTTTGCTATGCATGAAAGGCCCTGGACACTCAGTCCAGATGACCTACATTTTATCACTCTATGGTTTATTCACCTTTGTATCTATATCTCATTCAATATATGGATATTATAAAGCATTGAAAAATAAATAAATAAAGATATTAAAAAAACATTCAAAAATGTTTTTCTTTAACTTTAAAAAAACTATAATTACACGGTTACAGTGTCAGTTACACGGTGGTCTAGAGTAGTAGTGTACAAATGCCACATACAAAATAGCTATATAGTTCTGCACAATACATAAAAAGGAACGAAGATGTGGGATATCAATAAAACATTCATGCAAATCAGTAGTTATTCTTTCTAGCTACCTACCGATCTAGCAAGCTATTATGAAATGAAACCGTTTAATACTGCTATCTAGGGCTAGGCCTAGAGGAGAGAAGGTAAAAAATCAACTCAGCATATTATTGAGTCAAGGTGAAATGCACAAGCATGTTGGTTGTTTACATGGGGTTATAAGAAATTGATTCAGCTAAGCAGCACTTGCTGGAACATGCAAGCAAAGCTAACCAAAATCATTTGGAGACAGCTGCCCTGGAGATGACCGCCCACTTTAATCACATGAGCACAATCAACAGATTTGATACAAGAGGCAACAATAAATTGTATTTTAGCTAAACCGTTTAGTAGCAAACAACATACTCGACAACTTGCAGCCACGCCTGGCAGCATCAAAAAGTTTGCGTTGTTTGTTCTGGAGTGGAATTTAATCAGAAAGCAGTGCCAGGACTGGAGTAGTTATATAACTGGCATCACTTCCAGGAGCTGCAAAATTGTTAGTTTGGGGAGCTCGGTTGCAAGTAGAAATAGCTCTAGTGTATAATTTATGCTGTTGGATATCTTTTATACCAGCAATAGTTATGATGCATTGGGCTAACTGCGTCCTGATTCATGTGCTTCTACTCTCCGTGAATGGATTAGGTAAGAATAAGATTATTTACTCGCTAGATATATGGGGGAAAAAGTTATTTGTCAAGTGAAGCTTGGTTGTTTAAACTTTTTTTTTTATTAATTTTTTATTTTTATTTATTTGTCAAGCTAGAGGATGCATGTCCTTTAATTCCTTCTTTTTGTTGTCAAGCTAGAGCATTTAAAAAATATATATTTTTTTCCATTGTTTTATCGTGCATATTAATTCAACTTCTCTCTCTCTCTCTATCCTCTCCAACAGCCAAAGTTCGCTTCACCCAAAATCACTTCACCTTGCAGGAAAATGAAAATAGATGTGTGGATGTTACAAATGATGAACCAATACCTCAACGCTTTTCAGTAACCTTCACATACAGTAAGCAAAGAATTGCAATAACACTTCAGTTGTCTACACTTCAGTTGTCTTAAAAAGTCATTAAAAAAAACAACTTTTTTTTCCAATGTTGGCTGAAATATTTTTGTTCCACAGGATGGCTCTAATATTATATTCGCTATTTAAATATTATTAATGATATATGTAAATGTATCTTGTGGTAGGTGTATCTCTACTTGGACAAGAAATAAATGGAGGAGCTTCAGACACCAGAAGCGGTACTGTTCTGTTTTTTGAAAACCAGAGTAACGCCCAAGCCTGTATCCGAAACTTTAATGATGATACTATTGCCTGTCAAAGGGACATCACTGGCACACTTCGCTTGAGTAACGATAGTCAGATAACTGTGGGGTTCCCAGATACAGCTGTACTTACTATCAAGGATGATGACAGTTAGTTCATTTTAACTGCCTTCAATTGCTTTCAGTGACTAATTATTTTCTTTTGTTTTATATAGTTATCAGTGCCACATTTGGAAAATCTATATTTGAGATCACTGAAGGATTCGGCAACATGAACTTGAATCCTTTTGTCAACAATTCATCTCCAGAGAAAATAAATCTGCATTTGTCTACAGGTATATAATTATATATATCATGCATATACAAGCTGTATACATGTTGTTATGGTTTTTATTTCTGTAGTGTATAAAAAAAATAATAATAAAAAAATTTAAAAAAAAAAATTAAAAAAAAATACCCCTTTGCAATTAATACACTATTACTTCTTGCATGAAAGCATATCCACCTTAAGTTCAGAATAGCAGAGATTTTATGGCTTCAAACCAGTATGACAATGATGGAGAGAAATCCTTGCCCCCCCCCCCATGTATATGCTTGCTTCCCAAATACCATTCACTATTATATAACACTTCAATTTTACCGATACTTTCTAGTGTAACATAGATAATAGCTCTTCACTGGAGCAGAATTATTACTCACTATCATTACTCATTACTCTGCTATTTTTGTTGGATATTTTAAATGTATGCAGTCCAACTGGAAGGAAATTCGAATGCTATGGTGGAGAACTCTATCTTCTTCACTGGTTCAGTTCTCTTTTCACCTCAGCATAACCAGCCACTCTCTCATCTCATCAGAGATGATGATGTAGCACTAGAAGAGACTGAATTCATTACACTGCAATTAGTTGCAGATTCTGAATGTCCAGTGAATGTCTTCCCATTCAACACCACCACTATCAAAGTCCATGATGATGATAGTAAGCTTATATACAGCATGTGTTGTATGATTATCTTTTGTGAGTTTATGGCTGCTAATTTTCTCAGGAACAAATATTAATTCAATTATTCATCTTGAGTGCTACACACTTTTACTCTCCTAAGTATGATCAGAGAACTTATTCGCTACATTTTATGTTTGAAAGTCATTCATTTAGCGAAGCTATCAAATATCATTAGCCATTATATTGTGATTACAAGCTTAGCTCAGACCTCAATGTAGCCATAAGTTGTTCAATACTGGGAGGATTAGTTGCCTTCTAATTATATCTTGCATGGCCATTATCTTCATATTCTAATTGTGGTTAACTGAAATAAGAGTTCCCCCACTGTGCTACATTATTAATAGAGCTAGCACTTTTGTCTCTCTATTTGGTTTGAATTAATTATTCATTATTCTTGGGTTCTTGTTGTTTGTTGTTGTTGCTAATTATGCAGGTGGACAATTGTCTACCTGTTTGTGTATTTATCTATAAGTTGCATAAACATTGGAATAAAAAAACAAAAAAACAACTTCAATAATAGAGCACAGTCCAATAAGCAGACACTTCTTCAACACTTTCTTTAACTATAGATGATAATAGACTTCATTTTTCCTTCTTCCTTTCATTTATTTTTTAATACAGTACCAAAAATAAAGTGTCTCTACCTTCAAACTTCTTGAGAATATAGTTCTATTTTCCCAGTATATACTTTCATTCCTATCAGAAAAGAATGGCAGCCAAGGGATGATACAAAACTAATTTACCTTTTATTTGTTTGGTCTTGTTTTGTTTGTTTGTTTGGCCTTGTTTTATTTGTTTGTTTTTGGCCTTGTTTTGTTTGTTTGTTTGGCCTTGTTTTGTTTGTTTGTTTGGCCTTGTTTTGTTTGTTTGTTTGGCCTTGTTTTGTTTTGTTTTGTTTTTGGCCTTGTTTTGTTTGTTTGTTTTGTTTGTTTGTTTTAAACCAATTTCTGTATTATTCCTTTTCTGTGGAAGAAATCCAAGTAGATAAAATTGTTGTGGTTTCAGTGCACTGCCTTTGAGCTAGAGCTGTGTTTATCTGCAGATGTCACAATTGGATTGACAAAGACAGCAGTGGCAAGTGCAGAAACAAGGGAAGGTGAAGACTTTCAGATATGTGTTCACACGTCTACATTGATTGCCAGAGAGCTGAAGGTCTCCGTCAATATTCATACTGGATCTGCAGACCTGTGTAAGTTTATTATACCAAATATGAAGTAGGTCTACCATTAAAAACATGGGCTGTGTGTGTGCCCATGCAATATATAATCAAATGTGTTTCCCATTTAAAAATGAAACTATCATCTTCTTTACCTAACCTCAATATCTTCTTCCATAGCTGATATTGGCCAAGAGTCCAGTACGATGAACATAGTACTTCAACCTTTCGATGACAACATGAAAGAGTGCATGGATATTCAAATAATTAGAGACAAGATAGTGGAACAAGAGGAGTCATTTTCAATGTCGCTCTCACTGGGAGAAACTCTTTCTGAAGAATTGATGGGACATATACAAATGAACACAGCACCATATACTGTCACTATTCAAGATACAAGTATGTTATTTTATGTCCTTAAGTTTGCTGAGTAATCATAAAATATCCAACATGTTTGGATTGTGTAGGTTCATGTTTGATTCAAGAGGTGGGTCCCACTGTCACTGACTCCACTCTGCACGTGCTCAGAGGAAGTACAGTGTGCTTCACATGTGCAGCTTGCCTCTCCTCCAACATAACCTGGGATGTGACGTCATTTGAGGGAGATAAATGGTCAGGTTTGACAGGAGGGAAGCTCCAATCTAGTCACAGCTCAGACCAAGGAATGGTCTACAGCAATGGAACTTTACTTGTCATCAATACAAGCACTTTGTTTGCCACGAATAAGCCAGGAACTCTTCGTTTATCTGATGCAGAAATGCCCAACTCTATCTGGGAACACAGTATTCTATTAGGAGGTAATACAGGTTATGCTTTTGCAGTGTTTGGTGTTTAGTGTCACTCCATTTAAAGTGAACATAACCAGTTAAGTGTATTTGGTGTAATCTTTTTTGATGGAGATGATTGTCTAGACCTAATAGCCACACTTTGGCACACGAGCACTCTTGGCAAATGTTGTCATACAGAGATGCTGCAGTTTGAAGTTACTTTACATGCAATTACTGCAGAATTCCGGATTTAATAAACGTGATGTCATTATAATTGGAGAATTGATATGTCCATTATTATAGCTTAAAGCTGTCCATACATTATTGGTTTGTATTTCACTTGGAGCAGCTCAAATATCGACATGATATGCACCTAGTTCGAGTCAAGTTGCAGACACAAGAATAGGGCTAATTGAATATTGAAGTGTACTACAATTTTGAGTTATGTTTTAAAATTTTTCTGAACAATAATTTCCACTTTAAAAAAGAAGAGATGATATGCTCCTTTTTTCACACTCATTTATGCCAGTTCTGCTTAATTTCTATGATATACTTTATTTCAAGTGGTTTTTATTTTATAAAATAAGGGAAATTGCAGCAAATATTGTCATGCAGCCTGGTGTAGCCTCCCCAATCCTTTAACCTGAGTAAACACTTTGGGTTACTTGCTGTGCTGGGACTAATGATTTGACCAAACTGCAAAAACCAATGTACAAAAACCAATGTTTGTTGATACCATGCAACAGTTAACTTGGCCAAGAACTTAATTCAATCGTTACCAAATGCTTAATGTCTGGTTTTTAGAGAAATTCCTATCTTTAATCTCTTTTAGAAGTAAATTGTAGTACATTTTCTTGCATATAAGCACAAAGCAGGAAAATAAACAGAACGACATTACCCACCATCACATCACGTTGATGCTAAAACATTTCCATGCCTTATTGACACTCTATAATTCAGTCAGCCTGATCTAAACCAATAGTTCATTGTCTATCCTCTGTCATTGTTAGTGATCAATGAATATCTACATGTGGTTTATTTCAATCAACACTGTCCTATTTATATTCCCAACTACTTTTTTTTTTGTCCTTGCAGATGCAGCAACAGTGACAGACCTGTCCGCTTCTATAGACTCTCCACTCACTTGCAAGCTTGTTTGTAGTTACAGAGGAGCACCTCGTCCAGAAGTGAAATGGCTCATCGATAAAGTTCCAATGGAAAAGGACCAGGACAAAGTAACAATGAAAGAAAATCATAATTTTGAATCTACTCTCATTGTAAGGAACTCAGCATCAGTTCAGTATCAATGCATAGTAACTAATAACTTCGGGGAGGACCATTCTGAAGGCACAGTGATAAAACCTGTCATTTCACCACACAGTTCCAGCAAGAACCTCAGTGTCGTTTATGTTGTGCATCTTGTTGTCTTGGTCTTCTCACAGATATAAAGTAACAGTTAGACCAGCTCTCATGTTTCCTCTACCTTCAAATGTTCTTGACTTCATTTATGCACTCCACCATTATGAAACATTTTGTACACTACAGCCATCATTTCCTTTGCACTATATATTGTGATGCAACTCAGTTGGAGCACCATTTAATACCAACATCAAAAGCAAGAGCACTTGAGAGAGGGAGGTGGGTTGGTATGCAAGCAAGCACATAACTAACATGGTCAATTTCTTTGTGAAACAGGATATATAACCTGGCTATTTTCAAATTGGAATTTGGAGGGGGAGAATACCTGGATCTATATATATATATATATATATATATATATATTAGAAGACCTGTGTAACTACGTAACTGACTATGTAACTATGTTCGTCCGTTTCTCAAAATCCCTCTGCTAGATTTTGACCAAACTTTTAGGGATGGAGGTTTTATGCCAGGTGGCATATCTGGGAAAAAAACAGAATTTGTCTGTCGGTCTGTCTGTATGTTTGTACTATCATTCCGGCCAAACAGATAGGTGGATTTCTCTGAAACTCGGCATGATGATAGGTTTCGACCCAACTTAAAACATGGGCTAAAAATTTTTTTGCAAAATGGTTACCATGGTAACAAGAAAAAGCCAAAAATGGTATTTTGGCTTTTTCTCTTAATAATACATCTTCCCCACCATCACCTTTCTTACTGGCAAGACATGTTCAACTACTGGATTTTAGCCTATATTGGTCGGGCAACGCTGGGTATATGCCGCTAGTAATACAAATAAACTAAACAATTCCATGATAAATAACACCCCACCCAGCAGAGCTGAATTTTGAGGGTGGCAAAGAATTCATTTTGGATGAAATGAAATGTAAAAAAAAATGTAAAAAAATGTAAAAATATTAAATGTTTCCAGGTTTCATAGAGTGAATAGGTGGTTATGTATTCGTGGCACAATCATGATGGTTATTTATTTTTTTGTTGAGAATAAATGATTTACAAAATACAAACAACCAGGAATAGGGCCTTGGTTTTCCATACCAAATGAGGAATTATTGCACACAGAAAAGGGGGAGAGATCCACTGAATTTCCATTGGGAAATTGGGAAAAAGAAAAGAGAGAGAGAGAAAAAAAAAGGGGGGGGGGGGGGAACCAACTATGACCAGGAAGGAATTGAACGGGGGACCTCAGCACTGGCTGGTAAAAAAAACCCTGAGGAAGTGTCACCAGAATAGCAACAACAAAAAAGTAACCTCAAGACCACACGCTTCTTCAGCCCATGGGGGGGGTGGCTAGACCGTAAGTTTGGTAGCCAGTCTAGATTTAATTAATCTTCGCACTTTTTATCTATAATATAAATTTTCATGCTGGAGGAGAGACCAAGTCACCCTCACCCAGAGGTCTCAATTAACGCTTGACGACCAGTACGCAGACGATAAAAATCGACAGGTATTGGAATGGACGTGCAGTTATTGAAAGGACTTCTGGATGGTTGCACTGCAGAAGACAGAAAGCAGGTGAGACTATTTTACGTGGTATTATGAATGTACCAACTTAGGGACCTTGCAGGGGGGCTAGGCTAAAATGCACTGGTTCTTCAGGATTTATAGGCCCTTTACCATACTGTGTGTAGCTGTTCTTGTGTTGAAAATAGCTCGTGGATACCTTGCTCTTTTAGAGGTGTGTGCAAAATATACATGGACAGGACCTAGGGATAAGTTTCAAGACTAGAGAGAAGTTTTAAAGAACAGTTGTGTGAGTTTGGGAGTGGAAAAGAAGTGGTCATTTCTTGTCCTTCCTTTGCCAAGAATGAGAGGTATTGTACATCCAGATTTTTGGAACCAAAACTGATATTTATGCATTGGATGATGTACCTTGCCACTAGAATGTTAGTTCTCCTTCACCGAAGATGTGGTTGCCATGGAGACAAAGGATTCCATGACAAAGTGGAAGATGATGTGTGCCAAAGATTAAGTTTGTTCTAGGTTTTATTTAAATATAGTAGGAAATGAGGGGGGGGGGGGGAAATTGTACCTCTGTCTCCACCAAGTATTGTTCCACTTTGCTATGCCTTTGATCTATCTCTGGTAGCAATCTTCCTATTTGTAATGCAACCATTTGTAATGTTTGAGAGTAGCTATGACATCATATCCTCACAGTCGCCACCTTTATGCTGAGCACCACTGATCAGCCGCCATGTTAGCAGCATTCTTTTTGTTCATCTGACTGCAAGAGGTAGGCTGTCCACAGCTGCCTGATATTTAAATGTTTGACCCTGGTCACCTGTTTTTCCAACTGTATTTATATCTGCTAACCTCTTTCTTGTTACCAATCTGTTGCAACAACAGAGAGAGGCATTCAAGACAATGGCTGCTCAAGGCATGTTTTTTTCTGCTCAGAACTTACTATACAACCATAAAAAGCATTAAAAATGCCAAAGGATGTAGGGATGGTATGCCAAAAAGTATACAAACAAGATAATGGCACTGTCATAAAGAGTCTACCCATAAGGTAGGGATGATATGAAAAACATTGTCACACCACTCCCATCCCTATATAAGTAGCTAGTGAAAAAAGATTCACTCTTTCAGGTCAGGAAGAAATAAAGGAAGAAGATCCACACTTTATAATCAGTAATAATAATTAATTGTATTTAATTATAATATTTCTGAACAAATTTTATTTTTATATTTAACAAATATTTACCTGATATCTTTTCAGTAGTGACTAAGTGGAGAGTTTAGTGTAGTTTTGCTTGCCAGACCGTTTACCTTCAGTGGAATGGTTGGTAAAGCATCTGGCAAGTGAGACTAGATTTAGTGGAGGGTTTAGCGAACAGTTTTCATGTGCATATGCAGCAGTTAGAATGAAATTAAAATGGTGCCCATAATAGTTGGTGTCATTGGTCCATCCTTATATACCTCATATTTGTGTAGGCTAATGGAAAAAAAAAAACGAAGGGTCCTGGACACATACCAGTTGAAACTCTGTCGGATCATGATATTAGCATAAGTGCTAATGTTTCTAAAGTGTCTGTAGACTGGGTCATAAGGAAGTTGTTAATGGAGAAGTAGGAAAAATTCAATTTTTTTATTATTTTTTTTTTTTATTTATTTTTTTAAATTCTACCTCTTTTTGGGGTAGCTCTTTGGATTAGAAATTTGACGTAGGCCCTCTATTAGAGGCTCCTGAACATAACATGAAAATTTTGGAATGTTATCTAGAAGCTTGGCAAAGTATGAATTAGTTTGTATTATACCAATGGTAACGGTCGGGTCAACCGTAAATAGAGAGTGCTAGCTCACTCTCTAATACAAACTCAAAACAAGATTAACCAATGCAACTGAAAGTGAACGATGAACACTCTCTACTATGTCACTGCTAATTCTGCTTGTACCATGTTGAGTTGTGTCCTCTCTTCCCCCCCCCCCCCCCCCCCAGCCTGACTCCACATGCCCTCTCCTCCCCAGCCTAACTCCACATGCCCTCCCCCCCCCCCCAGCCTGACTCCACATGCCCTCCCCCCAGCCTGACTCCACATGCCCTCTCCTCCCCAGCCTGACTCCACATGCCCTCCCCCCCCTCCCCCCCCAGCCTGACTCCACATGCCCTCTCCTCCCCAGCCTAACTCCACATGCCCTCTCCTCCCCAGCCTGACTCCACATGCCCTCCCCCCCAGCCTGACACTCCACATGCCCTTCCTCCCCCCCCCTCCCCCCCAGCCTGTACTGTGTCTGGCCCCAGCCTGACTCCACATGCCCTCTCCTCCCCAGCCTGACTCCACATGCCCTCCCCCCCAGCCTGACACTCCACATGCCCTTCCTCCCCCCCCTCCCCCCCAGCCTGTACTGTGTCTGGCCCCAGCCTGACTCCACATGCCCTCTCCTCCCCAGCCTGACTCCACATGCCCTCCCCCCCAGCCTGACACTCCACATGCCCTTCCCCCCCCCCCCCCCCCTCAGCCTGTGCTGTGTCTGGTCAAGTAGAACAGAGATTCTTGGTTTGTTTACAATACACATTTATCTTGGCCACAATAATATGCCTGGCTTCCTGTAAGACTGGTTGATCGGAGCCATGATTATGAGGTCATAGATGTGGAAGTGTCACTTGTGTTGAAGCTGTGATTACACATGGAATGGACTTGTACTGAGATTCGACTTTATCTACCAAGGAAATATCACTTAATTACAGCAATTATTTGATGTGTTGTTGTCTAATTATGTTTGGATGTGCAAACTCTTTCAGATTTACATTCTTTCCACCCCCAAGAGAACAAAATAATTCGATTCGTGTGTTAGCATTGCTTAGATATAGATCATTACTGAAATTTATGATTTCATTATATCATTATGATTTCTCAAACAACCAGTTCTCCAGAAAACACAGCAGATCATTATAACAAGAATGAGCAAACCATCCTATCTTTCTATCTGTTTCTCTCCCTCTCTCTTCATACATACATGCATTAACCATCTGCCACCTCTCTGGGACACATATGTACAGGATCTCTCATTGTAACTGAGTAAGCAAATCCTTTCTTTTTCCCAATGAGTCATTCCTTACTTCAACTCTCACATTGTTGGCATGAAAGATAGAAACAATACTGTCTTGTTCACCTGCCAATCATAAGAGTCCTCAAGACTCCATTAATAGTTGCTAGATAATTTTAATTTCTTCATTATCTGAGATGTTTTGGATTCCACAAAGTTGACAGGTTTTCAATTACATCTGCCAGAGATGTATGGTAGTGGTGGTGCCCTATGTCATGCGGGGGAGACTGGGGTTAGTACTGAAGATAGTTTCTGAAAATTCTGTGTAAGTTCTCTATAAATGAAGACACAAGTATTATCATGGAAATGTAACTATGAGCTTCAGAATTGTCCAGTGTTAACTTACGCACATGAACACAAATTAATGCTGTAGCTGGTGATGCTGGTGACCAGATGAAACAGACCAATCACACTAACCGAATAAGTATTAACCTTGCTCTCAATTTACCAGATCTGCAGTAAAGATATACTTGGCTTACATTTGTTCAGCAATATACTTTCAGTAATTACCATACCTACACATGTGTGGGTCACTAAAAAAAAATCGAGTATTATGTATAATTAAATTTCATTTTGACCTAGCAATCTTTAAAAGGTTTCTGTGGTTTGATATCTTAGTTCACAATTACTTCCTTGCTACTCAATTAGGGCCAATAGCTACACCCCCTGGTTGCCATTGCACCATCATTAGCAAAGAGGGGTATGTACCCCAGTGAGCTTTCTGTGAAGCTCTTTGGTCAAAGCATCTACCGAACAGCACACAAAGTTTAAGATGTGTAATTAATTTACATGTGGGTGGATCTACTTCACCACTACAGCTGAAACACAACTGGACCATATGGTCTGTTGACGAGCTAAAGGAATACAAGTTAATTCTCAGAATGTTTATTTGTTGGCAACCCAAGTCTCTGAGGTTGTATCTTCAGCCTGTGATGGACGCTCACTTGGCAAGGGGGAGAGGGTGTAACTGTGCTCACTTAAAGCTGTGCACACCTAACCTTATAGCAGGAAAAGGTTGCATATTAGGCATGATTACATGTGAAAACACCAATTGTTGCTTGAACTTGGACATTAATTGTATTCTAGGAAGTGACTTAAAATGAGAATGATAGTTGCCTGCCAAGCAGCAGAATACAGTGTTGCTATGCATTACACTTCCTTGTTGATATAGGATTTGCTTGCTCAGGCCACTGGATGTTCCTCCAGGTTGGCAGTGACACTAAATCTGATCCCGTAGGTGTCACCAAAGATATGTGACCCCCAATGTGGCATGCGAAATTTTCATTAATTCTTTTTATTTGTTCGAGTCTATCAAACTATCTGTGTTGATTAATATCAACTGCCTATGATTTTAGCAGCAATTCCATTGAACAAATCAGCAGCACATGAAGAGGAGCAACGGTTAGTATGAAGCAGCAAAAGTATAATGTAGCAACCACTTATTTTTAGCAACAAGACTACCAACCAAGTATGAATTGTGAGAACAACAGCATTAAGTTGTCAACAATATCAGCATGCTCATATTATATCTGACAATTGAGTTTATAGTGTATGAGAACCAACAACTATTAGTGTCAAACAGTAACAATGTGTAAAGTGTATCAATAGTTTGTGTAATGCATATTATGTTGCTATGGTAACAAAATCAACTGGTATCAATTGCTTGCCCGGGTGCAACATGGATGACTGCCTATGCTGTATACTTGTGAGTTTTACGTTGAATTCTCTGACGTTGCTTCTTTCCCAGACACTCGGTTACTTCCAGAGTTTGAAGGAGAGTCCTGATGGGTGGAAGCTGTGTGCGGCTGACTTCACTCACCAGACCCACAGGTACACACACACACACACACACACACACACACACACACACACGCACACGCACACACACACGATGGCCAGGTCTGGAGAATGTCTGCATGAGGTATTTGTAAGGTGGATGGTTCAGAGAGAGAGAACCAGTAATGGCAGAGCATTCAATATAGGCATAATATGGTCATTTTGTTTTGAAATAAATACATCCAAGGATGATTGGTATGAAAGGAGAGGAAATTTATGCATACATGTGTATACATATTGATCTTCTGTCACTGCAAGATGGATGAGAATATTTTCTATTTTTACACGACCTCTGATTGATTATTTCCCCATTCTCCCCACCTTGGGAGGTGATTGGCCTTGATGAATAATGCTCGAGAAGTTTTTACAATTATAGGTAGTATGAGCAAATGAGAATTATGCTAGAATAATAGGCTAGCAGTCAGGCATAATAGAATTGTAGGGTAGTTCTATTTATCCACAGCACTAACTAAAATTCATCTATAAGAAGAAAAATAAAATAAAAAATAAAGATAAAAAAAAATAGTCATGTTTGGATAATTTAATGGCTAAGCTCATAAGCTGAGTGCACATACATTATACAGGCAGTTCTATATGTTCAAACTTTTATGGAAAGGAATTTATTTTCATGAGATATTAAGAATAATTGGTAGATCATTTGAATAGCAAAAGATTAATAGGTGGATCATTAATGTTCTGGTATAGTTTTTCACCCACAAAATTGTGCACTTATGAATATTATTATGAATAATGGCACAGCTAAACAAGAGTGCATAAAGTGTTGTGGTGTTTTTTTTGTTGTTGTTTTGTTGTTTTTTTGTAAGCACCCAGCACCGAACATAACAAATACAGCTGTTCTGGATGCAGGCACAAAAGGGAATACAAGCTATTTGTATATATATATATTTTTATATAATGGGTGGGTATTTATTTACCTACAGTTTCAGCTAAAATTCACTGTGTTGATTTTAAGGACAATTAACTGCAAGAATATTCACTGCTCAATCATATATTCACCTGAGTCCAGATAATTATTTGTGGTATCTACAAGTTCCTTCCTGTGTACCTTGACAGCTTACTAACGTAGATGCAAAATAATAATTTCATAAAGTAAAGATTTAACAGTTCTCCTATGCACAGCGTCATTCATTAAATAGTTTGCACAATAAAATATTGATGAGAAAACAATAGGTGGAAGTCTTGAGAGTACTGGAATAAAATATAAAGTAAGAATAAGAATGTTTTGTCAAAGCCTGCAGGTGGTTGGGACATTTGCTGTGTGAGTACAAATTAGAATATCTGCATTCCTCCTATTCCTCCTGCACCATCTCTACAATGGCCACACCCCCTAAAAGCAAAGGAAGTAGTTGTTGAAATGTAATGCCTTCACTGATATGATGAGAACCTGTGTAGACATGCTGATTACTACGTGTCTGGGGGCAAGGCTGACATCCTGAAGGCTATAATTGGTGGACAATGCATTTGGCAGACACAGGCAGAAAGTAGGCTCTGGTTGGTTCAGTAAGGCAGTGGCAGGCAGTGAGATGTTGGCTGGCAGGATTGGATGGATTGGAGGGTGACTTGGCAAATGATAGCTGCTGTTACACACTTCCTCATGTCCTGTGCTGGTTGTGCCTGGGCCACTTCTGTGTGGGTGGGTGGGTGGGTGGGTGCGTGCTAAATGAAATAAATATTGTGTCAGTGCTCTTTTTCTTTTTTTTAAAGCATCTTGTATGCTCCTAGCATTAGCCGAGCACAGATATATTCTTGTAGTGGTTCAGTGAGTCTTAGGAGTGGTGCACTAGGGAACTTCCCTCACCTCTCTCTCTCTCTCTTATCTATATGGTGTTTCAAGCAAATCATCTGAGGTAATGGAGTATTCCCCTAGGTATACAGTTGCGTTGGTGTTGAGGGTAATGTTGTTGAAGTGGATGTTGAAGTGGATGTTGAAGTGGATGTTGAAGTGGATATTTATGTTGCAGGAGTGCCCACATCAAGTTCTTCTGTCTGCAAGTGCTGGAGCATCATGTTCGGTGGAGACATCACTGCAGCAGTGATGATGACATACTTGCCCTCAGGACAGTCCTACTCACCTGGATGCAACCACAACAACAGGTCAGGCTCCTGTGTCCTGTATATGTGGGTGTTATACATACATAGATACATGCATGAATGCACACACACACACACACACACACACACACACACACACACACACACACACACACACACACACACACACACACACACCTCATTACTCTGTTCTGATGTTTGCACAGGTCATGGATGTGGAGGCCTTCCTGAGGAACAAAATGGCACAGGTGTACGCCCTTGTGTTTGTGGTGGACTATCCCTTCAAGGTGAGCATGATATGTGTCTCTAGTGAACTCAACAATGGTGCCAAGTCATTAGAATAATAAAGGTGAAGTAGAACCTTGCCATTACTGAACTCACTCGGCAGGATGTCTAGGTGAGATATATGATTTTTAAAATGTAAGTGTGGTGCATTATAGGCGTTGGTGGCAGCTGATGGCTATGTAGTGGTAATGCATGTGAACAGCTACAGCTACATACCACTACATGCCACTGAGTGAGGAGTGAGTTCAGTAATGGCAAGGTTGTACTTCACCTGTATTATTCAAATGACTTGGCACCATTGTTGAGTTCACAAGAGGCACATTGTTTATTGTAAGCACTAATTAGCTGTGAACCATTACATGCATATTATATAGGATAATACATCTCCATTTTATCCATTTTTTTTTGTGTTTTTGCCAAAAGCTTGGTATGTCTGCCAAGGTGAGATAATTTAGAACTGGAGTGGGATAAGGTAGAGGTTGGGATGGGATGAGGTCTCCTTATTGGCTAGACATCCTCTGCAATGCTAGTAAGTTTACATGTCAGGAAACAAACTAGAAGGTCACCCTCCACCAGTGGACTCAATTATAGGACAGATAGATAGCAGCTGTAAATTCACAAGCACATGGTTTAGTGTAAGTGCTGTACTGTATGTAAATATACTGTTAGTCTTCAAGTATTTGTTATGCTGAAGTTTTGTATCAACACTTAACTTAGGTCATACACTGTTGAACCAATTGCACCATTTATAGGATCAAAGAGACATGTTTTGTAAGTTCTATGCTGTCAATCGGAAATAGTAAGAATATATACTTAAGTATAAACACATACAGACGCACGCACGCACACACACACACACACACACACACACACACACACACACACACACACACACACACACACACACACACACACACACACACACACACACACACACACACACACACACACAGTAATTGTTGACAGATAATGAACTTACTGCAATGAAATTTGCTGCCACTAACTGAACTAAATCTGACCCACTGCTGGGAAATAGACTAGTAATTCTGCAGCCTCATCAGGAAAGGTCAATTTTTAATTTAATAATATGGACATCCGAGGTTTAAACAAACTATGATCTGAAGTCCTAAAACACAGCTTAGCTTTCTGAGAATATTAGAGAGTGTTACAGAATACTGCAGTTTGTTGATCCCTCCTGCCACTGCCAAGTGTGTATCTCTGGAGCATCTTCCAAGGAGATTGATACGAGCCATTCAAGGCTAGAAAACCAGCTTTCAGTCAACCAATGTTTGTTTGTCTGTCAATGTCAGCAATAGGCTCTCCTTACTCCTCAATAGAGTGAGAGGTGCAGGCAACTGTACAATATCTGCAGCATGTTCTGGTGAGTAGGAAGGTTAGTTGCCCCACAACCTAAGCCAGTGTAGCCAAAGGACAAGCAATGTATGTATGTATGTATGTATGTATGTATGTATGTATGTATGTATGTATGTATGTATGTATGTATGTATGTATGTATGTATGTATGTATGTAGTGTGTGCATGTGCGTGTCGCGCGTGTAGCGGCTTAGTGAGCGTAATCACACAGGTGCATATGGTTGGGTGTGGTGTGGCCCATCAAACTAATTCAGCCAACACAGATGATGTAGCCACTCAAAATTTGTTTTAATTCATGACAACAATAGCCTTCAATCACAACTAATTGCGCCCAGCCTGGTTACTTTAAACATGGACTTTGTTCTGTAATTGCTTCTTACCTGAACACACATTTACTAATTGCACTTGATAAGGACACATTTTAACTAATTGAGCCTTTCATGGGCACATTTCTGCTGGTTCAACCCACCAAATCATAATCTGCCTTAGCCTGAGTCCCCAATTGGATAAGTAAGTGGTTTAGTCAGATACACAGTAGGTGGCACTGACCACAGCTCTGGAGTGGTGGGTGGATGATTGAAGCTTTCTGTACTTTAAAGTACACAGTATCTATGCGAGTATAAGGATGTGCCTTGTTGATGCTGTAAGTCACATTTAGACACGTGTGTGCATGTGAAGTGAGAGTGGATGGTATGTGTCTGCCCTTATCTGTATGATGGTTTAACGCTGGACTGATGGTTAGGTTTCTCGGGCCATAAACTGGAGCTTTTTCTGTGTGTGGGTAGGTGGGTGGCTGGCTGTGTGTGTGTGATATGGCGCCTGTTGAATTCTGGTTCTGGTGCGTGTGTGTGCGCAGTGGCCCACGTTCTTCAGTGACCTGCTGGTCTGCGTGCAGGCGGGGCAGCCATGCAGTGTGGACCTCTACTTGCGTGTGCTGCTGGCCATTGATGGTGAAGTGGTGGACAGACAGATGGTGCATTCTCCTGAGGTCAGTTTGCTTGCATGGCATGACACATGGTATTCAGATCTTGACACACTGTGTTGTCATTGGTTACTATAGATCTCATTATATTGAGGTTCTTGACAATATTTATTTAAAATTATATGTATCCCTACATTTTGCTGAGGCTGTTAAATTGGTCGACATTAGAGGTCCAAACATAGTAAACTCTTAAAATTAGTTCCCCTACATCTGCTGTGGTTTATAACCATAAGCACTCAGTCATGCTCTTGGGTGAGTGTGCACCCCTCCAACCACTGTCCATGGTGGGTGTGGTGTGTCAACAAACAACAGCCATGGCAGATATCACAACACTTTGACTCATCAATCCTTTAGCCTCTGTAGTGATGAGGTCCTTGGCTAATACCCTCACCACCACGCACTAATTCTAGCCCTGTCTCTTCTGTCATATCACATATTTCAATCATTTGCTTGCATGTTGCATGCTTCAGCCTGTTGATTGCAATAGTGAGGAGTGGAGTTGAACAGTGTTAGCCTACCGGTGGGAACCACTCCCAAGGGAATGCTCTTTTCGATTGAGAATGATAACCTAATCAAGGAACCACCTGAAAGAAATCTATCTTAATGATCTCGTGAAGATTGCCACAGAATCAGTAGAGCTTCTATCAAAGTAGGAGCTGACTAAATGGCTGACATTTGGCATAGAAAACCAGGAATAGTGATTGCTTGGAGTTTTAAATTAATTATTATTGCTCTATTGACTATCTTGCGAAATCGAATAGTTGTTGCTTGAAGTTTTAAATTAATTATTATTGTTCTGTTGACTTTCCTGCAAAATTGATTATGGTA